>MU150259.1:0-117687 GCA_015584075.1 Collybia nuda
AGGAGGAATTCTACTATCTGCAAGAGGGGTAAGGGAGGTGTCATAAGGACGTAGGGGGTATGCCGATGATACTCCAGGCAGACGATGTCAGCATGATCCATGTATACATACTACGACAATTATCCGAATAACTAGATGTGGATCGTCCGAGTGATCCCCTTACAGCAACGGTTGTGTGACCGTGGCACGTGCTTTCTGATCATGTGCTTGTTTTCTTGGTCTTGAAGCCGGTTAGCTTCTAGCTCCAGAAGACCCTATTGCCCAACGGTTATGAACGCCCACGCTATTACATAATGTTCCTGTGTGCGAATGTTCAAACCTAGTTGGAGTCAAGTTTTTCATTCCATTATAGTATTACAAGTCATAAGTTATTTAAGTAAATAAAAAACATTATTAATCTGGTTAGTAAGTGTCCGTGCACCATCCGTACGGACGGGCTGTGCGGACTAAACAGGCAGTCCGTCCGTGCTAGTCCGTGTGTCCGTGCGGATTTACACGGATTGATGCGGACTGGGCATGGACGCGGACTGGAGATTGGCAGCACGCCCTGCCAAATAAATCTGTGTGGAGTCCGCACGGGTTATGTGGCTCAGTGTAAAGACCTCGTTCTCAGGAGACTTGTACCTAGGACCAGAAGTGGAAGGAAACATCCCAGGCGAATCCTATGACAAGTATTGAAGCTGGGAACTTCAAAGGTAGAGAGGGGGTAATGTTACGGTTTCTCTTTTCTCTCCATTATCTTATCTCATCTTGTACTATCTAACCTTCGGACTATCTCTTTCCCTTACATCTTCTCGTCCTCCATTCCATTCCGACCAATCCTATTATTACATCTACTTTTCACACTATTACTCAGTGCTCCATTTATAACTACCAATAGTGCTTGTCCCTCTCCAAAGCATTACTCATCATGCTTCTTTGAGCTTCATATATATACCATACAATGTAGTAGATAGTCCTCAGCTTGACCTAGCTGAATATACCTTATTCTCTACAACTTGACACTCAGCTTGATCCTACTTGCCTTAGAAGGGGGTAGTGCATCTCAGAACCAGAAGACAGACTTGTCCTTTATTTCAGGAAGTCTATAGACATCAGACTTCATTGTCAACAGTCTTATTGAACCAATTGATTGGCCTTAATCTAGAGGATAAGACCCAACAGCTGTAACAGACACACGCTGTACATGGCTGCCCCACTTCATGTGCATGAAGGATGTGTAGTAGGGCCCAGAGGTCATGGGCATGGACATGGACATGGACCCAGTCCATACGTGAATGTTCACCCCCCCCTGTGGTGGTGATCCATACTACCACCAATACCAAGCCCGTGCCCCGCCCAATACTGAAGAGTATTACACGGAACAACAAATGTGGGATTATGATGGCTACAACAGAGGGGATCCCAGCTACCCCTATCCCTACCAGCAATATCCCTATCCCCAGTACCCCCCTGCCTACGGTGAAGCTGGGCCATCCCACTACCACGGTGGTCATGACAAATCCACCTGGAATACAATGATGCAATGGCAGTTGATGACACAATGCCTGCCATCAATGAGGGTGCAAACGCGATGGAAGGGGCAGGAGAGGAAAGCTGGATAGGGGTTGTGTTACGGCTGTTGGGTCTTATCCTCTAGATCAAGGCCTAATCAATCAGTTCAATAAGACCGTCAACGATAAGTCTGACGTCTATAGACTTCCTGATATAAAGGACAAGTCTGTCTTCTGGATCTGAGATGCACTACCCCCTTCTAAGGCGAGTAGGATTGAGCTGAGCGTCAAGTTGTAGAGAATAAGGTATATTCAGCTAGGTCAAGCTGAGGACTATCTACTACATTATGGGGTATATATACAAGGCTTGAAGAAGCACAATGAGTAATGCTTCGAAGAGGGATAAGTGCTATTGGTAAGTATAAATATGGCGCTGAGTAACAATGTGAAATATGAATGTAATAATAGAGTTGATGAGAACGAAATGAGGGATAAGGAGATATGGGAAGAGGAGATAGTCCGAAGATTAGACTATGCGAGATACGATGGTAAGTAAAGGTAGAAAGATAAGGAAAAGGTATAGTCCAAAGGGAGAAACTGTAACAGGTTGAAGGGAGTGCCAACCCCACAGATGCCAAGTGAGCTGTCCGCCCCTGCCCCACACCATTGCGCCGCCCCCAGGTGTATTTCCTTTTGGTTTCTTGAGACACCTTCCCACCCCCATTTTTTATACAAACATTTATCTTCCCCCCCCCCCCTTTATGATTGACAATCACTTGATCTTTTGTGTATCTATGTAGTCCGCATTGTAGATAAAATTTAAATATCATTACATTGCCATAAATGTGCCATAGCCTGGAAGGCTTTCAAAAAGAAACCGTGCCCCTTCCTTATCCTAAACACCTCCAAATCCACGGGGTACCCCTTCCATGCCTGCAAGATC
This sequence comes from Collybia nuda, assembly GCA_015584075.1. Classification (NCBI taxonomy): domain Eukaryota; kingdom Fungi; phylum Basidiomycota; class Agaricomycetes; order Agaricales; family Clitocybaceae; genus Collybia; species Collybia nuda. Next base: position 2,437 of record MU150259.1, read on the forward strand.
CAGCCCGGCAATTGATTCCCATTTAGGATTTGGGTGAGGGCCGTCAAGGCCTTCAGGGGCCTTAAGGGCCATTCTTTGGCATGCATCAAAGTCCCAAAAAAGGGTCTTGAGGGTATTTCAATCCCTGTCAAGGGTGGATAGAACCGTGAATGCATGGAAGACATAATTTGCGAGAAAGAAAAATAAAATCAGCCAATTTGCACTTGACTGGAGCGACCGCAAAAATGGGTAGGTAATGCAAATGATGGATGAAACAGAGTTAAAAGCACCGACAGGACGAAGATACAAGCCCGGATTTATCGAAACGTCGAGAGTACTGCCATAGTGCCAGGTTTGCGATTGTGGTGTCTGGGTGTGCCGGACCCGGCATTAGGTAGGTGCCTCGCCTCGAGGGCGTGTTTGCCTTCCATACCTCGTGTCTCTGATGACATAGCGTGTACACTGTAGTATCATATAAATAGTCTGACGGAAAATAAACGTACAAGGGCGGCGCTCCGAGAACACGTTAACATTAGGCAGAACGCGCTTATCAAGCTTCTTCATGAGACATCCATTTCCATCGATAAAGAATTAGATGCAGGAGAAACTATGGAATCTATGAATGATTTTCTCTTATCGGTTAGTGATGGGCGAGCGCTTAGGTCTTCCACTGGGAGTGTAGGTTTAGATTTTATATGATCGTTTACGCGACGCGATTACGTTCATGTTATCGAGTTCAATCCAGAATGCGGGAAGTATTCGGGATGATAACTGGCCGAAAGAGGGGATCGGTGTAGTATTCTTTAGAACAAAAAAAGGAACAAACGTCATCGTTTCAATGTACGGAATAGAGAAAACATCAGTTTAGACGATACACACCACCTTCCCACCCCAAACCATCGTACCCAGGCATCCCATGTCCACTTCCCATAACCACGGCCCTTTTCCCAGCTACAGCATCTCCATCACCAGATCTCAATTGCAACCGAGAAATCCTGCACAGAACGAGCGCCCATGCACAACACATCCCTGCGAGGCCCTCGTACAAGCTCAGCGGGTGGTCCGGTACGCCCATCTCACCGCGCGCCACCAATAACGTGTGATTCGTGGCTAGATGCGCTAGGTGGATAGCCCAACGTAGGTACTGCCACTGTGTCCCCACATCCTGACCCGAGTCAACATCGAGATCGAGCGCATCAGAAGCTGCGAGTAGTGTATACACGGACCCTGCGACACCGTGGCACAGACCGAGGCCTTTTCGGAGGAGTCCGTGCTGGTACACAAGTTGGGTACCTGCGCGTAGGGATGTGGCGAGCGTTTCGTGGAGTGCTGGATCGAGGACGTGGGCGTGTTGGGTATGGGCGCGCGACCATTGGAGAATGTTGGATAGGAGGATGACCATTCCTGGCGCACCGTGGCACCACCTGCAAGTACATATATCGTAAGTACTTTATCAGATTGTGGTGAAGCTATTGATTACTCACTGAATCAATTCATTTTCCTGAACTTGATTGAGGGAAATGGAAACCTCTGCAGGCCAGTTCCCCGTGGAGTCTTGACGACCCAACAGCCATTGCACTGTTTCCAACATTCTCGGTAAATATGGGGCAATCACCGCTGCAGGGCAGCTCCATAAGACCTGGAGGATTCCGGCTGAAGCTTCATCAGTGCCTTGTCTACATCTTGTCAAGATTTGTACGTACGTACCTACTCCATGAGCTGCACCCAGATATCTAGTGTCAAACCACGACCACATGAGAGGTGGGCCTGCCGTATTGTCCGCAGAACCAGCAGAGGCAAGCCTCGTAGCGTACCTCCGAGCCCCAATTTCCCCACACCGCACGATGTCACTAACAACTGCTCGGATACTGTCATCGGCGACGAGGCCTTCGGCGGATTGAACCAATGGCGGAGGTAGGGCAGGATCGGAGCCACCTCGCACGCGTATCACCGTCTTGCGCACCAGGAGAAGCGCATAAAGGAAGCCCGCCCGCCCATAGAGAATTTCACATCCATCCTCGCCCCCACCAAGGCTTCGCGCCTCTGCATAGACGTGCTCCAGGGCTTGCTGTAGGAGTTGGGCACAGCGCTCCCAGTGCTTCAACAAGTCTTCTGAACCTTCAAGGGCTCTGCAGAGCCCAAGGGCCGCGACACCAACATTTGTTTCGAGGAATGCGATTCTCGAAGCGTCGTGAACCTTCCAGGTCCGTTCAGGTGTCGATTCCAGGATCAGAACGATGTCGCGGTCGCCCCCGGCACGCAAATCCTGTACGCTCCACAAGGATGTCCTGGCATTCAATTCTTCATGGGGAAGGGGAAGGGAGGAGAGGTAGTACTTCATCAGCACACGGCCTGGATGTAGATCGGTTATGGGGCATGAATTATGAAAGCCAATTATTAGTGTTCACCTGCTAATCCCGTATAAACCGTGCCCGAGAAGTGCTGCGTTTGGCTATAACATTGAGAAACAGCGACCATCAACGCCGTCTTTATGTCTTCTGCTACTGCATCGAGGTTGGTGGGAGGTTGATTTGAGTGCTGTATGTAACGCGACATGGTTGTCAGGAATAATTATGGGTCGTGGAACCCATGTGTTCCTATACAGTCTTTTGAAGTTTGGATATTCTTAATAAACAATATGATGCTAGCTTCGTCATCAGATCAGCTTGAGGCCGAGGATAGCTGAATCTGTGGATCCAAGAAGACTGCTGTGAGAAGAAGTAGGATATATATCACTATAACTGTTTGACATGATGGTGGGATCCACTGAAAAGAGTTTACCACAATAATACATGCTCCACGTTACCTGTCAAATCCCTACACATGACCACAACAACGGCAACAGCGCCCATACAGACTCTATATCAGCCACCTCAGGCTCATGACGTCCAATGGAGGTCCAACGTCCAAAACCCACCATTTGCATAGTTTGGTAGGGTAGGGGAACAGAGTGAATTTTGTAGAGGAAGGTTCAAATCGGGGTAGAATCTGGTTGAACTTATTCAACGATGTAGCTGAGGCTTCATTACAGTGAGTGAATATTAAAGTTTTGGTCAGAGTCGTTCCGAAGTGAATAAAACACCACTTTCAGGGGATAAAATGAAAACTTGACTATAAAACTCATACCAAAACCCGCTCATCTCCACAATCATGTTTCTAGCCCTCGTGTCAGCACCACACGAATATTCTAAGAAATCGCCATCACCAATGCGTTGCGCAGGGAGATCCGACGTGGTATCCAAACGAAGTTAAAACTCACGTTCTTTGTTACATTTTGACACTCCCTCGCAAGAACAGATACTCTTCCCGATACTCTGGAGATCTCCTGATGTCTGGAGGCTTTCACAATATTCCTGGGCGATTAAGTATCGATTGGGCCGCTGAATGGTCCAGTATGGAGGAAGAATAAAGGGAGAAATCTGTAGCTTGTGGCCACGATGCTGGATTACCGTCTAGTTTGAAAGCTCTGGCTGATTATATGTCCCTCCAAGGAACGACATCATGTACGTCTATATCGAATATTAGATTTGAAGGTTGCCGATGGCCACTGGTACGACAGCAGACGCTATTTCTCCGCCAAGGTACAACGTAATGCACCGACACCCCACCACCCGAATATAAACACACTCAATTCAGTACATGTCATTACTCCTGGACGGATAGGCGGTGAAACTACATGTAAAAAAACCTTCAACTTCAGTTACTTCGCGCTGGACTTGGTCAAGGATCTGGCCCCGGTAGTGTCGTTCCGTAGCTACTAGAACGCGGTCACGACGTACCGCACAATTCCGTAAAAGCCACGCCCAAATGTCGTGGTAAATTTTCCCTAATACCCATGGAACCAGAACCCGAGATGGACACATACAAACCTGTTCCCTCTGAGGACTTGGCATATTTCCTCGTCGCCGGTATAGGCAACTGGTACTTAGGCTCCCAAGTCTGACTGTTGGGATATTTGATTTGCACGTCCGTGGGGCTTAGGTGAATTGCGTATTTTATGAGCCGCTCGGTCGAAAGAGGGACCAAAAACATAAATGAGGAGACAGGGCCGGACGGTGGCTTTCGCGGATGTACACTATGAATACAACCGGAATAACCTAAGGTGACTCTCCTTGTAGTCCATCACCCGAAGAGCACGCGCCATAATTAAACAGATACCATTTCACGCCATGCCGCTCGAAAAGTTCGCCATCCGAGTCTCAGAACTCGAATGCGTTCCATCATCGACCGTTGAATTCGCCATCTGACTTTTCCTGTAACAACGGATGATGTAACCTTGCCTCAGATGGCGTCGATTTGTATCCCTATGGCATGCTTGCATGTTTAGGGAGTTTTCTCTGTAGGTGTATAAAACAGATAAAATGGCTTTCGGACTATAATATCACCCAACTTTGTTCCTACTATTCCATACACAACGTTCAATGGCCCCCTCGGTCGCCCAGCTCGAAGTTGATGTGCCAGTGAGTTCTTTGAAGAAAGTAATAAAGGCCTCTCCAAGTCCCCCAGAGAACAAAGCGGCCGATGTAAGTCTTATTTTCCCCATTCCTAGATTTACCTCATCTTTCACTAGGGACCTTCCTATCCATTCTATTTCCCCTACTTTGACGTAAATGAGAAGTTCTCTCCCACAAAAAACCATGGTACGAGATAACACACCAAATTTGACTAAACCCTTCTCTTACATTACGATTAGATTTCGTCGAACCCGGTACCCGAGCTGACCCTGCAAAGCCCAATATTTTGACCCCGAACACAACTATAAATCACATTAGCCCATATCTAGGAACCGAGATATCAGGCGTGCAGATCTCCTCTCTGACCAAGGAAGGGCTCGATGAGCTTGCACTTTATGCCGCTGAGCGAAAGGTGTTGCTGTTCCGTAACCAAGACTTCAAGGACCTATCTCCTGATCGACAAATTGAAATCGCGAGGTAAACAGCGGTGTACCCTTCCTTTAGTCGACAGCTGAGTTTATCCACATAGGCATTTCGGCCCCATTCACCGTCATCCTACCTCTGGGAACGTGAAGGGCTATCCTGAGTTCCACGTCGGCACGTTAGCGCCCTGAATTTCGCTTTTTGCAAACCTCACCTATGTTCACTAGTATACCGCGACGCGGATCATGACCGCTTCCGCGAGTACACTGGTGGTAACAAAGTTGGCCAGACTAGCTGGCACTCGGACGTTGTAAGTCAAGCGCTGCGATTTCATTTGTAGATGCTTGATTAACAGCTTGACAGTCCTATGAATTGCAGCCACCCGGCACCACTTTCTTCTTCATCCTTGACCAGGTATATTTCGTCAGAACCACGAATATGTTTTCACTAATCTCGCCCGATATATTCAGCCCGCTATAGGCGGGGGCGATACGCTCTTCTTATCTCAGGTAGAAGCCTATAAACGGCTATCGCCGACTTTTCAGGAGATCCTCGAAGGCCTGCGAGCCGTACACTCCGCGGTTCCGCAAGCAGAGTTCTCAAAGGCACGCGGTGGTCCCATTCGCCGCGAGCCTATCGAAATCGAGGTCCGTAAATCTCGGCGTGGTCGTAACTTTATCGCTGATGCGCCCCTGTTCAACAGCACCCCCTCGTCCGCGTGCACCCCGGCACTGGGGAAAAGGCGTTGTATATTAATCAGGGGTTCACTAAGCGCATCGTGGGCCTCAAGGATGAGGAGTCGGATAACCTACTTAAATTCCTGTTCGATCATCTCGCCAAAGGGTCGGATTTCCAGATTAGGGCTACATACCTCCCAGGTACTGTCGTCGTTTGGGTAAGAACGTGATTATTTGGACTTGGAATACCTTTAATTGCTTACTGTATTTCCGTGAATAGGACAACCGCGTTACCGCCCATTCAGCGACAGTTGATTTTGATAAGAATTTCAGGCGGCATGCAGTGAGGCTTACTCCGCAGGCAGAGGTCCCAATTCCCGTTTCTAGTTCTTGAATCGATACGCGTGTAACTAAGGCGGTTGCTTCACAATGAAGCAAACTTACCTTCCTATCTGGTGTTTTTAATTTTGAGCCTTTCATTTCAATGTTGGTGCGATTGGGATACTAACTAATCCGGATGCTGACTTCCATGTGTACACCCATATCGTTGCGGCCTTCCGGGATGAACTACTTCCCCAAGATAACACAGATGACACCTAATGCCTCCTTCAGAACCTCTTTTCTCAAAAAAAAAAAAAATCAATGGGGCGTCTGTGATAGCGCCGAATCCATGTGTCAGACGGCTATACCCCCGATCCGGGTTCGTAATAACGATCTTTTGGGGAACTTATAAATGGCAGACCCCGATTTTGGAGCACCAGAGAGGGGTTCTTGTGGTCCATTTGTCCAGTGGACAGTTCCAAAGAAGCCCTGAAGAATCGATATCAGGTTATCGTTCGATTCCAGCCCACGCAAGCGAATATAAGAAAAAAGTACACCCTTTCAACGCATTTCCCATCCCTGGATGAGATACGATAGGGTAGGCTATCAGGATGATGGGAACACGTACAAGTGAAAGCCACCACGCACCTGGATGTATTTGAAAGCAATTTGAAAGTGACTCAAGTTGCCACGCCCCCCAACCATGCGCCACCAGTTCGGGCGCGGCCGAAACTCCGCCCCACACCAAAAATTCCGGTTCATCTCGTTAGAATCGCATCCGCCATTTTTTCCTCAAATCTACCCCACTCATCTACCATCTATTCCACGAAAAAATGTCGTCCAACGTTCCGATTTCTGGTTCGAACAATATCACGGCACCCACTCCTCAAAATACGCCACTAAACCAGGCACCCATTTCGTTGGGCCTTTCACGCCCAACTGTACCAGATATCAATGAAGATAACGAGCAGGACGATGTAGAAGGTGCTGAACCGGAACTAAGTGGCTTCCAGCAACAGATGCTGGGTATGGTTCACGGGAAACTGGCTGATTTGGTTGGGAAAAGCTCAGGGTACATCGAGAGCCTTCCTATCGAAGTCAAGCTCAGCGTCGAGGCTCTCAAAGGCGTTCAAGTGAAGCAGAATGACCTCCAGAACAAGTATAAGCGCGAATGTCTCGAACTAGAGAAAAAGGTACGAAACGATCTTATCTAGTTCCCACTTAATCTTCATCGCTCCACTCTACAGTACCTGGCGCTACAAAAACCTTTGTACGAACGCAGACATGCGATCATCACTGGCGCAGCGAAGCCCACCACGGAAGAGATCGAAGCAGGCGAACAGTACTCTATCAAAGACGACGAAGAGTACACTCCATTGCCCAAAGACACCCCTCCCACCGCGAGTGGCATTCCCGAGTTCTGGCTCACGGCACTCCGCAATCATATTGGGCTTTCGGACCTCATTACCGATCGCGACGCTGGGGCACTCAAGCATCTCCTTGATATCCAGATCGCCTACCTCGACGACTCTGCTGAGGAGTCCAAGCCAGGGTTCAAACTTATCTTTGTCTTCAGCCCGAACGAGTACTTCGAGAACGATGTTCTCACGAAGACATACGTATACCAAGAGGAGGTTGGCTATTCTGGTGATTTTGTGTATGATCGCGCCATCGGTACCGAGATCAGGTGGAAAGAAGATAAGGATCTCACCAAGGAATTCGAGATCAAGAAACAGCGCAATAAGAGTGCGTTTGGCGATTTATCTCCTCTGATTTCTTATCTCACACATCTATACGGTAGACACGAATCGCACGCGTCTCGTACGCAAGGCGAAGCCAACAGAGTCATTCTTCAACTTCTTCACTCCACCCGTCCCACCAGCAGAAGACGCTATCGAGAACGGTGATATTGAGGACGAGGAGCTAGAAGAAATCGAGGAGAAGCTCGAGATCGACTACCAAATTGGTGAGGACCTGAAAGAGAAGGTATGTGACGTATTTTCATATATCATTTTGTGGAGCTGATACGTCTTCGACCCCATTAGATCATTCCCCGTGCGGTGGACTATTTCACTGGGAAAGCCCTCGAGTACGAAGGAATTGACGATGATGAGGACGATTTCGAAGATCTTGACGATGAAGATGACGATGAGAACGGGTTTGACGATGTGAGCTTTGAACTGCTAATACCCGCTAAGCATTTCACCCATTGATAGTCCTAGGATTCTGAATCGGACGTCGAACTCCCTGCGCGTCGCCGCGGACCACCAAAAGGTCGTGGTGGAGCTCCCGCGGGGTCCAACACAAATCCGGAAGAATGCAAGACCCAGTAATTGCATTGCTTATACATGCATCCTTTCCTACTTAACTGCGCCATCATTTACATACACACCTACATCCGTCAGCCTTGATCACTTAATTGTCATTTCAACATGCACGTCGTTGATCTCGCACCTCCATCTTTTTTTTTCAAAAAAACGTCAAAACATCAAAGGCCTGGCTTCCTACCTTCTTCTTATCGTTTCTCCATAGGGGTCATTTCTCTCATCTCGTGTAACGTGCTAAACTCCCGTGTGCCACCCTGACCTTGTCCCTCTATATCTACAATTCATGTCTGTCATCACCGTTGCTTTTTTTCATACCACTACCCCTTACACTTATAGTATCTCGACATTTCCCTGCGTTTTCTTACTCCCTGGGGATGAATTTTGAAGATTGATAGTACGAACCACTTGCTTTTTCTAATAGTAATACTTGGTGTGCAGTCTACAAGAACAAAAGTGACACCTTTGACTATGGACGATGTACCTTCTTCTGTTACCTACGTAGTATGATGTATCCTTCAGTCACGACAAAAACCCTACGATAGAGAACGATCGTATTCTCCAAAACCTTGATGTAATTAGAAATCACGAGGCTCTTTGGGTTGAAAGTTACCCCAAAATACTTGTTCCTGAAAGGAAAAGGAACATTGTGTAAGAAGCCAAAATATTTTCAAAAATCTCCCCAGTACCTTAAGGCGTGTACCCCCACGTGCCGTCGCGATGGAGGCAACATGATCAGGTCAGATTTGATCTCAATCAACAAACCACCACAAGCTCCACAGCCACCTGTGATATTAACCGGGACAACGTGGAACTTAACTTAACTCTAGCCCTCATGTCGCTCACCTTTCCTTGTCTTCTTACTATGATAACTCGTCCTGTTCTTATTTAAGGGAACCAAAGAAGCCTTATGATGAACGAGGACTAGGACGCACCTCGCACCTCGCTTTGGAAATGCAGCCGCACAATTTCAACCATCACCCCTTCCGTCAAAATCACCTTCGTATTGCGTCTTATGATCTCTTTAATTTCGAAAATGAGATCCGGAGTTTAGCTTCGAGCGTATCGCACATCCCATTAGGCTCGGCTCTACTCCTGTGTACTCGTCGATCATTGGACTTAGGTTCCGTAAACGGAGACAGTTCGGAAAATGCGCCTTCGTCTTATCTGAACCTGGCCCCTCCACGGGGGCGGAAGCTTTGATACCTCGAGGAGGTAGCTACATGTGTCACGCGGCCCGTTTGCGATGGGGACGAGCCGCCCTTGTGCCGTTAATGGCGTGTTCATATGGTATACTGGATCACAAGAGCTCTGATATTTATGTTCCGTGGTCCCTTTGTAGTTAGCAAAGGTACGGCGAAGACCACTCCTCTCGATCGCCCTTGATAGTGACAAGGATCCAACACCCAAAGCGACTTCTAAACCACATCATTGCGTTCAACATGGAACGTCCCTTGGCTTACTTGGCATGTTGAACTTGGCTCTTCTATCCACGAGGAATTGAATAGGTCATACCCAAATCCTATCACGAAACTTGGCGTAATGGGTCAGCATACATTCGTTCTCTGTCAATCGTCCAATCTCTCCGCATGGTACCCTGGGCGGCCGTATTCGCGTTGAGCGTTATAAATTGTAGGCTATTCTAAACATAACCTTGTATTCAAGCCATCTAGGACTTGATCCCAAACACATTCCTAACGATGCGTTCGCTCTCCTTCCTTGCTTCTCTTGCTGCACTTGCCGTTCTCGTCTCTGCGGCGCCTGGCCCTGCTGATCGCTATGCAGGGACGCGGGTTGTTCGTGTCCCAGGAGGGAACTCTACCCAGGTAGCCAGCATCGACCAACTCATCTCCCGCCTTGGTCTAGATACATGGACTTCCGTCACTGCACCCAACCACCCCGTCGACATTGTCGTTCCTCCCGCCCGCATCTCCCAATTCTCCGAGGAAATATCGCAGCTCGGTCTCCCCGTCACCGTGATGCATGCCGATTTGGGCGCGAGTATCCTAAAAGAGTCCCAGGCGTCAGCGTCAAAGGACTTTTCAGGTCAGCATCATATATAATGCCTATTAAAATATAAATTTAACGTCATAAATTCAGTGAGCGCCCTTGTTAACAGCGCCTGGTTCAACGCCTACCACTCCTACGCCGACCACACGAGCTTCATTAACGAGCTCGCCACTACCTACCCCAAAAACTCTAAAATTTTCACCATCGGTACCTCCCAGCAGGGCAGGCAAATCACCGGGATCAACATCTTCGGGTCTTCAGGATCCGGGACAAAGCCTGGTGTGATCTTTTTCGGAACCATCCACGCGCGCGAGTGGATCACAACCATGGCAAGATATATTCCTTTATTCTGTAACCCTTGACTAATATCGGGAACAGGTTACTGAATACCTGGCATACAACCTGCTCAGTGACTCTGCGGCTCAAAAATACCTCGATAAATACGACTTCTATATCATCCCCATCGTGAATCCCGATGGTATGTAAACTCCGTGAGTATATATCGCGTGTCTAACTTAGACATTATCCGTAGGATTTGTGTATACCCAGACATCAGACCGAATGTGGCGCAAGAGTCGTTCTCCCGCCCCCTCAGGCAGCACGTGCATTGGAACGGACTTGAACCGGTACGTTTAGACCCTGCCTTTGCTTGAAGATCTCCCTAATTATATAAATGTTAAGAAACTTCCCTTACAAGTGGGAGGCTCCAGGTGGAGCATCCACGAGCCCCTGCTCAGAGACTTACAAAGGTGAAGATGTTGAACGTCCCTTTACCATTTCACTATCTAATACATGTGGGTAGGTCGCTCCGCCGGTGATACCCCCGAGACAGCTGCTATGGCTCGATTCCTCGAATCCAGGGGTCTTTCAAGCATTGGTGCACGCTTATTCATTGACTTCCACTCCTACGGAAACTATTTCTTGAGTCGTATGTTAACTTTTCCTCTTCCGCCCTGATGTCTTGCTAATACCACTTTCCCCTTCCTCTAGCCTACGGATGGACCTCCTCTGTTCCTCCTAACAACGCTCAGATCCAATCCGTCGCTAAAGGCTTTGCTGCCGCTGTAAAGGCCGTCCACGGTATCAGCACCACGACTGGACCCAGCGGCCCGACTCTCTACGCAACCACCGGCACGACTGTGGACCACGCCTTCGAGGTTGCCAAAATTCCATACTCGTAAGTCCGCCGTATATTGCTAAGTGGAACCTCGAATTGAGAACTTCATGATAGATACACTAACGAGCTCCGGGACACTGGTACCTACGGCTTCGTGCTCCCTGCCAACCAGATCCTTCCCACTGGGCAGGACGCATATGCTGGTGTTAAATATTTGTTGGACACGATTTAGGTGCGGGTAATAAGGAGAATACGGTGTACTTTGTAAAAAATGGAATTTATTGTTGTTATCATAAACTTTCAATCGTGTTACATATGCATCAGTGATCTTCAAGCCTCCTTATATAGTTCCTATGGAATCCTATCAAACAGCACGACTAACACTAACATATCGAACATCCGTGAGAGCACTATCAACACAAAATCGCAAATCCTCGGTTTCCACTATATTTATGAATGAATCTTGCTCAGGTCTTTTTTGTTGCTGTTGGGGCTTTGACATCAACATTTTTTTAGTGACTATGGGGTAGTAATTTTTTACCATTCAATTTACTTCGATAGGGGGCGGGTCCATTGTTGGAGTCAAAAATGAGCTCATCTCTCTTTCAGGTATGACAGTATCGGGATTGGCATCGGGGGATATCCCCTGAGACCAGCTTTGGAGGCCGTGTGTATCGAGTGGTTCTTCAAAAACATCACTGTCCATGTCATACGATTCCTGTGATCCAGAGGAGGTGACGGAGGAGCCTGTACAGCTAATTTGTTGGGATCCGGCACGCCTTAAATCTTCAGAGGTTGCATATGCACAAACATTATTTTCGCGAACGGCAATTCCCCGGAGCAAGAAATTGCGCTTCATTCGTACGATGACGTGTTCTGCGCGCCGCAACGCGTGCCTCGCTTGTGTCACTTCGTCCTCGAAAGCCCCAACGTCCATAACAGCTTCCCCGAGGCATTGAAGAGTATCCTTTTCCCAAGCTAGGATGGAAGCTCTTTTAGAACGAGAAATTTTCAGAGTCTCTAATATCTTAGCAATAGTATCATCGCTATCCCTTTGGATCTTGCCCCCAGCGCTTAAGTTCGTAGGGATTTCAGGTTTCGGCGACTCCAGTCTCGAGTTTAGCCTAGTACCGTTTAATCTGGAATATGGGCCTACCGTTCTTTCTGGCCTGGGAGAATGCGGATGAGGTGAACGGGATCTGGAGGTTGGATGTGACCCGGTATAAGCACGTGGGGTCCGTTGGACGCCACCTTGAAGTTGCTTCCGTTGAGATATTGAGCTTTTTTTCAGGTATATAGGTATAAACATACCGGTGACTGGCCCCTCTTCGAATCTATATTGCGTGGATAGATTCCACAAGGTAAAGGTAAAGATCTATGCTGGATGTTACTACCTGCTGCCTCGTGTTCAAGAGAACCCGGGGCTACAGGTAATTTGTTCATTCCCAAGCAGGCCTCAGCTAAAATGTCTAAGCCTGAAGGTGTACATGGCAGCAAGGAGTCTTGTGGTGAAGGAGGCGACATGTTGATTGTGAAGGGTTACGGTGTCACTGGCAGGCCAGTAACCGAATTTCAGGCCACATTTAGTCATTCCCCCTGTTATTTCATAAAAGTAGGCGTTTTTAGAATATATTCTTAAATATCACCTACTTACGCCCTCAGATGAATGTTCTGCTAACACGAAGAACAGTGTTGTATTTACCCAGTGTCGACTGCAGAGCTCGCTCAAAACCACTCCCGGAAAACTCCGGTCAAATTTCGGCTCCTGGCCGGACCAGCCCTGGGTCAATGATTGATCACTTTCCAACTTTTCCTTGTACCGTCAACCTTGGAACTATTTGTGCTGTTCTATTATTTCTTACTGCCTATATCTTTCTCTCGTCTTTCTCATTGAAGTGTGGTATGGCGAGTGGGTCCTACAATCGAGTTAGAGTCCAACGGAATCCGAGTCTGTCAACTCAGAGGTGTAACGCATGATTTATGATACTCATACTCATTCCTCTCGTCCTTGTCACCTCACCTTGTGAACTTGATCACCACACCAAATCGTCAAAAGTGGTACAAAACGCGAAAAAGCTGGGATAACGACGATATGGCTCACCAGGGCTCGAATGCCGACCCTTTCGAAACGCCACCAAGACATACATGACAATAATTGCTGATGCAGCATTCCCTCTGTCAGTCATACGATAGACCAGATGCTTGGAAGTCGAGTGGTCCTATTCGCTTTCGAAATTGTTGAGTGCATGCCTTCAGCCTGAGCAACATTTCCTTGAACTAAAACCACCACCCCACACGAAACAAAATCATGACAATGCACTTTCTATACCTTCTTTTTCCTTTCTTGGCACTCGTTGGTATAGCTTATGCAAAACCTTCCTCAGTTGAACGCTATGCTGGAACCCAAGTTGTTCGAGTACCCACTGGAAACTCCACTCAATCTACTTCTATCAACAGCATTATTTCTCGCTTTGGCCTTGTAACATGGGCTTCTGCTTCTGTAACTCGCCAATTTGTCGATATTGTGGTTCCTCCGACGCTTTCCAAACGCTTCTCAGCAGAATTGTCGCGCCTCGATATTCCAGTCACCATTATGCATGCTGATCTGGGGGAAAGCATATTGAAAGAGTCGAAGTCACACACTCTAAAGGGAGTACGCGGTCTGTCTTTTCGGGGCTTTGGAGTCAGATATTAGGCTCACAGCAATTATTTAGAACGTGCATTCGACGGCGACTGGTTTTCCGCATATCACCCATTTTCTGACCATATGAGATACATTGACGAGCTTGCTGCAGCATTTCCAAAAAATGCCCGAATTTTTACCATCGGTATCTCAGCGGAAGACAGGCCCCTCACCGGAATCAATATCTTTGGATCTGAAGGGCCTGATACGAAGCCCGCCGTAGTTTTCTTTGGGGGTATCCACGGGCGCGACTGGATCTCGACTATGGTATCGTATTATTACCCATCATCGTCCGCCGCCGGGATCGGAATTATTAAATAAACTCTCAATGCCAGGTCCCTGAATACCTGTCTGAAAGGCTCCTCAATGACCGGACCTACCTTGAAGAATTTGATTTTTATATTGTCCCTATCGTAAATCCTGATGGTATGGCTATTTTCTGTGAGTCTGCACGTTATATACTCATATTTAGGGCGTCATGTACAGGATTTGAGTATTCCCGAACGACAGACCGAATGTGGCGTAAGGGTCGCTCTCGTGACATGAACGAGTTATGCAGTGGACGAGACTTGGACCGGTACATTTCGATTTCGTCTCATTTAAGACATACTCAGAAAACTTCTAGAAATTTTCCATTCAAATGGGAGGACAGTATTGGAGCATCCACGCAGCACTGTTCGGACACATTTAAGGGTTTTTAACTTTCACGTCGCTTTAATAACCGGCGTTCTGAAATTCTTGAGTAGGCCTTGCTGCTGCGGATACTCCTGAGGTAAAAGCCATGGTAGACTTTCTCACATCTAAGGGCCTGTCTAGCGTTGGGGCGCCTCTGTTCATCAATTTCCAATCATACGGAAATGAATTCTTGAGTCGTACGTCAGCCACTTCGCCTATATTTCAAGTAACTTTGAATTTAATCGGTTCTATATACTCACCTAGCTTACGCGTGGACTGAGTCCAGTGTTCCTTATAACAACGACCAGATCCTATCTATGGCTCGAGGCTACGCGGCTGCTATTAGGCCTCGCTTTGATACTAAAGTTGTAGAGGGTACCTTCAGCTCGATTCTTTACCCCGCTGGTGGTACTGCTGTAGATTTTGCCTTCGAAGTTGCAAAGATCCCATACTCGTAAGTTGCGTTTGTTTTCCAAGGGATTATCCGAGCTAACGCCCCTGTATCAGTTACGTTCATGTTCTCCGGGACACTGGTAGGTACGGATATATTCTCCCCGCCGACCAAATTGTTCCCACTGGATTGGAAACCTATGACGGTGTGCGATATCTATTAGACACATTGAGCACGACTATGCAGAAGTAATGATGAAGATCTCATTGTAACTTTGCCGTTTCGGTTGCAAATATATACTCGGCGGTTAGGGTTTCTGCTATACCTATTATCCTTTAATTGGCTTTCCTCCCAGTCACGTCAACTTGATACAATGTTCGTGGTTATTTAAAATCAATCCGCATAAATTATCACTATTAATCCATTCGTCCCTTGAGGGCGAACATTTAGGACCCTATCTGGGATAGAACACTTAAAATTCGGGTCTCTCGGTCTCACCCCCTTGAAAGTGTGTATATCGTAAAGCCGTAGGTATATGTCACAAGGGACGGTCCAACACGGACACCAACCACATGTTCCCCACAGCATGGTTGGGTGACTCATGGCAAACTGTCAACACCCCATCCGACTGAGCGTATTACATTTGCTTGCACCTGGCGGCGCCCCACCACCGTGTTCAAGCGACCCGCAATCCTCACAATATCGATGTGCTGTGACTGTATGCAAGCACTTTGATATGGCAAAATACAGGATTCCACTAAACAAGTATGTAAAACACAATGTAGCAGAAACTGAAGTCGAAAAATCTGAAGAACGGGGCGAGGGTATCTCGGGATAATATGTGCCAGGTGATAGCGGATATATGGAACTCTCCCTCCAACCTCAATCTTGGCTTGTGGTTTGCTACGAGAAATTCTGGAGACTTTACGGTCGGCCGTAACTTAGAGCCACTCTTTTGCCACTCTCAGAACGGTAGGTCCTTCCGTCCGATTCTTGTTACAGGGTCTTGCATATAATGCTTTGGGTTCTTTATAGGGGTTTATACTCGTGTGGTCAACCGACCTATTTGGGATTGACGTGCGCTGCGGTGCGCGCGATCCTTATCAGTCCTTATCATATCATATCCAAACAGACTCGGAAGTGTCGAGTTGGTCATTGCTTCTTGATGGACTTCGCCTCGAGGATCGTGAATATGTGGACAGCACAATGCCTCCTAGTTCACAAAGATAATCCTTTTTTTTTTCAACCTACCTTTCCTTTCCGCTGCTTTCCTCAATTTCACCAATTCAAGCCATTAGCTCAAAGCAGACAGGTGTCAAGTTGGTAACAATCACGGACGAACATACAGCTTTCTGCATAACCATGATGTGTGCTGTCATGATCTGATCAACGCTTGTTAATGATGAAGAACCTTATAACCTTGTCTTCGATACAGGGAGGGTGGCTCATCCGACATGAGGGAAAATTAAATTTCACACAAGTACATGCTATTCAATACATTTTTTGTGTTTAGATTGAGTAGCCAAACAAAGTACCAGAAAAACTCAAAGTCAAATCAAGGGTCCTTTCTTATGGTCTGATGGGATGAGAAGTCGACTGCACCCGGGATTGCTCCGCTGGCGGGGGCCCATTTGAAAACGCCCAGTTAGTTTTCATGGAATGGAGGATATAGGTGGATATAGGATATAGGGTATAGGATAGACCATGGCTCCTGACCAGAATCTGAACAACGCGAAACCCGGTGGGCGGCCAACAGTTTCAATTGAATTCTAAACCCTTTAGAGAGAACCAGTTTCTGCGACAAATGTTCGATATGGGCGTCAAAAATGTATAAAAGCAGCTCTGCATATGTCGAGAAAAGATATCGGATTCCCGACAGAATTCATCTCATACCATCTCCTGATATTCAAGCTCGAAAATTTTACACGGTCAGTTTACTTGGCCTCATCATCCTTATACTGGCTTATTTAACTTTCCTTATCAGTTCATAATGTTCTCTTCAACCGCTAAAATCGCAGCCATCGCCCTCTTGGGATTGACGACATCCGCCAATGCCCTCGGTTGCTACGGCAGCGGACCCGTCTATGGCGATGTATCCAACAACGCCGGCGTAATCGCAGGAGCGCGCAACGCCGCCTGTGGATTTTTCGCAGGAAGCTACCCCCAAGGCGGGGTTAAAGACTACTGCTACACCGTCGGCTCAAACAGGATTAATTTCGAGGTCAGGAACAACGCGGGTACGACGCAGTCGTTGTCGCAGAGTGATTGTGTGGCTGCGATGACCATCGAGATGAATGCTTGTAGCCACGGTAGTGAACAGAACCACGGTAGCTTCTACTACTACAACGACCCTAACGCTGGAGCTTGCTAAATAGTTAGTATATTTGGGTACATACGAAAGGCGTTAGACGTACAATGCAAATCGTGTTATAACTGTTACTTGAGTGTAAAGTCTCCCTTATGGCGCACGCTGCCTATTCGCTTTCTTCATTCTTCAGATCATCTCTTTTGATAACGTTCTTAATGTCTACACCATTTTGCAAGTCGTCCTTTGAAAATATGTTTTATCTAACACCAGATACCATAAGTAGTATGGGAAGCTCACTTTGGGAGGGCGGTATTAGGCAGCTTCGTTCAATATGCTACCCACACTACTAAAATCAAAAACCTCTATGCCTAGATCAATCCCAGGAGCCCGAGTTTCACCGGGAAATTTATCTGTAGGTGGTTCGATAAGATGTTATAGGAGCGAAATACACACTTCTTTGTCTTTCCCTGCTTCGCGTTCATCGTACAATAAACCGATAATTTGGTGTCGGATACTATACGTTAATACTGTCTAGTTGGATCTTACTCGCCTTGATAAATTCCAGAAGTCGAACAAACCATAGCCCTCGTGACGGTGCAAGATATTCACTTCCATGCATCCTTCAACAATGAAAACAGTACAACACCTCTAATTGTCTCGATCTGGGGGGTTATGACAGACACGAGGCAGAGCCATGATATAGAATGGGCTTGGCGAGTGAGAAGAATGTCGCCATGTAGTCTAAGTTCAGGATTTTTGTCGTTTGCTCGTTTCCGAGATCAAAGTGCAAACCAGGAGGCAAAGGAGCCGGAGACACCGGTTGGCGCTGGGTTTAAATCGGAGGCAAAAAAGACGATGATCGAGGAAGCTAATTATAACTCTGTCGGGCAGTTCGGGCACTAGTCGACTTTGACAAAACTTTCTCGAAACTCGACCGTTCGACACAAAATATACCTTGGGAAAATGTGGTACTAAGAAGGCTTTGAGAGGTCTGAGAGTTTACAGAAAGTGCTAGTCGTTTGGGGTAGTAGCCCCAGAAATCAGATACGATGAGGTATATAAAGGTCCGAGCCCTGTCGAGGTAAAGAAAGCAGATGAGATCTCTCACAGAAACAACATCATATCGTCTCCTACCTCATACAGTCTCAAAACCCTCCTGTGGTTAGATTTCTCGTTTTAATAACCTTCCTTACACAAACTGACCTGTCTCGTAGCTTGAAATGTTCACCAAGCTAATCACCACCACCCTCTCAGCCATCACGCTCTTGGGCATGGCAACATCCACCAGCGCCCTCGACTGCTATGGCAGTGGGCTCCTTTATGGCGACGTAACCGATAACGCCAACATTTTCAGCTCGGCTCGCGACGCCTCCTGCGATTATTTCCAGGGAAATTTTCCGCAGGGTGGAGCGAAAGCTTTCTGTATCACCATCGACAGAAACAGAATCAATTTTGAGGTTAGGAATAATGCGGGTACAACGCAGGTGTTGGCGAGGGATGATTGTGTGGTTGCTTTGACCATCGAGATGAATGCCTGTAGCCATAGAAGTCAACAGAACCATGGCACTTTCTTCTACAACAATAACCCTGGCGCGGGGGTGTGCTGAATAGTTAAGATGTTTTAGGCATGCCAGCACGCTAGGGTACGTTATATGTAGTCTTCTTGGTTTATCTTCTCTGGGTTCTGTTGTATGTACAGTATCAACGTTGGTTTTTTGAGTGTTGCATATATTAATGCTAGCATGACTCAATATCAAAATTCCCTTCAAACTACAAACGTTGGGATACTCACCAGTGTGCGTACATGCGGTCCCTTACCATGGTACCCAATCGGGCTAATACCCAACTAGATCCATATGTGCCGTTTAATCTGCTAACGTAATTTTCATACTTTCACCATTCGGGTATTGGGATATGAGTCCAGTGGCAACATGGTTATAGTTAAGGTGCCCGCTTTCGGGCTCGAGGGTGCTGTCAGTGTCCCTACTGATATATATCGATAAAGGTCAGCTTATGATGACCCCGAGTTCACTGATACTGAGAGGAATCCAGGGGACAGGCTACTATCTTCTGGGAGATCATATCTCTTGCTCAGACCAGAATAACGGCGCATCATATGCTCGAGAAGCGCACCAAAAATAACAATTATGGTGGCATCCACACCACGAAAGTGCTTGCCAATTCTGTGCTCACTATTAGGATTAAGGATTGCTGTGGTTGGATCGACACCACGAGTTGACCACGAGGAAGGACACCATCATGATCGACATCGACAAACTTGACCATAGAAGGCTTGGACGAGGAAGTATTAAAATGAGATTATCTGGGATTAACTTGTTTGCTTTTTTAGGGAATGTTTGTTCCTCCTTCTATTCGAGAGATAGACTGTTGGTTGAACATTAGATACAGCGTCTATACTGATGGACCAGATTTCACTTGCCGTCAGGGCTTCCTAGTCGTGAGCTCTTCCAGCCAAATAAATTATAGTTTCCTTATCGTATGTAGTGACTCGCCACAGGCCCACCACTTCCATACACCTGCTATCAATCGTGCATCACCCTAAATTTGAAATCAGAAGAACAAGAGTATTAGTATTTAGTTCCTCTGTGGATTCTCTGCCCGAGTAAACTTCGTTCGGCAGCCAGAACGAAACGACAACAGTTTCAATTTTTCCTTTCGTAGCTGGGGAGACATCTTGAAGTAGTGCATACGCCACGAAAGCAACGAAGTAAGACAATTGCGAAGAGGGCCAAGAACGTTGTCAGATAATTAGGCTCACAATATAACCACATGACTCGTTTCCGACGTTCTAGGCTGACGACTGAGTTCGAAGTCGAAGGAAAAAAAAATGGTGGAAAATGATGTATAACAATGACCCTAATATCGGGCGTCATGTACAGTACTTACCAGCGTCGTTGTATGCATTCCATCTTAACATCATCTCATACTGTCGTGGATGAGGATGAAAAAATATTATTTCGAGCATGTTGACTAGAACCTGAGCACAATCGCGTTTCATTGGAAGTTTTCTTAAGCATGGGAGCAGGCGCAACGTCCGTGCCGAAGAAATCTTACACTGGGATATTCCAAATTAGTCAGAAGATACAAAAGGTCATCAAACAAATCATAAGGCTGCAATTTTTTCTGAAAGCAGCTTTTTACCCTTCGCTGAACTCGCCTCAACCTCCTTCCCCTTTTTCGCAAACCACTTTTTGACCTGTTTCCTTGCGTCTTCTCTTCCAGTTTCCCTCATCAGAGCTTCGCATAACTCGGCAACAACGAATGCCCCATTCCCGTCCCCACAGACACACATGCCGACACCGACGTCTTCACCGACTAGTTGTACGAATTCGGCTGCAAAGACACCTGCATCCCAGCCAGGGACTGGTTCTACGGATTTACTTGCGTGGCTGAAGTGCCCGCCCTGAAGAAGGGTTTTATAGAGTCGGGAAGTATGGGGGAGGTCGATTGGATGTGGGGTGGATACATCTTCTGAGGGATAGGTAGAAGATATGGCCTGAAGAAGGGCTCGGGAAGCAGCCGTTTTGTCTGTTAAAGCCGGGGATCAGACCGGATAGCGAATGCGGGTTACGGTAAAGACATACCTCCGTCAGCGAACAACATAATCTCTGTTACGACTAAACTCCCGCCTGGTTCCCTGATGGCACTGGCACCATTCTCTTCCACCCAGCTAAGGAGGGCTTCACTAGCAGCTTTCCGAACCTCATCCTCCCGAACCTCAACTGACTTTTTACTTGTTTTTGAGCGGATTTCGTCTGTTTCGGCCAGGGATGCGATCTGTGCTGGGGTGAAATGCCGCCGCGTCCGTGGAACGAGGAGGTAGAAAAGCGATCGTCGACCTTGAGGGGACACGTACAGCTTTTCTGCTGGGCCCGTCATTTCAGCAACAAGGGATTTGGATACGAGTTTAGTGTCACTGTGGTGGGTGTTAGATAATTGGTATAGAAAGTCAATGTTGACCTACTCAATAACATCAAGAGCTGTGAAAAGTACGAGCTGGGCTTCGTCGTCAAGGCACATACGTTCCACGTGAGGTTTTAGCACTTTGAGAATTTGTTTTCGGTCCTACAATACATGAATGATTTGGACCGAAATCACGTTGCTGATGACATACCTTGGCACTCCCTTGAGCAATAAACTCCCGGACAACCCGGCTTCCGTCCTTGGTATGCACCATTTCCGCTAGCACATCCTGGCAGCTGTAATTTGTAACAGTTTAACGAATAGATTCCCCCGGAAATTGAACGGCGACAAACGTCTCAAACACTTCTCGCCTGAGTTTCTCTCGTTCAGCCTCCTCAGGAAGATCGTTAAGAGCAACCATGTACTCCCACAAGGCGCGATGGACAATAGCATGCGTGACGGCACCCTTGTCTGAGTTGTTAAAACTAGCTGAGAGTCAAAAAGACTCTTAATCAGGTCAAGAGTAGGCCAGTGACACACATTGTGACCAGATTGGTTTTCAACGCCCCCAATACCCTCTTTCGTCTCTCGTTATCAACGCCAGCCAGGACACCACTCAAACCCTTCTTGGCCTTTTCCTTGTCCTCCGCGCTTCCACTCGTGAAACTGAACAAGGCCGTCTCTTTCCCGTAGAAGTCCCGCAGAAGTAATGTCCGTTCGTATGCATTGGCGTATAATTCGAAAGTGTCGGCAAGGACGGAGGACGCCTCACGATGTAGGAGTAATCTTAGAACGTGGGATTGGAATTCGAGTAACATGTCTGGTCGATGGGTTGGACATAGACGAATCAATTTTGTAACCAGAAACTATGGAAAAAACCTTTAATCAGGATATGGCAACGTATAATTGCGAACACACCTTGGAATATTTATTTTGAGCGAGTTCTTTATATTTTCCCTTCAGCTCTGAAGCGATCTCATCCCTCTCCTTCTGTCCACCATATTTAACAACAGTCTGCACTATCCGGCTAGCATCATGCTTGAAGACGATATCCTTTACTTTCCCCCTAATGACATTCATTAAATCTTGTATATGTTTCTGGCGCTCGGCCGTAGGTATTGTTTTCGCCCGAGCGAGAGACCACACCCGTTTCGCATCCGCAAGTAAAGATGAATGAGGCTTCGCGGCTCGTCGTTGCTCCTGTAAAGCTTTTTGTACCTTGTGAGATTCACGAGCAGCTGTGGTGTGTTCAGTGATTGGTCTGATATTGAGGTTGATGAAACGCACCATTAGGATCTTTCGGTTGGGTAGGTGCTTCTGGTGTGGGATCTGGAGGTGCATCTTCGTCCATGGGTTCACCCTGAATACTGTCCTCGTCTACCCATTCATCATCTCCATCATCTTCTGCCTCTAAATCATCCAAATCATCCTCAGAATCTGTCGGACTCGCCGATGGGATAACGGGGGCGGTTACTGGCCGGCTACGCTTTTTATCTGCCTTTGCAGGCTTTTCCAAATGGGCCTTTTTCGGTTTCGGGCCAGCCTGGGACGCTGCTGGTCTCTTTTTATTTGATTTGTTCGCTGCGGCCATCGTTGGGGAGGAGACAATTCCTAGGAATTGAAATCTATGAAATTTGAGAAGGACAAAACTTTTTGTCACGCGATTGGCTAGGTCACAGCGTGACTTCTAATCTGAACTTGAACTTGAAGCTTTGAAGGACTACAACAAATTGAACCTCTGTCCATGCTCGATTAGAATGTGAGCTCTCGAGTCGCGCCTCGCCGCTTCTTTGCTTATTGAAATAGGCCGCCAAAAGGTGGATCAAGAAGAAAGGTCGCTGCGTCTGATGGTACAGTCACTCCTCACGTTCCGGTGAGTAATTCAACAAGGTGACTTTGAACGCACGGGCTTAGCATGTTGAAAGAGTTTAGCAGAACAGCTTTCGTATCTGCATAGCCCACGACCATTCAAAAATCCGAACTATACCAAGAATGTTAACCGACGAGCGAAGAACTTGAAGAATGTGTTAAGCGCCGAGCGCGAGCGTGAGAGGGCGGAACGCGAGAAGCGAAAGATGGAGAAGGATGAGAGTACGGCCATGGATGTTGATGGTGCGATAGAAGAGCCTGAAGATATGCCTACTTGTCAGTGGGTTTACAAAGATATGCATTCGCCTCTGATATTTTGCGACAGATACATCTATCGAAGCTCCCCCATCGGTTCTACCCCAAAGACATTGGTGTGATATCACTGGCTTGGAAGTTTGTCGGTTCCTGTTACTGTGGTTGATGATTGCTCAATTATTTGCATTAGGCGCCATACACGGATCCAGCGACCGGACTCAGATACCATGATAAAAGTGTATATGACGTGATTAAAGGCTTGGTACGCCCTTCTTTTCGATTACTTGCGGTCGTGTCTTATTCCACTGGTCATAGAGTGCAAGTGCGGCAAAGGACTATTTAGCAGGTGTGTATTAATGATATTTGCAATTCGGTCTTGTCTTAAATGGTTCCTAGCGCGAGGTGTCAACTCGATTGTAAAATGATAATTCCATATAAAGTTCCGCTTATCCACCTCAAGAGCTTCTGTTGAATATAGAATGGTGATGTTTCGATAATTATATATGCATTGAAACTATGTCCTAGCGATCCAGTTCTATGGGACGGCGAGGAACAGTGCCAAGTAGAATTTGCGAAATTTCCAACCATCAAAACCGAGATTAGGAAATTTCCACTCTGGAAATGTAGCCTATAATCAAAGGAGAAATGTCGAAGGGTCCCATTCCCCAACCAATACACTGACAAGTGTTCTCACCCATTGATGCCGCGGAGGAACGGTTCTGGGCGACGGAATCATTTGTCTTTGTGATCGGCCTGATCCGGCAGGATGCTATGTCACGTTTCATGTGCCCCCTGTTTATATTTTCTTCTCGTGCGTTTGTAGTTCGTCCTTCAAGTTTTGGACTCACATCTGCTTTCAGGGCATATCGTCGTCACCTCGTTTCTCCATAGTCTTTGTGGTGGGTCAACCTATGTTGAGCATTTTGAACAGGCTATAAAGTTGAGACATTTTCAAGTTGCAAAATCTAAAAACTATACTAGTAGTGTCATCCGACACTTCTTTCAGTTGTGGTCTGCCGTCGCGAAGATGAAGTTGAGCTGAGAATGGAAGGTGATACACAAGGTGCTTAGTATCGGTGTTGGGGACCAATACCGGGCGAGTTTGCCTCTGAAACGCCCATCTTTGATTTTTGATGTATCAAAAATTCCAGATTTATGGGGCTGTGTCGAGATGGTTTCCAAGTCCGAGTTTTGCTTTTATGGAGGGCCAGAATGTTTCGGGTCCTTCGAGGAGCTTGAAGCCCCCCCCTCAATTTGTGTTTTACTTGTGTTCGCTGGACGTTCCTGTTCCACGCAGCTGCGCTGCCAATGGCCAATAAACACTCACCGCAGTCTTCCGTCGAATCAGTCGACTCGTTCTCTTCATATAGCACGACCGACAGCATCAGCATCGACACCGACGAAACTCATGTAAACGCCCCCGGAGGCGTACGATTTAATGATAGTGTTGGTTCATTAGATGGTCATGAAAGTGCGTGTTCATATTTTAGCTCTGAGGCTTTTTCTGATAAGATCTGATTCTCCTTCGTACAGACAAATTGACTCCTCCCCGTCTGAACGAGAATTACCTGTACCCTTCTCAGTGAGTTTCATTACCAATATTCTGAAAACTCGATTTTCTGAGGCTTGTCGATTAGCCCCAGGACCCCCGTCGACCCAAATACATTCCCTATTCCTCATTCGCCCTCACCTTATGACTACTTGCCAAACACGCCACACATGCCTAATTCCCCATACATGCATTCGGATAACCCGTATGGCAGCCGTGCATCAGTCATTTCCCTCGATAGCGGCTGGAGACGTCGTCAACGCCAGGCCGTTAAGCGCGGTATCAAGCGAAAGGTAAAGCTTACCAAGGGTCACTTCATCGCGGAGTATCAAGTACCCACCGCAGTCAAGAATGCGATCGAGCCTGTATATGCTGCCAATAGGACAACGGAATTTTCGTGAGCAAAATAACCCCTCAAATTAAGTTAACACTAATCACCAGAGAATCAGACACATGCGCTATACCGCGGCGACTTGTGACCCTGATGATTTTACAGAGGCCAATGGTTTTTCCCTCCGAACGAAGTTGTACAATCGTGAAACTGAATTGCTTATCGCCGTGACTTCTTACAACGAGGACAAGACCCTTTACGCCCGTACACTACACGGCGTCATGATGAACATCCGCGATATCTGCAAGACAAAGCAATCCACTTTCTGGAGGAAAGATGCAGAAGAAGGGCTCCCCAACTGGCAAAAGATCACCGTTGCGTTAATTGTCGATGGTCTCGACGAGATGGACAAGACCGTGTTGGACATTCTCGCGACAGTTGGTGTCTATCAAGATGGTATCATGAAGAAGCAGGTTGACGGGCAAGATACCGTTGCGCACATTTTTGAAGTACGTCATACATTTCTACCGAATGATCCCAACCTTACTTTCATTTCGCATTTAGTACACCACACAACTTTCGGTCGACGCCAAGCCGCAACTTGTGCTCCCCCAAGGGGATGATCCTCTTAACTTGGTCCCTGTACAAATTATTTTGGTTATTAAGGCGAAAAACCAGAAGAAGATTAACTCCCATCGCTGGCTCTTCAATGCGATCGGAAGGATCCTCGAAGTAAGTCCCCATCATAATTGGACCCTCTTAACCCTTCTAATTCGTACCAGCCGGAGGTTTGTGTCCTAATTGATGCTGGCACAAAACCCGGACACAAGTCAATCTACTACCTCTGGGAAGCCTTCCATAATGATCGCCATCTGGGTGGATGCTGTGGCGAAATTCACGCAATGCTCAAGGGAGGGAAGAAGCTTCTGAATCCTCTCGTGGCCGCTCAAAACTTTGAGTACAAGATGTCAAATATTTTAGGTGGGATTTTTGTTTCCAAGTCCATTTCCAGCACTAACAATTAAATCGTAGATAAGCCCCTCGAAAGCAGTTTTGGCTACGTCTCAGTTCTGCCTGGTGCCTTCAGCGCGTATCGATATCGGTAAGTATATGAAATTGCTAAACGACCTATATCTAAATTGGCCGATAAGTGCAATCCAAGGCCGCCCACTAGAACAATATTTCCACGGTGATCACTCCCTAGCTGCCCGCCTCGGTGACAAAGGAATCAATGGCATGTCGATCTTCCAAAAGAATATGTTTCTGGGTGCGTGATGTCAAATTCGCTTGATCATTTTCCTGACACTTAATCTTCCCAGCTGAGGACAGAATTCTGTGTTTTGAACTTGTTGCGAAGAAACATGAGCAGTGGACACTTACATACGTCAAACCCAGTAAGGCTGAAACAGATGTTCCGGAAAACGCTGCTGAGCTCATCGGACAACGTCGCCGATGGCTCAACGGTTCATTTGCGGCGTCAGTTTATGCCCTTGTCAACTTCTACAAGATTTATCAGTCCGATCATGGCATCATCCGATTGTTCTTCCTGCACATCCAGGCTTTGGTGCGTATCCATTTACATTCACGACTGTCGTATTCTCATCGCCCCTCATAGTTCAACGCAGTTCAGCTCGTCTTTACTTGGTTTTCTCTGGCGAATTTGTGGCTGACTTTTAGCATCATCATTGATCTCCTTCCGTCTCAGGGAATTGTTATTGGGGGGAACCCTATTGTTGTACGTTGAAAATAACTGGCCCAGGTTAATGCCCGACTAAATATTGAAATAGATCCATTGGATTAACCAAGGTTTAAAATGGATCTACCTCGTATTTTTGGCGCTTCAATTTGTCCTGGCTCTGGGAAATCGGCCGAAAGGTGAACGAATGGCATACAGCGCCACACTATGGTATGAGACCCCTTTTGTACTCCAGGTCTGTAACCTAACCTCGTCACTCAGGATATATGCGGCCCTCGCTCTCTATCTACTCGTCTGCTCTTTCTGGTTAACCGGACTGTCCTTTAAGGTATATTCTCTAACTGTCAAACCATTTAAGCTTCGTTTGACAGTACTTCTAGGCCATCCCACAAGCCCTTTCCGAACATAAATCATTTATTCAGACTTTCCTTTCACCTCCTCTTGGCCCGCTCATGGCTGCAATGACCGCGACGTTCGGTAACATGCCCACGTCTTTCACCCTTATTACTTTCTAATCGAATTTATCAGGGATCTACTTCTTTGCTTCACTGCTCTATGTACGTTTTCATCCCTACCAAGTTCGTTCGTCTGACTGAATTATCCCGTTGCCAGTGTGATCCTATGCACATGTTCTCGTCGTTCTTTCAATATCTTCTTCTGGCTCCGAGCTTCATCAATGTTCTCAATGTGTATGCATTCTGCAATTTGCATGACGTACGTATCTTCTCGATAACCTTTTTCGGAATCAAATCTCACAAAGCTGCACTGGACAGGTTTCTTGGGGAACCAAGGGTAGCGACAAGAACGAGGCTCTCCCTTCTCTCAAATCCAGGACCGCGATCGGCGCCGATGCACCTATCGTCGACGATACCACAAATACTCAAGAGGACGTTGATGCCGCATTCCAAGAAACCGTCACCCGTGCCCTTACCAAAATAGTGGTGAAAAATACTCGTGAGAAGCCTACTATGGATGACGACAATAAAACTTTCCGTACACGACTTGTTGCCGCGTGGATGCTCAGTAACGCCGCGCTCGCTATTGGCATTGAAAATATCCACGGTTGGTTGGACATCACGAGCCCAAACATCACTGGCAAATTTATCCATAAATGGTTGGATGAGATGGCGTTGAAGCGAAATGCTTACTTTTCGGTTCTGCTCTACTTCACTTTTGGGCTTGCCTTTGTTCGCTTCCTTGGGGTATGTTTGTTCCACCTTCCATTCATGGAATAGGACACTGATTCAATATCAATATAGTGTTTATATTATTGGGCTGGGCTTCACTTGTCACGGGGATTCCGAAGACTCTTCAGGCTGAATTAATCATAGTTTCCCACGGCAGGAGCTCACTTCCATGCACCGATTAAATGATGATACACTATCTTCAACCCAAAAATAAGAAAGAACAAAAACATATCATATTTCTACCATATGGTTTCCCCGTTTATCTCGTTTGAGTACATCCGACCAAACAGCTGAGTGATTCAGTGAAACAACACGATGCTCCTTGGACTGTTCAGGAAAATCAGATCCAGCGACGATTTCCATGATGAGCATGAAACAGGGTTTGCATATGTGTACACTAGTGGGCCTCGCCAAATGCCTGCTTAGCGACACCAGATATATGTGGAAACGCCAGTGTCATCTAACCACGCCCGATGGTCCCGAGGGACATTGAGAAATTTACGAACATCGTTGACAGCCGTAGCATGCTCGTGCCATCCTATAACCTGGCTGGTCCCCGTTGGGTTTGGAAGCTTGGCCCGTCATTGTGTCGAATTCGATGCGAAGTCTGTCCAGTTGGCTAGACCAATCGCGGAAGACCGTCGCTGCTTGTGCTTGTGCTGTGATTGGATTCGGTGTCCCCAGAAAAGGGCGGAATTGGAGAAAAACATCTTTGATATGTCGCTGGTTGGAGCTAGCGGCTGTGGCTCTTCATCCATTTTGACGCTTTAATCATTGAATAACGCTGTCCCCGAGCATCACACGAAAGAATGAATCCAAATCGCCTATTGATGATTATCCAGGATGTAAGATGTAAGATTGGTGTGATCCTTGATAGGCTTGCATAGCTCTGAACGTGCGTCATGATTTTCCTCTTTTCATCCGTGGCCCGTTTCAACGTCCTGGCTTTCCCCATTAGATCCCTCCTTTTCATCTTTCTCGTCACGTCCAGCAATCCTCATAGTGCGCCGGTTCTCGTTCCTCGTCCTAATGGCCAGGAGGGTGTCGAACATAAACTCCCGCGTTCCCTGTGGTTTAGTAAGGCTGCATTTTCAACATGATCTTTGAGAAATGACTAGCGGTGTCACTTTAAAAATTAACATTTTAAGGCGGGTAGTACCCGGGTTCCTGATTCCGTGTGGATTGTGGATTGGAGTACTCTGTGATAATTGACGAGAATGAAACTTTAGCCTCATGTTTAGGGGGTTCGGAGGGACATTATCATTTTGTGGCACATCAGACGAAGCCTGAATTTGGGTT
Organism: Collybia nuda; assembly: GCA_015584075.1. Classification (NCBI taxonomy): domain Eukaryota; kingdom Fungi; phylum Basidiomycota; class Agaricomycetes; order Agaricales; family Clitocybaceae; genus Collybia; species Collybia nuda. The sequence goes on from MU150259.1 coordinate 31,909, forward strand.
GGAGATTGTATAACGCCCAAATCAGGACGTGGGGCGAGGTCGGATGCGGCCAGAGAATCTCATGGGTGACAGACTCGATAAACATGTGTAGCGCAACCTCTGATGCATAGAGGTCGATACAGGGAGACATCAATTGGCCACCTCGTACCCAATTTATCGACCTTGCTGCTTGAAAGAATGTAGTTGGCGCCGTTGCTAGGCGGCAAAAAGTTAGCATGAGTGGCTGGTGTTGCCCATATCGATAGAGTGAGAATTATTTTGAGCAACCTCTTCTGACCCTATGGTGTCATATTACCCAGGCCCTCAGACGAGGTAAGGCCTCTACGATAGGATCAAAAGACGTCCTTCTGAGGCCGTATGGTTATACCCAGGCACCAAAACAAATGCCGTTGTAGCCTTGGGGAGTGCTTTGATCAGATGCCGCGCCTGTATAGCAGTTTCCTCGACGAGCTCTGGCCAATCGCGTTTGATCTCGCATAGGTGCAGTTCCTTGTTACAATTTGTCTCGTTGTTTGGACCCTACAATGGTTTATTGGGACCTTCTCTCGACCTGTGCTTGTTCTTGCAGCTGAATTTAGGTTTCCGTGGGACTGTTTTAATTTCGTCCCGAGATTCACGATCGTGGGTCACGAATACCTAAACCTTGCGATACCGTTCAGATGACTACGGAGCCCCGGGGTAGGCATCGAGAACATCACGGTTCATTCGGATGCAGCCGCTCAACAGGCGTGCAAACGGAACATCATAGCTTCCCTCTGCCTCGTCTAGTAGCCGTGCGTGGAGCTAATGGCCCTCGGTTCGCTGGAAGCTCTCAGAGACGAAATTCGCGATATTTCGTGGTGTCGACGCAAGCAGATATAAAGTATGACTTGTAGGCTTCGTATGTGAAGTCTGGTCTTCGAAGAATTTTCCCAAGTTGTGTTTGAATAAATTTAGCTCTCGAGAGTCGTCATGTTCAGAGTTCTTCCCTAATTCAAGTTCTTGGGCACTTTGAGCCTTGTCTTGTGCCACTCAAGTTCCGAGGCGCTTATGGGTCGGTGGATCGTGTATCACGGAGGGTTATATATACAGTAGTTATGATGGGCACCAAAGACACAAAAGAAGCAATGTCACGAAGTAAAGTTGATTCTGTATGTAGTTGCGGCAATCGCCGTTTGAATAGGTATCTCACGACCAACTCGAAGCGAAACGGTTCTTTCAGCGAACATCATGATGAAGACTGTGCTCTACGCAAGAGGAATTTTGCCACCCTCTCGCAACTTCACAAACCAAAACCTCTGCGGCACTGCCAGTAAGGGGTGGCAAATAGCGCTTGTGGCGCGTGCGCTTAGAAGGCTGAGGCTGTGACATTCTACATCAATCTTTCGAGAATATAATAGGCTGTCTATGTATGTCGGTTCTCCACGCTTACATTTGAGGTTAGTTTCAATCGCTTCTAACGTGTATCAAAATCGTCACATGGGGCTCAAGTCACATATAGTAAATCTCTTATATGACATGTCAGTTATGTACCTTCATCACCCACATCACCCACTTGTTCGCAAGACTCCAACCACAGTTTGCGCGTTGTACCCTCCAATCCTATTCTGCGCTCTCTGACGCCGGCCAATCCCTCTTGGTGATGAGACTTTATGGACGAGAAGACTTTACGTTATCTGATCAACAGTACTTTTTGGATAAAGCTGTAGATTTTGTTGTGGTAAGAAATTAAAATTGACCACGAGATCTAGGCCTGGATCTAATTTATATGGGTTGTCGTCCATAGGTCGAAACACTTCTTTATGGCGCGTAACTGTTTTCTGCTAAACGCGCGTCGCTCATTAGTCGTTTATAGGCATCCATCTCGTCTTGTATAGTTTATGCGCTTTCCTGCTCCTGAAGCGACGAAAATCGACCCATCTCATCCTCTTGATTGCTATTACTATAATGTTCGTGTTGGCAACCGCAGATATTTCTGTATCATTTCGCCTACTCCTCCGTGACCTCCCGGCAGCTAAAAAACACGAAATCGATCCATCGACGGCACATTCCCGCTCATTGGCAAAGACCCCATTGTTTATCACGAACAAGTAGGCACACATCATTTTTATCACCAAAAATGATCTGATTTTTCAGTCGAGTTTTATCGCTGACATTCTGTTGGTGCGCCAATCATCAGATTATCACCTTGATGCCCCTCGCCCTGACAAATTAACAAGGTTTACCGATGCTATATGGTTTGGGGACAGCGAACATACATCTTGATTGGTTCAATGGCTTTGTTAGCTGCGGATACCAGTGTGTCTAGTTGGTTTTTGTGTGTGCGTCTTCATAACGCGGTTCCACAGTCTTAGGATATGTCAATGCCGATGGATCGATATTTTTCTACCATAAAGTTATGCCGCCGTTATTCATTTCCACCACTTTAGCGATCAATGTAATCATGACTATTGCAACAGGTAAGCAAACATCACCTATAGATTGATTCGGACGTTGAAGAAAACAGCTGGACGTATCTGGTGGACAATTTATACTATGCGGCTCTTACTTCCAGAACAAACGGTACGCCGGTGTGCTGTTGCTCTTGCAGTAATGTATGGCCTTCCAAGTTCTCAACATGTGGTATGAGCTAATCCTCCTATTAAATATAGCATCGAATCCGGCGCAATCTACTCTGCTTCTTTGGTTTTATTTCTGTTCACACCTCTTTTCCTTGTGCGTGATCTTCCATTCTCCACCAAAATCCTTATATCTCATGACTTGGTATATGTAGCTCTGCCTTCCAATTCGTCTTGTTGTCTGTGCCCCTTTCTCTTCACAATGATTCTTTGTCCTGCCACTAACCAAAGACTCCTGTAGGGAATCATGCCAACGTTGATGATTGTCCAAGTCGAGTTTGGAAGAAATTTTTATCTCGAGGTTGAAACCCCGCCCCCACGAACACCACCTTTCCTAAACCCTCCAGACTTCGATAGCCCTGTAAAAAACTGGGAAACACTAGAGCCCGCTACCGGAACTCCGGTTTCCCCCCCTGCGGGAATACCGTTGACATTTGTGACGGGGAGGTTCCGAGATCCGTCTGAGTCCCCGTCTTCTTCTGGGGTTTCACTTAAACGCCCACTACATGTCCAACCTAACTCCAAAGAAACCCTTGGTAGATAAAATTATCGTGACGGACAACATGCAGTACACATAATATGCTCTTTGGAAATCAAAGGGCATTATAGGCTAGCCCTCTAACCGTTTACCTTCGGCCTGAAGTGTAGGTAATTACAGTACTATTTTGGATGAGTGGGCCAACTGCAGTGTTATTATGGAACAGCCGGAATAGCTACCAAGCGCACAACGAATTCTCAGATATGTTGATAGATAGGTGTACTAGTGGCGGGCGGGAGGGTTAGAATAGTTGTATAGTGGCACGGGTATCAGTTAAAGGCCAAAAAACAAGGATACCAAATGCGGATGGGACAAAGGGAATCGAACTACGTAATGCGCAGAGGTATAATACATAGTAGAACAAGTAGTCTGATACAACCGAACGTAATGTATCAAGACTTCCTTCCTATCACTCTCTCCGTCAACACTTCTAAAGCGCTCTTCGCTTCACTCTCGGGAAGGCCATGGAGAACCTCCTTTGCCTTATTAGCATACTCCTGCGCTAGGGTCCGTGTCCGCTGCAAAGCCGAGGATCGACTGACATAATCTCGGGCCTGTGACGATATCGAAAAAGTTAGAAATGAACTCAATGGGTAAAGTATAAATCATACAAGCTCGACATCTCCTGGTTTGTCAAACTTCCGACGAATAAGCTCGCCCATCTCGGGGTGTTCGTCCCAAGCATAGAGTGCGGGCCCTGTAGCGAGACCGAGCTGAAGATCGGCTCCACCAGGTTTGCCGAGGGTGACAGAGGCGGATTCGTAGTCTAGGATATCATCCACAAGCTATCGGGAGAAGTGTGAATGCTTGGGGAATGGAATAGAGGGGAGGGGCGGACCTGGAACGCGATACCTAGATTCCTGCCGTACGCATATGCAACTTCGCGCCATATGTCCCCTTCTTTGCATCCTCCGAGGGTCACCGCGGCGCGTGCACCCTTTGCCATCAGACTGGCAGTTTTCAGATACGTCTTCTGCAGGTAGATGTTCCATGCATCTTTACTCGTCTGGATAGAGACCCTGCCCGCCTCTTCGTTTACCTTCACCTCTTTCATCTGCAGGATCTCCCCCTCTACCAAGTTCGAAATGATGCTGGCGATGAGATCTGTGACTTCCGCGTCTCCTAGTCGCGATAGAGCCACAGACGCTCTACCCAGGACAAAATTTCCCCCAAGGATGGAGAGCTTGTTACCGAACGCTGCTGGTGCCGAGGGTGACCCTCTGCGTAGGGAAGACTCGTCTATCACGTCATCGTGGAGAAGTGAGGCCGTGTGCATCATCTCGACTATTTGGGCGAGGCGGGTTTGAGTGGGCAGTATGTAAGTTGGGGAGAACAGCGTTGGTAGGGATTGATGTTGACTAGGAGAGGGGTCGTATTTTGGTATGGGTGGGCGGTGAGGCCTAGCTCTCAGGACGAAGAGGGGGTCGAAATTCGCCGTTTTGTTAGGCATGCTTGGATTCCAGTCGTTTAGGACGTCTGGACGCGTCAACGGCCTGTCTAACTCCTCAGCACGCCCCCCTGCACCCTCAGCCTGAGCCTCCCAAAGTTTTCTGTCCCATCTCCTTCCCAGACCATTTGTAGCTCGCGAAAAGAGTAGGACGATGAGTGGGCGTATTTGCTTTGAAGGGTGGAGGAAGTAGTAGCGCGTTAATTCACTCAATGCTGGGTTCCCAGATTCTAATAGTGAGAGTAAAGATACACGAAGTTCAGAGAGTTGAGGTGCAAGAAGCGCGAAAGGGTCTGGCCGTTTTGTTTTGTTTTGTAGAGCCGATGGTTTTGATGAGTCAACGGTGGCAGTTAGAGAGCTGTATCTTCGGCGCTCAATTCTGTTGATACTACGAATGAGAGCTAGAGGCCATCGTTGCATAACTTATATGTAACTTCTCGAGGCTCTCGTCAAGTTATAGTAGCCTGCCAGGTAATAAGTTTAAGCGAGACGAAATTTTTGGGCTTGGCCTTGCCAGACTCACAATCTCTTTTTTTACGCGTTAATTCTCCAATGGTGTAATTAGGACGGCAAGGCGTCCTTGTTTGAGCCCTGGAGGGGTGGAAGGGAAAGTAAGGAGATGATGAAACTGGTGGTGAGCGTGAGTTCGAAGATTTGCCGGTAACCGAAGGCCGGCGTGGTTCCTTCCCACCGTCATCGTCGTCCTACCCAAAATTCACATAGTGCCACCCCTTGTCGTTATGCCTATGTATGGTGTATATTCAAATGGTTATTGAAGAGGTGTTGAAGTTCAGAAACGAAAGTTGAGCTATATATAATATCTTTTTAACGCCTACTCTCAATTGACTCCTACCAAGTACTTTAAAAAAAACATCGGATTGTAACTCGACGTACATATACGCAATACTATTACTGAGCAATAGGCGTCATATACAACTCCTGCGCAGGACGGTCACGCCCAGATCGGCGCATAGACAAATTTTAAGCGTTTCGAAGAGACAGCGAGGGGGCTAAGGGTTTCACCAGGGATAGCCAACTCGACCTTCTCAAGGAAAGCTAGCCAAGGAGTTTTTTCCCTAGCATTCTGGCTTTCCATTGGACGTCTACGAAACACGTATTTTCAAGGACAGAGATTGGGCCATATCAACCATCAATGTTGCAACTGGGACGAGAGGCTGGGGCATATTTGGCTACCTCTATCACCCTTTAGTGTGTTAGCTTCCCATGCTTATGTATTGAATCCCCCCAAGATAACCCAAATTTGATGAGGGACGAATATTTTTTCGGCGCTACATTCGTGCCTTCTATGCAAAACAACGTACAGGTTTTGGTCATCAGTAAGGAATGCGACCTCTTTTCGGTTCCGCTAGTTGATTCTCCACGGTCGTACTTTGTCACTGTCAGTGTTATTACGGCTGCCAAATGTTCACTATACTTGTCGAGAAAATTTCCCCGTTGAGGTTCCTTCTTACAGCATTGTAAAAATAAACTCTGAAATTCTCAATTTCTGAACAAAAGTTCATTTCGAATTCGGTTACTGGAACAAAAAATCATCGCTCAATTGCATTACTTATTTCATTATCTCTAGATGATTGAAATGCAATTCAAAATACATAAAACACTACGTATATATTATTACAATAGAACTAATCCAATAGTGAAGACAAGTAACCATCCATTTTGATAATCCATCAGACAAACGCTCAACTCGCTGGCTCCCTCTTTCAACGACTTTTGCAAGCACGCGAAATGATTGAACCAAACGTCCTCGAGATTCTGCTTTCGCAAAATCATGTTCTCAGTATAACGAATGAGTGCAGAGGTCATCGAGTGGATATGAAGGATGCGGCATTTGTAAAAATGCGAGACTCGGTCAGTTTCTATAAAATAGATCCTGATGAGTATGTTCTAAGGAAATCAGGAAGCGGCAAGGGAGGTTTATATACTTTTTTGTTATGGTCTGTGCGTTTTTCTCACGATGTGGGCACGTGAAGTGTGGGGTTCAGGCCTTCACTAGGTTTCGTCAAAATCCTATTACACTACAGTATCTCTATCCTTTACGAAGATTGACCCGCTACTAATACTATTCTTACTCAACAGAAAAAAGAAACAACCAAGCTATTGTAAGCACGGAAAGAAGGAGCTATAGTTCCATTTAAGCATCACTGATCCTTGTCGCGTGACTCCAACCCCACGAGTTCATAGCGGCTGGCGCTTGTACGAGTATGTTTGAACCTCTAACCTTATCACATGAAAGCGGAGAGAGGTTTCTGGTTAGACCTGCACGCGATAATGTTTCGCGAGGTAGGCCGGTATTCTGGCTTTGGATCCTGACACTGATTCGTGTGAAGAACACGCTCCAGGATGGCAGATCCAAGTGTACAGTCGGCCCTCAGCCTCAATCAACCCCTCTTGTTGTGGCCCATCCTAGAAATTTTTCTAAATATGGGGGTATACTCCGCAGCCACGACTAGATTGTCGGACACCTCTTTCCTTCGGAATGTTTTTAAATTATAGGAACGATCGAAAGTTCATTCTACACCCCGTCGGAGTGGGTTCGATTTATTCACTATCTGAATCTATCGCCGCAAAGACGGGGCAGGTACCACTATACCCCAAGCCCCAGTTTACGAGAACGGACCTTTTGAAATTTAAAGCTCAATTTTATGACGAAACCTCTACGGAAATACTTTCTTGCCAGTGCCTTTGGGGAATCCCTCACTGATTTTAACGACCCCGGAACTATACCCTTCGGGCCCGAGAGTCGACGCAAGAACTTCGTTAGGTCAGGAATCTTCTCGACATCCCCGCAGACTCAACAGTAAGCTCACTATGGACATATTTAGGTTCGTCGACCGAAATTGCCACCCTGAGCATCCGAAGGACGTCCTTCGAATCAGCCATATGATTTTTCCCCGACGCCATAATTGACCTGTGACACATTCTGCCACTTTACTTTGTGCTCCACAATGCTGCTCACCGACCCTCTTCCGAATTCGAGAAGCACGTACAATTGCCAAGCAATCAAGTCTGTGCTTCTTCCCTGTTCGTCTTCTTTCAATCTGTTCCTGCTCCTTTTTTTTTCAACACCAAGGAAAGTATTTGGACTTGTTTAAAAGGAAACCTAACAGCCCCTCCCTCTCTATGTTCGGAGTCATGAAGAAGTTATCCAAGAACCTTGATTGCCCCTTCATATGAAGCTTTCAGGGCCAGTTTACAGTTCAAAATCTCGACCATTTTCCTTTGTTGCGGGTCCGTGAAATCCACACAAAGTTAACATTTGGTCGCATATGATGCCAAGAATAAGCCTTTATTGCCTGTCATATGCCCAAAACCCGGAAATTATGGCACTGTACCAGAGATGTACCTCCTCCGACATACAGTCGCTATTTATACGTGGCCATCCTCGTTTTTGAAACATCGGCTCTAGCACTTAACAACTATCTGTGAACCACCCTAAAAATTCGTGCGCTGTCCAGGCATTATTTTTGATGCAAAGCCTCGTTTCAAAATGTATGTGTCTACATACCTCCTCTAATTATCTCAGCCTATGATAGATACAGCGCAGAACCCCATTTGGACCCGGCTCGTGGGCAGGACCAGAGTACGGTTATGTTCGAGAAGATTTCAAGAATCTGTGTAGATGGATTTGATTCGCTCTGTTGGTGGGGCAGATGTTCAGGTCTCCAAGGGGTTTCGAATATGTCGCAATCAATCGAGTTAGTCGTGCGTTTACAGGCAAATTGGAGATGCGGAAGAGCCAAAAAAACACTGGCGTTGTTTGGCCATGTTTTATATCAAAGAATAGAGCGCCTTACTCCCTCATTTCGACGCAGAGTAACTTCGGAGTCGAGAGACACGATCTCGCCCCAAAACCCGACCATTCTGCTTCTTCAACCAACAATCAACTTCTCCGGGGATATCTTATTCGACTACTGCGTCGGCCTTTCTGGTCGCTTGTCACCAGGAAACGCGGAACGCGGAGAAGAATGTCCATAGAATATCCACATGTACAACCCCTGGATGAAATTGGCGGTCAAATCCGATATCAAACATGTCACCATCCATTATTGTTGAAATGCGTTGCTTTCTATAATCTTGGAGGCCGCGTCATGATCCCCTCTCAGAATTACTAACACTCTGGGCAGCATCCCCGGTCGATGCCCGAGGCCCCCCCTTATTCATGATCTATTGCTGTAGTAAACATGGCCTTGGATTCTCCATGATACAAGGGCTTACCACATCCATCTTCCCGCTTATTTTGGCGATGAGAAGACATGAGCCCGTCGCGGGGTACGATTATGGATCACCCAGAATAGCTATGTCAGGATAACATCGGTATCTGGTCCTATCGCGAATCTCGGATCATATGGGCCCCCGCCGAGGACTATTGGTGGATATATAAACCTTCTAGTATTCTCGTTCATACTCCAGAATCTCACCTCCCCTCACACATCTCATCTCACCCATCATGTCTGGAAAGCTTATTTTGGTGAGATAACCTTCTCTCCTTATCACTGTCATCCAATCTTACCTTTGTGTCAGGTTACTGGTGTCACTGGCTTCATCGCTGGACACGTCGCCAACAAGTTCGTTGAGGCGGGATACCGAGTCCGAGGGTGAGTTTGCGCTGTTTAGCTTTGAGGGTTTGTAACTGACAACATCACACAGTACCGCCCGAGGTGCAAAAGCCAAGGCCCTCACCGCAGCTGTCAACCACCCCTCCTACGAGTTCGTCCAAGTCGACGATCTTATCAAAGATGATCTCACTGAGGCCCTCAAGGGTACGTCCAACTTTTTGCACGACGCGATCTCCACTCACCATCACGTGCTCACAGGCGTTTATGGTGTGGCTCACGTTGCCTCCCCTCTTCCCGGCAAGACATCCGACGTCGATGATGCTCTAGACGTGAGCTTAGTCGATTATTAAAGCCTGATTACGCGTCTAAATCCAGAATAGAGCGCCATCGAGGCCACCCTTAACGTTATGCGCCAAACCGAGAAGGCAGGCATCGAGAAGATGGTCCTCACTGGAACTTTCGGCTCCGTCTGTGATCGTATGTCTGCTCCTATACCACGTGATGTATCAACTCTAACATTGTTCGATAGCTACCCTTATCCCCGCCTTCGGCGGCCTCACCTTCACCGAATCAGGTACGAGCGAGCTTCTGTGATGGCCTTCATGTTATTCATTTTGTTGCGATAGATTGGGGTGAGGTTACCCGCGAGCAAGCACTCGCTAAGAAGGACGATGCGTACTACGTCTACTTTGCTTCTAAAATCATTGCCGAGAGGGCTATGTGGAAGTTCGCTGAGGAGCACCCCAAACTCGACATCGCTTGCGGTGAGTCCCCTGAATATCGAATTGGATCTATGTCCTGACGTGTTGTCTTCACTTAGTCCTCCCTGGATTCGTCTACGGGCCCTTCGCTGAGCACATCCCCACCCCCACAAAAGCGCAGCTCGGCACCAACAGTTACATCCTCGGCCTCATCAAGGGTGGAACCCCCCCTCAGCCGCCCCCATGTGTCGTCGATGCCCGTGATGTAGGCAGGGGGCACGTCCTTGCATTCGAGCTCCCCCGCAAGCCCGTCGGTGAGAAGCGCTACTTCCTCAACGGTGGTCTGCTCTCGTGGCAAGAGGCTACCAAGGTCATCGCCAAGTCCCACCCCGACATCAAGACTACCCCCCAGCCCGACCTCCCAGGGCCCCCTTCGGGCCTCGACATGAGCAAGACCCAACGGGACCTCAAGTTCGGAGAGTTCATCAGCCCCGAGACTACAATCATCGAGACTGTCAACGCTCTCCTTGCTGCTGAGAAGACCTGGAATTGAGAGGTGGCATATACCCCCCCGAGATGAATAAAATAGATAATCAACAGTGTACAATGCTTCGCGACTAGTAAATACCCAAAATTTAACAACTTAGATCCTCGCTATACTTCCTTTTTGCACGTGCGCTTGAACTTCGGGAGGAGTGCGGTGAGATGGTTCCTTCCTGTCACTAGGTTCTTTGTTATCGGATATTGATGTCTTCAGGAGGATTGTCGGCATGTTGTGCTAACCAAGCGGTTAAAGAATAGGCTTCTAGCTTCTGACCTTCGATCGATCGCTCCTCGAGGCTGCGTTGAACAGGTTACAAGAGGCGTGGAAAGTACTTACCACGCGCCGAATATTGACCTCGTGACTGACATAGTGGTTGGGAAGGTTTGCTAGTATCATCACTAGAAGATGCCTGGTATCGCTAAGCCATTTCAGGGTATTCGAATAGCCAACTGTGATATTTGTTAGGGGAGGGTACTAGTGCGCCGTAAGATTTAACGTTTAACACTCAAAAGTCTGATGATTGCGTTTGTGATATCAATCTCCACGATACCCCCAGCCAAAACCAACAATATTTTCACACCATACCACCATCCCCAAGAGTCAGCAGACCCTTCGTAATTAAATCATCCCACCAAAACGCATTCAAGGATTGGCCCCACTCCACTCATCAGTCACATTATCACCTGTTCCGCTGATCATCGATATATCGATAGATACTGCACGACCTTCTCGTACCCCTTCACGACATGCTTGGTATTCATCCTAGTCCCACTTCTATACGCCCCCAGCGCGATGTTCTCCACTTTAGCACCGTACGCCGTCCAACACGTTCTGATGGGAGGCCAAACGGCGAAATACTCAAGTAAGACAGGACCCTTCGGGCCGGGGAGATTTGTGACTTGTTGTGCTAGATAAGATTCTCGGTAAGCGCCAAGGGGGACTCGGGCTAGGAGTTCTGGAGCCCCCGTACCCTATTCACCCTATTCTCTCATGAGTTTATATTGGTCGTCGTCGCGGCATTTTTATTATTATTCTAGACGTTTTTACAAAGCAAATATATTTGTGAGTGAAAGGACTGGTTGCATGTACAAGGCTGTACGGGGCATGGTGGAACGAAAAACGGCTGGACCCATCATACATAGGACGGTCGTTCAACAAATACGTTTTCGTTGGACGGGTTGGTATTCATGCCCACCGGATATCCGAGGATCAACGCGTCGGGCGTTGAACGAGCGCATCACGGGTCGTAAAATGCTCATCGACGTGCAACCCTTCTCAAATGACAGTACCTTCGGTTGCACGTCCAGAGTGAAATCCGTGGCCATTGCAATAACATCCTAGCTCCTGAGATTGTTAGCCCCAAAGAGACTTTAATCGACGTACGGGGGGTTTGACACTGCCAAGCCGTTTTGTTGACCAACCGCTCACAAAGTCCGAGACGGGTCACAGGGCGGTTGCGGTTCCACCTAGTTCTGCATGGTCAAAGCATTTGAGGCGTCCACGTTATCGAGAGTATACAATTTGGAATTTGACAATTTCATACCTCACCGATCAGGGGTAGATGGAAATAGATTCGACGGAACGGGTGTCCACGAACAAGAATGGCTGGTGAAAATTATATGCGGGGAACATTGGGAATACGTTGGATACCGTTGGACGCGAACGGGCTGAAACAGTGGAGAAGAGGCACAAGGGATAGCGATTTGGAAATAGTGTGGGCGCCCCTGTTACACCGGTTTGGTACAGTCGATGTCAGGTGAGAGTCGGACTTCCGGCCACGGTAGCTGACGAGCCCTGTTCAGAGAGGCGGTCGTTTGCGAGGGATATAGAGCGAGCGCGTCGTTGACAAGTTTGAGGTGGGAATTTCTTATAAAACCGAAGGAGAGTCGGTTGCATTGTTAGGTGGGGCCTACCATGCTGTCCGCGGGAAAGCTCAAGCCTGTCCAAGCTTCACCATATTGCCCAAAGACATCCGAAGACCGGTTGAATATACCCCAGTCGCCCCATACCCCACACCGCTTGAACTATTCAATACATGCCCAGAGACATTTTTGTGGAACCGCAAGGAGCCCCGCACCACCCCGCTCATGAGCTCACGAATTCCAGCACAGGGATCTGCGTGAGGTACCAAGAGAAAATTTGATCAAACACAACACTGAGCACAGGACACAACAGAATAGAGTTGTGGATGACTGAAATAACGGCTCGACATGATTGAATGGAGGTCGGGGAGAAAGGATCCCAATTTGGGAAATGCAAAAAAAAAAATTAAGCTCCGAAGCCGGCGTTCCAACTTGCCAAATGTGGCTCGAATGGTCCGCAATTACCCTGCATTCTTCAACCCATCTAGGTGGCATCTGGAACGGCCAGCCGAGCGTATCCAACGCACGTCTCAGGGATTTCACAGATCCAGGGAGAGTTCTACTGACAAAATGGGGTTGAAGAACGACCGATAAAAAGCTTAAGGGCGAAAGTTCGGCTGTGATAAGGCTGCTAACCTCTAGTGTCGTTTAATATTCCGCAAAGTATATGGGCGGCATTCTTCCTGTACGTACATGATATTTCCCTAAACCGAGTACCACCTCAAGTTCAATTGAGTCTCCCAGAATATGGTGGCGTAAAATTTGCTATTCGCGCCGCCACGCGTCCTACGGAGATGGAATCTAGAATAAATGACGATCAGGCTCGTGGCACGAACAAGTTGGACATATTCCGTGCCAAGTGCATCTGCCTCATGATCTGTGACTTCTTTGAACTAATCACTTTTTTTCCAGGTCCGCGAATACGAACACCACAAATTCATCAATCGGGTATGCCGTGAGTGGGACATAAATAGCCCCAGGTAAAGAGGTAGTAATATTCACCAGCTGTCCTTTTGCTGCCCGCTTTCAACCCGCCTACCCTCCGACCCCAATACCACCCATTCACAATGTCTGATATCGAGAAAGGCGGCGTTGAAGCCACTACTCCCCACCACACCCACCTCAATGGGCAATCCGCCCCCGCTCCTCGCCCCTCGACCATTGCCAACCCAGCAACACTGTACGTTTTTGTTTTTTTTTTGTTAGGCCGCGCTGGCGGTCTGCCACGTCGTTTGCTAAATTATCTTACCCTTCCAGCGGATTGTTCTCTTTCGCGTCGACTACATTTATGTTATCGATGTACAACTGCCACGTCCGTGACATTAACCACCCCAATGTCGTCCTTGGTATGGCCATCTTCTGCGGTGGGCTCGCTCAGCTCCTCGCCGGTATGTGGGAGTTCCCCAAAAACAACACCTTCGGTGCTGCCGGTGAGTCACGCTTTCCTTTCCAACGTTTCGTTTCCCCCATCTACCCTGTTTGCGCGCGCGTCATCGTTGCCGATTGATTTAGTCGCCGGTTATCCCGCCCCCATTCTATTCCATTGTAAATTTCAAATCCCATCGACGATCGGAGCTCCGGCTCGATCGCCGGTGTGAACGATGAGCGCCGGGGTCCGACTCGGAAGTATTCGTTGATCTGCATTTCTGACGACGGTTTACTTTGATTAGCCTTCTCGTCCTATGGCGCTTTCTGGATGTCATACGCTACGATCTTGATCCCTGGTAGTGGTGTCTTGGCCTCCTTCGGAACCAACACAAAAGAACTCCAGAGCGGACTTGGTATTTACCTTACCTGCTGGTGCATGGTCACTGCTTTCTACGGTATCGCTGCTCTTGGCAAACATTGGGCATTCGTCGCTCTATTCGGCTTCCTTACCGTCACCTATGCTTGCCTCGCTGCTGGGGAATTCAACAACAGCCTGAAGTATGTTCTTAAAATTTTTCTTGATTTCGCCATCTGATTTTTTTTTCCTCCCGTAGCGCGACCAAGGCAGGAGGTGTTCTTGGAGTCATCACTGCATTCATCGCTTACTACATCGGGTTGAGCGAACTCCTGGCTACTGAGGCGCAACCCATCGTCCGCCTGCCCCTCGGCATTATTCACAGGAAGAAGACCAACTAAGCATTGCTGTTTAGTTTCGCAAAGTACACAAACTGTTACACCATCCTTCTAATACTGTTGTTCCGTACACTACGAAAGGTTCAATCCATACATACCCCAATCTTTTTTCTGACATGCATTCCTGTACTTGTTCATCAGTAATATATTCACTGTCATCTTGTCCGGGTAAACCGAACTTCCAACGTTCCTTGCGAAGCCCAAACTTAGGATTTGCAGAATTTTTTCTCCGTAGCGACATCAACTGCATCCGCAGAAGTCGCATCAAGAAGGGGTTATGCTACCATCTCCTTACGGCATGACTTAAGGCCACCGTAAGATCACCTGAATCGCTGCCTTTGCAAAACACATGGGTCAGATGTGAACTGGTAGGTAGGCGCATAAAGGAAAATTCACCCGGTAGGCTTTCAACCCTTGTAGTCACCATATGGCCGTCGGTGATGGGTAGGTCGGGTGTATTTCCGAGGTCCACTTAGGGCGCGGGTTGGGACGTCCATACGCGGAAGGTCGGGTTAACGCTTGCAAAACCTTGGCTTATCGTGTCATGACGTGATGTTCTATCAACAGGGCCCGGATGTGGAGCAACCCATCGAACGATTTCAAAAAGAAAATCCTTAACAATTCAAACGACCCTTTCGCGCCACTACTCCACAATAGGGATCGCCATGCACCCTCAGCGCACCTCCCCACTAGCACGTTCATGATCAAGTGTTTGACCATTGCAGTTGAGGTAAGTTTTTGATCCACGGGGCCCGACTGAGGCAGACAGTCCTGACATCCATGGACTCCTTTTAAACCGATGTCCGATCGAGTGCCTGGGCTGCGTCTGGATGGGGTTCTGCAGGCTCGCTGAACAAAAACCATCATGAGATCTTTCCCACCGGTGTCGATGGTGGCAGGCGGTCGAGCATGGTGGTATTGGGAGGTTTGAGCTATAAATAAACCTGTCCGACTGCCAACGTCAACAGGGCTCGATGAGTATCGCCGTGTCGTGGGTACAAGCCACATGTCCGGGACCTGTTTGACCACCATCCAATGAGCTACAAGTGTTGAGCGAATAGTATGGATTGATTCCTGACAACAGTAAGTATTCTTGGATGGTATTTTCAGCATAATGAATCAGAAAAAAAAAGGTGCGAAGAGGCGGTCGGACCGTGTTTTACTTTGAAAGTGCACACCTGACGATTACGACCCCATTGACGTTTTAAATGATGGGGGCTTTCGAATTATTCAATACTTTGTTTTTTTTTGAATTGAATTATCAACGGCCTTCAAGGCCTTACAATGGGCGCGGTGAGAGTCGATCGGGGACGCGTGGTGATTCGAACTCTAACCCCAAAATCGTTCATATGTTTGGGCGCCAACCCGAGATTTAAAACATGGCTGAGATCACCCTTTATGAAACCACCGCATCTCCACCTCTTCAAACACTTCCACTCGTTTCGTGATTTTGAAACCTAGCTTCTCAAAGAGACAGATGCTGGGTGTATTAGATTCCGAAATCCGCGTTAGAAGGGCCGCTGGAGGAACCTTAAGGGAGGACGGTGGGATGGGCGGCTGATGCGACGCAAGTTGCTTCCCTCCAAAATACACTTCAGGGGCACCAGTGGCATAATGAAGCATCAGGCGTAAAGCTTCCAAGGCACACCCACGACGCCGGTAAGTAGGCTCTATTTTTAGAAAAACCTATCAGAATCGAAAAGGGGGCCGGGTTCGATAAACTGTGAAACGCACCAGCTATCATAATTTCAACTTCGGCCTCAAAAGGTGCTTCTTCGTTCTCGTCCGAGTCTTTCGGAACCGTCCATGCGAGGTGGTCTTCTATCTGGGGTATGGTGCCTCGAAGGAACATATTCACGTCCCCTATCATAGGGAGCGTGGAGACACGGGGATCCGACGGGGACACATTTCCGGAGCCCATGATGAGGGGAAGGGATGATGGCGTTTCAGAAGAGATCCGACTCGGGATGGTTTCGTCGCGTGCGAGGACAATGAACGTAAGTTTATCATCGTCTAGGAGCCACTTCTCTGAGCGGCGCAACGTCGATCGTTAGACGGCGATGACGATCGAACACGAGCATACGTTGCATGTCAAACTCTCCTTCGAGAGTCAAAGGTTCGCTTGCGGTTAGTAAGCGTAGTTCTTCGCTCAGCATCCACCCATGATACGTCTATGGATGGGGATGAAGAATGTGTTCTCAATTGATCACCATAGAAATGTGAAGAGATAAACGCACAGGAACGTGCTCGGGAAGATAAGGAACAAGAATAACTTTCTCGCCAACCACGACAGTGTCTTTGTTGATTTTCATTGATGTAGAAAGGAGAGGAGGCGGAGAAAACGGGAGGAAAGCCGCCGGATTGCAAATAATTGTTTGTATATGTGAAGACTTCAGGCCAGCAGCTTCTAAAAGTATGGTTCACGATAAGATTAGATGATCTTGATAACTCATTTCAAACAATTTCTCAAAGGGATACAAAACATTAACTGGATCGAAGTTAAATTTCGTTATGGACTTGAAGCCAAATCACATACTTTTAACTAAAATACCGACTCGGGCGGATATTCCATTGATTCCGCGCATATATACCTAGGTGAGTGTATACGTCCGGCTTAAATCCAATTCTCCAGAACACCCCAGCCGCCCTCAAAGCCTCTCTCATAGCATCTACCTCTGCCATATTGGTGTAGTCCTCGACATAGACGCAAATGACATGAGAATCGCCTTCCTGCTTTGGAGATACCTTCGTCGTCCCTTTCTTCAAATCTGAACACACCATCTTGACAACTTTTCCCCAAAGCTCGTCTATCCTCTTCGAATCTGAGTATAGCATCCATTTTCCCGGCAACACTCTATTCTCGATGGCTATTCTGTCAATCTCTGACACTGACACGTTTTCGGATGCGATGAGTGACTGGAAAGCGGATTTCAGCCCGTTGAAATTAGGTGTGTAGCGTTGGGATTTCCCTCGGTCTGCAACAATCCATCCACAGTAATCGATTGGTGTTCGACTGGGCGGCCACCGGCGCAAGAATGCCTCTAGCTGCTCTGGTGTTGCATTTTGGTCGTTCCAGGATGTTACAATAAGGGTAGACTCGTCTTCGCGATGTATGGTGTCGTATGGACCCGGCGGTTCAACCCACTTTCGCTGATCTGCGATTTTGAGCTGGTTAGCGAGTAGAGAGGAAACCTTTTCTATGTCACGATCGCCCATTATGTCGGGAAATTATCAGGGCAATTAGACGGTACAAATTGAAGAGAGCTGTAGTCGCGACTTTCACTGCCACTTACGTCAATCTCGGTGTGACCGAAGAAGACCATTCGTCACACCTTTAAGCTTTACTGGATTACGTGTCTCTTCATCTGTCCATTCTTTATTCATAGTTTTGATATAACCAACAACCGTATATGAAAACCGAAGGTACAAAGCGAGATAAGGAGGAAGGGATTGTCCAGGTCATGTATATACAACAAAGTTTGATCGAAAAGGACTGAATAAACTCTGCTTCAGCTCCTGTTCACTGAGCATGATGTCCTCCAGGTGGATCATAAGGACTTCGAGGCATATCTCTCACATTATAAAGATACGTTCCCCAGTCATCCAGTCTAGACACTCAGACGTGAGCAGGTTCGCACAAGGAGTTGAAGATGGGCAACTTCACTCAAAGCCGGATGGAGCGTTCGACCACATCGCGTATGTGGCATCTTCTGGTGAGGTCTGGCGCAGCTGAGAGTCCGAAGGAAAGTGTGAAGGTAAGGCATGGTGACCATAGGTACTTGGTCCAACGTGGGTTTGCATGGGGCCGGTCGAATGCGCGGGAATAGGATTGAAGGAATCAGGAGGAATGTATTGTCCAGCGCTTGTGTAATTCAGTCCCATTTGAGCATATGATGTATTTTGCATGGAGAAAGGAGGGATGGCGTCCATGCCCGAAGAATAGTATCGATTGTCCGATATAGGCCGAGTTTCGTAATGTGAGGTAAGAGTAGAGGACGTGCTCCCTGAGCTCGTATTCCCATACCACGGCATACTAGGGTTATGTGGGGGTAAGTGTTGCTCAAAAGGCGAGTATTCGTGTTGCGTATGAAGTGGTATTCGGCCGAGCTCGTCGCTAGAGACAGGAAGGGTAAGGACCGGTGGCGGTGGCGGCGGCGCAGGAAATTCGGGATGCCGTGATCGTGGCTGCTCGTGTTGCTGTGGTCGCTGTGGTCTCCTCGGAGGCTGGGCCGATTGCGGGGGCTCTTGGTAGTTGGCCGAAGACGCGCTAATGCCCCCTTTCGTTATACGCTTTGTACCAGCGATATTTCGGGAGAAATCCATGGGGACAATGGTTGGGTCAGTGGTGCCGGGGTCAGAACCTGGGCCTGGGCCGGAAGTTGGCATTATTTCTTCGTCTCGCTCCCTTTTCGGGGGTGCAACGCTTGCTGGGAGGGGAAGTTCCCCGACAGAGGCTAGCTCGTAAAGGATGTCCCTGTACAGCATTCAGCGGAGAATCCAATCGATCCCGGAATTTGACATACCATAATCGACCTGCTAGAAACCAGCTGCAGAAAGACCAGTCAGGCAAAGGCCAGTACCATAGATATCTGAGTTACTTACCGTGTCTCGGACATTTTCAGAACAGACATACACTTGTGCACGTCTGTCATCTCCTTATTGGGATCTGTAGTTATACCAGAGCGCTTGCCGCCCCAGATATTAAGCAGGAGTACGACACCTGAGGAAAAGGCGGTTGTCTGCCAACAGTTAGTATCGCTTCACCAAAATCGGGAGGCAAGAGAATACCTGAATTGGGGGTGGAGCAATGGTGAATCTTTGCCCTTGTATACTTGCGACGTGACTGCAAGATCTGGCAGCGTTTGTACATATTGCCAGGGAAGGAAAAGGGAGAGGAACGGGTCTACGAGGAGATGGAATGAATGGCCTGTGAACGAGGATTTGGATATGGTAGTAAAAACACCATAGGGAAGCGGATTGGTTGAAGAATATGTCGTCTTCTCGGTGTGGATTCCACCGCACTGAAAGGTATCAGATATAGTTAATGCAATGCGACTAAATAGCTCACGATGGTCTGGTACCGAATCCGCCCAGCTGTTCAAAGCCGAATCCAGATCAGCGACAAGTTTCTCCTCCCATTGCGGCCCTACGAAACCCAGTAGTATCTTCTGTTTGTTGATCGCATACTGTGGGCGAACGTTAGTCGCATAGCCAGTGGTCATGATTACTGTTGAACTGACAACACTACGTAACACTGTTGCGAGGATTTGACTTAGTCTGATGTAAAGGCAGAAGTAGGTGATAACAGAGGGCCTTTTCGATTGCTGTTTGAAACATTGTTGAGGATCGCGGTGCTCCCAGTATACGTCATCACACTCGATAGGCATATCAAGATCAAACCTGAACATAATAGTCATGAGCCCCTATCTGGATACAAGTGTAGTAAGGAGACGTACTCTTCATCATGAATCGAGCAGGGGCGGCCGCAAGAAGAACTAAATAATCGATCCATACATACAAGGACCCTGTGTGGTATGCAATCAGAGTCGATGACAGTTGAAATGTATACAAGAACATACCAGAACGCACGTTTCCACAACTCATCCTCGTGAGCCGTAATACCTCGAGATGTTTTACGACGGTGGGCACCAACATCTTGTGCAGCACGTATACCTATGCCAACAACTGTCCAACACGCCTGTGGCACGGATGATGCATGGAGATATTGGCCTACAAGCTATACCTATACGGTAAACAATCGGGATCAGATGACTTAATAGAGTTGACTTACGCAATAGTACTGGATCTCATATAAGGATGCGGGCCGGGTGGGTGCCTCTTTCACCATCGGGACCTGCGAGAACCATTTCCATCCACACGAATGCCATGAGGTTGAATCTTCGAGGAGGACACGTGGATCATTTGAGTATCGCGAACCCACAGCACAAACGAGGAGCAGATTGAGAGCAAATAGTTCATCGGTAAGGTGTAGCCCCTCGGACACAGCTCTGTCGAATGTTGGTCGATAAAGAAGGGGAAGGAAGAGGTTCATGTGGTTGAAATAAAGGTCGATGAGGGAAAACATTAGATCCTCCTCTGGGAAATCGTGGCGTGGATATCTAACTTTGGGCGGTGGCCCCCACTGTAGATAGAAGAGAAATTATATAAAAATGACGAAGAGAAGTAGGAGTACTGATGCTGACCAGTCGCGGGGCCTGATGCTCGCGTGCCCGAGAGTCTCGTTTTATACCCATATATTGGTCTCTCATATTCATAACGCTCTCCATAAGCATTGCTCCGCTAGATTTTCCGAGGAAGCGCCCATCTAAAGAAAGCTTGTCCAAACTTTCTACCAATACCATATCCTCCAGATTATCCTCCTGTGTTTTGAGGCGAATAGAGTTGTGAGGGAGTGACGATAAGTCAGAACCCGACGGTCCATCGAGGCTTGCTAATGCTTCGGGGTGGAGCTTTGAAAGTATTTTGTCGTTATAAAGGAGTTGTCTAAACTGGTTAGAACGTACCTCGGATAACAACCGCTCCAAATTCTCCACTCGGTTCTTCAAACTGTCTAGATAACTGTGGTTCCCCTGTTAGTCTACGACGTAGGGGTCCAAGAAGTCGAGAGTATAACGGACGCTTTAGGAGGGCCTCGTCTCTTTCTTGTCTCTTCAACATAGTCAAAAGGAGGAGTAGTTCTCTAGACACACCTTAGCTGCCTCTACATATGTGCAATTCTGCCCGACAGTTATACAGTTCGTACATCGCTGGTTGAGCATCTGCGGTCCATCGCCTACATATCCAGTCTTCACTTCAGAGGAAGCTATATGTATGAAGAATTGAGAGGCTCACATCGAACTTTTCGGTGGCAGTTGTAAGTCATCTAAGTTCATTTTTTATATTCAGAAATTAGCTACGTACCCTTCTTGCGTCGACATAAATCACAGGCACGCTGTACTTTTCTCTTTCCTAAATCTCGTGTGCCAGGCGCAGCCTCGTTGTCTTCATCGTCGTATGAAGACATGGGTGGTGGTGTTGTGTTTCAACAGTTAGCGACGCGGCGCTCGTCAACCGTAATTTTGGCAGGGACGAAACGAATTGATTTCGAAACGAGAAGTTTCCCATGTTTTCAGGACGGCAAAGACAGTACAGCGCATTCAAAATGAAGATATGTTGGCTTATAGAGGGAAATATAGCAAAGGTAGGGATATGGGCACTGGCGGACTGTTGGCTTTGACTTCGGCCCCCGTCTCCCCTGCCGGCCCAATTCGGGTCTTGGGTTGACATTGACAACGGAATCAAGAATACAACAGAATCTATACACGGCTCAATCATTCACTTCCCCAACGGTAGGATTAGATTCTCAAGTGACTATTGAAGCAGGAATACTCGCGGTGAAATTGTAGTGAACGCTAAACCGATCACAACTTGATCACAATCGTGAACAGTTCTCTGAAATGAATTGTGCGTGAAAGGCAGCTTCATGGATCGTTCCATGATCAAAGAACAACTTCCGTTCGCTCAATAATACCCATTGTCTGCAAATAACAAAAACTTATAGTTTCGATGACGGGACCCGCTTCTCCCATTCCTCGCGAGCGGCCTTGCGCAGACCCGCTTTGATGATCTTCCCAGAGGGCGTGTGATCTATCATCAGTTATTAGTAGTGATTATCCCCACACACGATCACCCGTGGGACGCACCAAACGGTTCACCGTGTATAAGAACCATTATAGGGACCGCAAATCTCGGAAGGCTGGCCGGAAGTAAATGAGGATGTTTTAAAAAGACGAAGGGTAAAAGGAGACAAACCTCTTGCTTGCGGTAGCAATGAGATCTTTTTCCGTCAACTTCCCATGGAATGAAGCCTTGAGTGTTACCACAGCAGCTACCAATTCACCCAGGCGGAGGTCCGGGATTCCAACTGCAGCAGCCTCAAGTACAGCAGGCTCTGCATAGAGCGCGTTTTCAACTGTAACCGAGTCCTAAAATATGTCAGGACTACCTTGGACCGGCTAAAGAATACTGGTCATTAACTTACAACATTCTCTCCGCCACGGATGATAATATCTTTCTGCCTGTCTTTGATGTAGAGGAAGCCTTCTTCATCCTGGTATCCAAGATCACCAGTTTTAAACCAACCATCTTTCGTCAAGGCCTATACAACACCTATTACACTCTCCATTATTGATATTTTGCAGGAGCGGGGCATACCTTGGATGTAGCTTCTGTGGAGATATTAGGCGCGAAAAAAATGGGACGTGTGTAGACTTTGTACCTGGTTCTCGCCAATACTCCTTCATGATAGTGGGCCCTCGCAACCATATTTCGCCGATCTCTCCAGAGGAACGGCGAATTTCAGTAGTCGGATCCATGATTAAGATTTCATTACCGGGCATTGCGAATCCACTACGGACAAAATCTGAGCGTTTATATCAGTACTACAAGTAATGGAGTTCAAACCAGCTTTTGGGATTGGCATAGTAATCCTCTGGTGCTGTGTCCCTGCGTGAGTTGCAAGATATAGAGGGTACATTAAAGCGACCTACGAAGTATTGTACCGCCCGCATTGGTTTCTGTTAACCCATACCCTTGAGATCTGTGTAAACTGAGTTAGATGTGCTGTTTGAGACAATTGAAAAAGATGCCAAACATAGTGGCCGTTGGAAAGGCTTTTCTAGTCCTACTGATCAGAGTTTCGTGGGCAGGACCACCTCCTAGCAATATTGATTCGATGGAATGACCGGCTGCTGAGCTGTCGGCTAGATCGTGGGCCAAGGAAGGAACGCTATTTGGTTCCCAGGTCTCAGACGCGGGTTTTCTTGGACTCAATTGAGGAAACATACCCAATGATTCCACCTATATCCTCGGATCGAACTAACCTGAAATTGAATTAGTCACACCGCTTATTTTATTGCGAAGCGACGAACTTCGCAGCTGTATAAGATAATTGTAAAGAGACACCACTATTGACAATTATATAAACGTACCTTCTTCCGGCACCCATTTTCGCGTTAGGACCAATTTCACTCCCTGCATCGCCGCGGTCAACTACCCCGGCCAAGTCAATGACAGTGAGACTCGGTTTACAAATCAGACAGACCATGACCATCATGCCAGTCATATGAAACATGGGAGTTGGTAAAATTGCTCCTCTGGGAAGGGGTGCAGGTTCGGTGGGGAGGGGCTCGCCTCGACGAAGGGTCCCTCGTTGTGTTGATATAGAAGGCTACGAAAGATGATGGTAAGAGTTCTCGTTACGATCAAAGGCTTACATTGAGTAAGACCGTGAGGGCCATGCGTTGTGTACTTAACACGCCTTCTGGAGGGAAGGGTTTGTGGGAGAAACACTTAAAAGGCGAAATAAACTTACTAGGGAGCCCGGTTGTCCCAGACGTAAACATAATAGTAGCATTATCTTCAGGCAATATACCAGGATCATCTCGAATAATTGCCGAGGGGTCGCCTTGATATCTATTCATCACTTCGTCCCAGTTGTCCATACCGTCCCAGTGACCCTTTCCTTCGTGGCTTTCTATGACCATGAATCGTACAGCCCCCACATCTGTAACCAACTGTGAGACTACGGGTTCAAGAATATCTGCCCTCTCGAAGTCCACAATTGCCAGTTTGCAGTCCGTCTTCAGGAGGCAGTACTTTAGGGGCTCCAATGGGAGCCACCTGTCGGAAGCGAATCGAGTGAGATAGGATAAAGTAGTCAGGTAATATGCTCACGCGTTTATTGCTGCGGCTACCGCGCCAAGGAAATCTACGCAAAATTAAATTGGGGCCGGGTAGGAGAGGAGAGTTTATGACGAACGACATGCCCAGATCGACATTATAAACTGGGGGTAGTTACGACAGCAAACCGCGACACGATCCCCTAATGAGCATGATGTCAGAACTATTACTGAAAAATGATGGCATGTGTATAATTACCTTTCTTAACCCCGTAGACATCGCGGAAAACGGCTGCACATTTAGTTGCGCGTTCCAACATCTCCCGAAAGGTGAGCCGTTGTTTTTCGAACACCACGAAAGTCTTGTCTGCATGTTCTTGTGTACACTCTAACAAAAAAGCACGACACGAGGGCCATAGATTCTTGTAGACGCGTTGAACTTGGTTAGAGATAACCTGTAGTGGAATTTATATTTCAGCGCCTGTAAGATGTTCGTGCTTAGTGAGAACGTACACGAGTCTCCATCTCAAAAGGGGTCCCCGGAGCGCATATAATCTTATCCGCTGAACCCAAAAATGAGAATTCCTAGCAGGGGAAATAAGCGTACCACAAACCCTCCGCAAAAGAAATAGCAGGGACCCATGTCATCGTGGTTAGAAAGAAGAATCAAGGTTTAAACTATGGCAATCTAGGCTATTTAAAGGTGTGTACAACGCAGGTCCGAAAATGCGGAGGGAATAGACGCCTTCGCAGGAGTGGCAGCGTGGTACCAGGGTAAGTCAGCAGAGCTTCGCTCCGGCATTCCGTCCCTGGAGCAAGACGTTGCTGATGGACTTGTCGGTAGTTGATATTGAGGAAGATTCAGCTATTCATGGCGTCCTTCATTTCACTTTTTAGGTAAAATTACAGTCCTCCTAGGTTCACCCGCGTATACGCAGCAAAGAAAAGAGCGAGAATGGAGGTCAGCTGATGCACAAGACCACGTTGTCATCTGTGCATCTATGATCTATGCCGCTGCGGCATGATCAAATGGTGTTTGCATAAGGAGGGCGTGGTGCAGCGAACCTGAACCCAGGGATGCGTTGATTGGTAAGTGGGTATGAAAGGGATGGCGAGCTCAGCTTTATCGACTAAAATCCAGGAACGTTTTTTACACTGGATTCAGAGAATATCGAGTGAAAATCAAGTTGTAATTTGAACGTTTGAACTCCGACCGCCCTGCTCCGGTCGCTATATAACTTCTTACAACACGAGGAATGGTACCAGTTCTTCTGGGCCCTACATTTTGGATGACGGCACTCTCTTCGCCCACTCCTCAGCAGCGACCTTACGGAGCCCTACCTTTATGATTTTTCCGGAAGGCGTACGGTCTGCAAGACATTCATTAGGTGTTGCTCAGTTTTGCAAGGCCACGACGCACCGAATGGCTTATCTTGCACCAGGACCATCACAGGGACCGCAAATCTCGGGAGGCTGCGCACAAAGGACTTGAGGCAACTCACTAATACAGAACGTAAAGATGACAAACCTCTTGCTGGCTGTGGCGATGAATTCTTTCTCAGTCATTTTACTACGTACCGCAGGGTTGAGTGTCACTACAGCCGCGACAAGTTCTCCGAGACGGATGTCTGGTATCCCAACTGCAGCTGCCTCGAATACGGCGGGCTCTGTATAGAGAGCGTTCTCAACTGTTACAGAGTCCTGGGAGACGTCAGGGTGGTTCGATGGGAATTGACGTTGATGGAAAATGACTCACGATATTCTCGCCGCCACGGATGATGATATCTTTTTGCCTGTCCTTGATGTAAAGAAAGCCTTCCTCATCCTGATACCCGAGATCACCAGTCTTCAGCCAACCGTCTTTTGTCAAGACCTGC
Source organism: Collybia nuda (assembly GCA_015584075.1). Classification (NCBI taxonomy): domain Eukaryota; kingdom Fungi; phylum Basidiomycota; class Agaricomycetes; order Agaricales; family Clitocybaceae; genus Collybia; species Collybia nuda. Next base: position 57,856 of record MU150259.1, read on the forward strand.
GTGAACATAACCGTTACACCTTACACGGGGGTTTAGGATAAAAGCTTACTTTGTTCGTAGCCTCTAAAATCACATACCAGGGTAAGAATAACACACGATCTGGACAAAAATCAATGCTCGCCTGGCTCATCCCAGTACTCCTTCATGACGGTGGGCCCCCGTATCCATATCTCGCCTACTTCTCCAGAAAAAACGTGGGTTTCGGTAGCTGAATTCATAATAAGGATATCATTTCCAGGTAAGGGAACACCGCTAATAAGGCAACATAAATATTTGTACTACAGGAAGTATCACGGAACTACGAACCAGCTCTTGGAACGTGCATAGTAGTCTTCTGCAGCTGTTTTCTCATGTTAAGCATGGAATACGGAAGGGTTTGAACCAACATACAGAATGTTACAGCGGTTGCGTTACTTTCGGTCAGGCCGTAAGCCTGGGATCTGTATATACTATGTTGGTATGACATAGGAGAAAAAAAAGGGGAGACTAACACAACAGCATTTGGGAAGGCCTTCCTTGTCCTATCGACCAAAGACTCATGGGCGGGGCCTCCCCCAAGCATTACTGTCTCCAAAGGATAATTAGCGAGAGAACTACCGGCTAAATCATGAGCCAGGGATGGAACGCTGTCGTTTCGGGTGAGTCAGTGGTTGGATTGCTGGAGTTAATCAGACTGACCCTGCGACTCCACCGATGTCTTCGGACCGAATTAACCTGAAGAAGAGTCAGTTTTGACTTCTTTCTCGCTTCTTTGACAGGACAAACTTCGCAGCTGCATTGGGTATAGTCAGCATGATGGAATACGTGATGATGTATGAGAAAGGAGTGCACCATCTTCAATAACCCATTTACGCATCAACACCATCTTCAACCCATACATCGTTGTAAATATCTATGTTGAATCAGTTAACAACGGCAAATGCAAGATGTCAATAAAGTATACCGTGACAATCGTGCCAGTAATATGGAATAGCGGGGTCGGGAGAAGTAGACCCTTGGGGTTTGGAGGAGGTGCAGTGGGCATCGGTTCGCCTCGACGAAGAACTCCTCGTAACGCCGATACCATGGACTACAGAGAAGGTAAGTAATGTGAATTTGGGGCTAGGCTGGGGCATACATTTAGTAGGACTGTGAGAAGCATGCGTTGTGTACTCAATACACCTTCTGCAGAGTTGGGTTGAGGTAGGTTCGATTTCAAAGCGGGAGGAAACTTACTGGGAAGCCCGGTTGTACCAGACGTAAATATGATTATAGCATTGTCTTCTGGTAGAATTCCAGGATCCTCCTTGATGATATATGATGGGTCACCTCGATATGCATCCATCACCTCATCCCAGTTCTCCATGCTTGTCCAACGCCCTTTACCTTCATGACATTCCACAACGATGAATCGTATAGCGCCCGCATCGGTGGCAAGCTGTGAGACGATGGGTTCGAAAAGTTGTGCCCTCTCCGCATCCACAACTGCCAATTTACAACCCGTCTTAAGAAGACAGTGTTTCAAGGGCTCTAAAGGAAGCCATCTGCAGAAATGTGTTAACGTAGCTCAACTGAGACTACAAGTCAATACTCACGCGTTCACCAACGCAGACACAGCTCCAAGTAGATCTAAACAACATTTATTTTTAGGTTGATCTCTAGAGAGTGGGAATGTCACGAACGACAGGCCCAGAATGATATCAGGAGTTGAGGGTAGTTACGACAGCAGATTGCAACGCGGTCTCCTATGAATGAATAAACCCGGAGTCAGATCCATGGCAGGGGAATGTCAGAACGTAATACCCTTCTTAATTCCATAGACGTCGCGGAAAACAGCTGCACATCTCGTCGCTTGGCCTAGCATGTCGCGGAAGGTGTATCGTTTGTTTTCGAACACCACTGAAGGCTTGTCTCCATGCTCGTTCGTAGCCCATAAGAAGAAAGCCCTGCATGAGGGCCACAGGTTCTTATACACACGCTGAACTCGACCTGAGATAACCTGCAACAGGGTTTGCGTAAGGCTCCTAAAACCTCGAGGGTTTTGAGTAGGTTACGCACACGAGTTTCAATCTCAAGGTTTGTTCCCGGAGCACATATTATCTTGTCCGCTGGAAGAATACGAGTATAGAGTGAAACCGCTGGAATAGGTTTGGTCGCTACTCACCTTCTGCAAACGAAATCGCAGGAACCCATGCCATCGTGGTAATGGATATAAACCGAATTAGTCCACGCTATTTAAGGTGACACAAGAAACTGCATCGAGCCGGATATTAGGTAGCCGAAATCTTGGGTGTTCGCAATAACGGCAATATATCCCCATTCCGAATCCGGTCCCCTACCATCATGCCTCCCCCCCCCCCGATAGAGTCAAGTCCTCGACGCGTTTTGCGGATGATACCTGTTCAAAAATCCGTCATATACTGCAAATTGGGTTGTTGGGCGTCTCTTCTACAAACGATTTCCGGGCCTCTTCCTGAGAATCAGCATGGGTTGGCCACCGAAGAAGAGCGCCACGTTCACACACACATGGTCAAGGAATTAGGGAAGTGTCAGATGATATTCGGGCGGCCGTGCGTTTGTAATAGTAGTTGTCCACTTCCATTCGTAATAACGAGAGCAAAGCTTGCGGAATGAATTTGAAAGCCTAAGGATGGCTTGAATATAATTGTCCACCGAGGAGATGATCAATTACGTTTATGTTAAATTAAACTCCGACCGTCGCTTTTTTCTTGAATCTTGACTAGGACTCGTGAGGCTTTGAAGGCTTTCACAAATTTCCAACCTGCGGGTTACCCATCGCTTTAGGAGGACTGGTCTTGAAAGATTACTCAGAGACGGAAACATACTTGATGTCCCTTAGGAACCGCAACACTCTAGGGATTTTATGTTCACTGCGCTAAACGTGAAGGTATACCTTATTTTGTTACTTTTGCTAAGGATACTTAAGCTCATTGTTTGACGGAAATACAGCCTTGAATACATAGTAGGCAGGCTTTGAAAAACGGGCGCGTGGGCACATTAAAACTCGGTACTGAGCATGGTTAAATCTTGTCAATGAACGGATTGAGGATGGGCTATATAGTCAAAAGGTGAGGTATCGCATTCTACAAGTATAAATCAGTTTACTAACGACCTAGCACCACAAAAGGTATCCTTGGTGTCCAACTAAGGAATAACATCCAAACTGTCACCGTCACCTACAGGGGTCTGCGGAAAAACTCTCGTCCGACATATACCACCTTTATCCGTCATATCCCACCTCTTTAAATAAACAGGAGATCACCCCACACCGTCATATTTGCCGTATACCACCATCTTTCCAGCATGACCCGAACTTCTCATCTTATGACCAGTATCGCAATTATAGGCACTGGCCTTATCGGAAAACGACACCTCAATCATGTTATTTCCGAGCCACTCACGCGTCTGGCCGCGATCGTAGAACCCCTCCCAGCAGGAAAGGAACTCGCTGCAGAGCATGGAGTGCCATGTTATGCTTCTGTGGCAGAGCTCATTGCCGCCCGGGACGCGAATGAGGTCTATGTCGATGCTGCTATCGTCGGAACGCCTACTCATACGTGAGTAACAATTCAATGAGTATCTTACCTTCACTAAAGATTCTTTAGTCATGTTCCAATCGGTGTCCAACTAATTGATGCAGGGCTGCACGCTCTCGTTGAAAAGCCGATTGCTGGAACGAGGAAGGAGGCTCAGCTCTTGGTTGACGCAGTGGAGAAGGCCGGGGGCAAGGCGAAAGTCCTCGTGGGCCAGCATCGAAGATTGTACGCATGTTCCTTAAGCTTCATAAGAATGCTTTAATTTGTATCACCATAATAGCAACCCATATACCGTCGCACTCAAATCTGCACTCAATTCAGGGAAACTTGGGAAACTTCTTGGGATTCAGGGGACGTGGGCCACAAAGAAAGGCGGGAATAACTATTTCTCGGACTGGAAGATCTTACCCGCAGGAGGCGGTACAATCAACAGTACGTCCATCCCGTTATCAGCTTCCGCAGTAGTGACTCATATTTTGGGTAGTCAATATGATACACGATGTCGACCTTCTCCGATATCTATTTGGAGACATCAAACGTGTATATTGCGAAGAAGGTGAGCGGACGCGTGGGCATCCTGTCGAAGAAACCGGCGCAGTTGTGCTCAAATTTGCATCCGGTGCTGTCGGTACCTTTTTCTTCTCAGAGTAGGTCGTGCTTTGTATGAATCACAAGATATCTCTAAATATAATATTTCTCTAGCGCTACCGCTTCACCGTGGTGCTGGGAGGGTGCCACCGGCGAGAACCCAGGTTTGTCTTCCTTTCTCCCTCTACTGCTATAGTTATTGACCGATGACCCAGACCTCGTCGGCCAATACTCCAAGGATATCTATACAATCTTCGGCACGCATGGCTCGATTCAACTCCCCACTCTCTCCCTCTTCACCTTCGACCACCTCCCTGACCCCGAAAAAGACGGAAATTGGCTCACCCGACTTTCCGAAGATCTTTCAATCCGCGAGACCCTTGTCGGCATTGTGGACGTCCCCCCATTCACATTGCAGCTGCAGCACTTTGTGCGTGTGTGTCAAGGGCTGGAGGAGCCGAGTTGTAGTGCGTTAGAGGGTCTCCGGAGTGTGGATGCTGTAGAGGCGATCAAGGTTTCGATGGTGGAGAGACGAGTAGTGGAGATTGAGTGAATGTTTGGTTTCCGAAATGAAATGCCGTGCTTAGTGTCCAATGTAAACTTACAGTCTCCCCTAATTTCAACGCGAACGTTAACTTATTGCCGATAGAGTGGTGAATGGAAAATTATAATCTTTTTAAATTTGTTCTAAAATAAAATATTGTGCGTCTTTATATTGGTAATACGTTATTATGTTGATGAATACTCTCGCAATCGTCGGTCCAATGCATGTAGAGCCAGATGAACAACTAATGTCCAAGATCACCCTTCTCCCCCTTGACACCCTGCCCCCGAAGCGCAGTCGTCGCCCTCGTCGACCGACTCCTAATCCCCCCTCCATACTTATAAAACACAAACGGGATTGGCAGAATGAGGCACGCTATCAAGGCAAGCAGGAGCCCAGCGTATTGGAACCCCATACCATGGAACATCTGCGTCACGAACAGTGGGACCATAGCGCCTACCTCGGAGCGCAGCAGGGTCTTTGCGGCGATGGCGGAGGCGGCATAATTGCTGTAGCTGTCGACGATGTAGGAATTGGCGGCGACGTATATGAAGATCATGGCGAAGCCAAATATTGTGCCTGCAACACAGGGTCCTGTGAGAGTAAAGATAACTATTAAGCAATAATTCTTGATTGATTAAGTCGGGGGCTAGACATACCTATCCAATGCACATGTACATAGGCTCCTGTGAATGCGAATATAAACAGTGCTACAGGGAGGAGACTACCAGGGGATTCAGTATATGCAAATTATGAACACATAGGTAACTTACATGCTGCCCAACATCATGGGGTAGAGCCGGGCCTCGGGGAACGTCCCGTCTGCCGTTACTTTGCGGTAAATGCGCTCCTGGTAGGGCATCAAGGACAGAGCAAATGCGATACCTAGCATGATGCTGATGAATGTAACGCCTGTAATACCAGGGCTGAATCCGCGGATCTCTTCGAAGGCAATGGGAAAAGCGAAGAAAAGGAGGTCTGGAGTGATTCGTAAGAATACTTGAAGAGGCGTTAGAAAGGTAGGACTTACATAGTAGACTATACACGAAAGAAAGATCTGGAATGTAGAATTGAGTACGGTAGGTTGATGCAAGACCGATGTGACGTACAGAATGCCATGAAGAGAACAATGGGCTCGCGGAAGAGCATGACCAAAGGACGGATCAGCGCTATTATGAGTGTTTCTTTGAATGGGCGGCGTTCGAGCTCCTCGAGGGTATGGTAATTCTGGTCTTGGTTATCTGTGCGTAGTTTAGCGGCCTTCCGGCGAAGGAGAACAGGAGCGAGAGTTTCGGGGATAAACAACGTCAAGATGAAGCTGACGCCGACGAAAATGAAAAGAACCCAGTCTATATAGAATGTAGATATTAGATCACTTTTTTGTTGAAAATGGGAATAAAAAAACTTACAGATCCACCGCCACCCCGCCCGCATTCCGATCCACCCACCCACCAGAGGTCCAACACAAGGCCCCATGCTAACAAATTTTATAAGATAGTGGTCCGAATGGTGTGTATAGATTTTGGCTCACAAAAGTGTTCCGGAAAATACCGCCATTGGTATGCCACGTTCTTCAATTTTCCAAATATCAGCAATGCTAGACATGGATGTCAGAAAGATCAGTCGGTAATTAAATCATATGCCTTACCTCCCACCAACATTGCACATCGGAGCTGAAGCGGCGAGACCAGCAATCATTCGACTTACAACCAATGTCGCAGCATTTGGCGCCAAAGCGCTGGGGAGGGTGAAGATGAAGTATAGGAATATGCTTATGCAGTACATAGGCTTCCTCCCCACAACTTCAGAAAGTGGCGCAAATATCAGAGGACTACGAACGAAAAGTAAGCCCACCACTCTTGGTATCACGAAATATAACAAACCCGATTCCAAAACCCATCACGAAGCATGTAACAGTAAGATTGACGATTTCTTGGCTTGTGTTAAATTCTTCAACGGGTCCTCTCAGGCTGTAGACACCTACGTTAGCGAAGGGGCGAGAGCGAAGACAAAATGATAACGCACTCTCCCGTGATAATAGCGCTTCCTAATGCTACAGCAAGGCAGAGATAAGCCGTGGTACCAGTTATATACCTACGTAGATCAGTCAGTGGTGGGTGTGCAACGGAAAAAAAAGTGTGACATACCACTTTTTTCCTTTACTCCATTCTCGAGGATCTTCTCCAGTCCCCTGATCGAAAGTTACAACCCGAACACCTCTGTGCTTGTATTCATCTTCGATATCAGCGATGCTCGCCACCGCCGTTGAGTGTCGTGTCGACTGTCGGGATAATGGGCCTTCGCGTTCGAGATTCCTGAACTCATCTTCTTGGGCTCGTGAAAGGGCAGGAGGACAAGCGAATTCAGCTTCTAATGGTTCAGAGGGCATAAGTTCAGACGAAGCCAGGGGGCGGGGGGTGTTGATACTGACGTTGTGGTGATATAAATGCGTTTTATACGCTAGAGGACGTCCGAAGTTGTTCTGAGAGCACGACGCGAGCGGTATCGGTTCAGTCAATGAAGATTTGTGGTTTGCACGATCACCCCGCACATCATTTTTTTTTCGGATTTTCTTGAAGCCGGTTCCGGAATTTGAGCCTACCATAGGTCGTTTAGATAACTTTGACGCCCGTAGATTGTATGGGCCATGTGAGTAGAGTGATAGGCCCATTTATTGGTGCTTTCGTCGTTGAGGTCGTTCAAACAATGAAGACTTGAGAACCCGACTCAATTTGGGGAAAATAAAATTGGCAGGTATCGGCCGAGGTGCCGACGGCGTATGGAATAAAACAGGACCCTCGGCCCGATCTCCGGACTTCGTTCCGCCATTCCTCGCTCCATTCATAAACGCATGTAGCGGCTACAGCGATGGTCTCTTCACCACGTAAGCCTTATTTCAACGATCAGTGGGGCGGATTCGTCGAGTTTCGTTTCGCATCGTGGAAGGCTAAGATCGGGATTGGTGCCAACGGTTTGATTAGCGTGATGAAAACCGTACTCCGTTGGTATCCTAGTGTCCCAGGTAGTTTAAGAGAAGTGTGAGTGCGGAGGTTGATTTACTGGTGAAGGCCTATTGGTGCGAACCCCTGGCCAGAAACGTTCCACTGGTGAGTGTCATATCATGAGATCGCCGCATGATGAACAACAAATTGAATCTTATGGCAGAAATCGCTCCGGGCGCGAGACCTTGTGGGATCAACACATAATAGTAGGCTGATAGTGGGGAAGTGGCATACCGATATGGCGAACATATCACTGCCAGGAAGAGCCAGGGGGCGGAGATGTGTAGAAACATGATGGGGTTGCACTTAGTCTATGGAGGATGCGGGATCCATTTACTGAGTATACTCGATAGTAATTCAACACTCTCAGTATGGTAGGCTCTCGAAAGATACTGTCGCGTTACGATAGATTTACTGTTCGGACAAGAGTATGAAGGTTCAGGCTAGAACAGGTTCTGGCTTGGCTTGGCCGATTCTCCGAGTTTGAAGTCATACATTCATCTTCCCCACACGAGTGGAGGAATAGAAGGCAGGGCGTCTTGCGGCAAGGTAAGATGATGTGTACCTAGACAGTGAATGATTTATCAGCCGCGGCGTCATAACACGAACAGGAAAGGATCGTACGGCGCAACGTGAAACGTGGCTTTCGTATTTTAGGGTAGGAGATGGTTTATTTTTGCAGGAAGTTGATGACTTTGTCACAATTCACATGTTCATCCCTATGCACCAAATCGGGACATGGCGAACGCTCCTGGAATGAAAGCTACGAGGACGAAGTGGGAGGACGAGGTGTTATATCTTGTGTTCTTGTTCCAGCATGAAAAACGACAGCATTGTCTGCCCTCCTGATACGAGGCAAAATACGGAGACTGGAGAATCGTGTTAGGTATGCTGCCAAGTACCAGTCAATAATTACGCACTCAGCACCCAAAGGGAAGTAGATATATAGTCTCCCTTCATCCAAACCTTCGTTCGTAATTCGTATTGGGCGACAGGCATACGTCCTCCAAAATAGAAAGTACGGGATGACCGCGATGTATAGTTGTCCCGATATCCCTATGAAGTATGATAAATAGCTTAATCCCAATACATAAACCTAATAGGGCATACCGTTTTCGCTATAAATCCATTCCCATCCTCAAAAATTGGCCAAAATCTGATTCTCTCTCCGATAGAAAAGGAGTTGCAATTTCGCCAGAGAGTGAAACGGGATATTTCGAGTCCTTCTGTATTTATACTATTGTAGTTTGAAGAGAGATGATCATATCGGTCTCAGTCGGAAAGAGATATCGCGACCATGGGTGTCGACTTGAAGAACAACTGATCACATGACTTACCACCCAGGGTCAATCCGATACACCGTGAATCTGAATCCTTCTTCGATCAGTTAACCTAAACGTTTGAACCACGCAAACCACCAGCAGACTCCAGTAAGTAAATCTTAGTATACACAAACCTACTTTTGCTCATCACAGAATGGTTGCGTAGGATTCAACCATGCAAACGCACCATAGTGATATTGAACAGTTAGAAATGAAATTCAGAAAGGCTTCATTGACGGGAGACCAACTTACCACAGACCTCTTCTTCGACCTTGGGTGGGCTTATCAGCAGTCATATACTGAATTTCCACACATAGATGCCCTCGAAAACGCCGTCAAGTACTACAGGAACGGTTTGACACACGATCCAGTGGATGAAGATTGTCGTGGAAGTTTACTGATCAATCTAGGAAACGTCTTGATAATCAAGCATGAGCAACTTGGCAACCTGGATGACTTAGTGGAGGCTATTTCTTGCCATGAGCAAGGGTTGGTATTACATGTACCCGGTCATCCCAACAGAACCATGTCTCTGAATGGCTTGGCCAATGCTTTGAATGCAAGATTCTGCCAGCTTGGAAATATGAGAGATCTGGAAAATGTTATAATATACAGAGAGCAGGGACTGGAATTGTGTCCACCTGGTCATCTTAACAGGCCTATATTTCTGAATAATCTTGCGAATGCACTGGAGACTAGATTTTTGCAGCTTGGAGATGTAGCAGATCTGGAGAAAGCCCTATCTTGGCATACAGAGGGTTTGGAATTACGGCCACCTGGCCAACCTAATAGGTCATCCTCTCTGATGAATCTTGCAAATGCCTTGCAATCTAGATTTCAACAACTTGGGAGCTTAGAGAATCTAGATAAAGCTATAGCCTTATATCAACAGGCTATGGAACTGTGTCCACCTGGTGACATTGGCAGGGCTTCATCAGCTATAAATCTTGGAAATGCACTGAGTGCCAGATTCCAGCAACTTGGAAACATAGTAGATCTGGATGAGGCTATAAAATTTCATATACAGGCCTTAGAATTGCATCCACTAGGCCACACTGATAGGCATGCATCACTTATGCATCTTGGAAATGCTTGGAAGATCAGGTTTGAACAACTTGGAGAAATCAAGGATCTTGAAAGAGCTATGGCATTACACAAGGAAGGGTTAGAATTGTGTCCACCTGGCCATCCAACTAGATACAAAGTACTTGTGAATCTTGCAAATACTTTTTTGACAAGATTTGATCAGATTGGGGAAATATATGACCTAGAAGAGGCCATAACTTGCTATCAACAAGCATTGTCATTATGCCCAATTGGTCATTCTAGTAGGCCAATGTTACTGATGAATCTTGGAAACGGCTTAAATGCTAAATTTGAGCAATTGGGAGAGGTGGCTTATTTAACTAAAGCTATATGCTATCTTGGAGAGGCATTAGAACTATGTCCATCCAGTCACTCTGACAGGCTAAAGATTCTAAATAATCTTGCTAATACTCTAGAGGCTAGATTCTGGCAACTTGGGAAGATTGAGGATCTGGATCAAGTCATAGTCCATTATCAACAAGTGGTGTCTATGTTTCTAGCTCAGAGTCACCCACAGAAGCCTTCATCTCTACATAATCTTGCAACTGCATTCAAGACTAGAGGTGAACACCTTGGAAAAATGAAAGATTTGGAGGAGGCCATAGCCTATCATAAACAAGCATTAGAACTATTTCCACATAATCATCCAAATAGATTCATGCCATTCATGGGCCTTGGAAATGCCTTTGCAAGCATTTTCAAATATAGAAGAAATTTAGAAGACCTGGAACAAGCCACAGAATCTTATCAATCTACCTTAGTGCATTTACCACAACATCATCCTTTTCATAGTTCAGTATTTGCTGCACAGGCATCATTGATCATTAGCCTCCATGACTTACCTCTAGTTGAATGTACCAATTGCTCCCACATTGATGAAGCATGTAGACTATTCAAGTTGGCTGCTCATTACACAACATCAAGTCTCTACAATAGATTTCTTGCTGCCAAAAAATGGTCATGGACAGCACACAAATATCAGCATATTTCTGATATTTCTGCTTACACCATTGCATTGGAACTACAGCAACAACATCTTTCTCTAATTCCTTCAATTATATCTCAGCAAAAGCTCATGGAAAGTTCAACAACACTTAGTTTAAATGCTGCTGCTTGTGCTATTAATAATTGCAAGCCTGATGTAGCTGTACAGTTTCTGGAGCAAGGAAGATCTATACTATGGTCAAAAATTCAAGGCTACAGGCAAACATTTGAAGAGCTTTCAAAGAGGGACCCTGAGTTTGCAAGAGAGATCAGGGCTACTGCACACCAACTTGAACATGATGCAATTCAATCACCTACTACAGACATTGACCTTCAACATAGGGTAACTCTCTCTGTAAAATGGAATTCTTTACTGGAAAAAATCAGGGAGCTTGAGGAATACTCAGGATATTTACAGGCTGTCCCTTTTGACACTCTAAAAATTGCTGCTATTAAGGGACCAGTTATTTTGATTAATATCAGTGATGTACAATCTGATGCTATAATTCTCATAAAAGATGTTCCTCCAGTAGTCATTGCTTTGAAGGGTGTATCACCCTGGGAGCTTGAGCTACTTGTAAAGAGACTTTCAAAAGTCACAACTGGGGTAAGACCCTCCACAGATGTTGCCCTAATATTGCAGCATTTATGGCAATATATTGTCCAGCCAGTAGTTATTCAACTTGCCCTTTTGAAAGTTCCAGAGAAAGCCCATATATGGTGGTGTCCAACATCTTACTTATGTGGTCTACCACTTCATGCTGCAGGGCCTTACAAAAAGGGTTGCAAGAATTTACCTGACATGTACATTTCTTCCTATACTCTAACTTTGGCATCATTGATTAGAAATAGGTCAGGCTCAATCAGGCCCCAATCCTCCTTGGGTATGCTTCTTGTCAGCCAACCAGATAGTACCATCCCTCAAGTGCTTGCAGAAACCAAAATTATCAAGAGTTTTGGGAAAAACATCAATATATGCTCTGGGCAGGATGCTACCAAAGATGCAGTGCTAAAAAGTTTGCAGTCCCATTCATGGGTGCATTTTGCTTGCCATGGACATCAGGAAGAGCAGCCCTTTAACTCTTGGTTCCAGCTCTACAATGGAGAGCACTTGACTGTTCTTGATCTTGCAAAAGCTCAGATTCCAGATGCAGAGTTTGCTTTTCTATCTGCCTGTCATAGTGCTGCAGGGAGCATCTATGGAACTCCAGATGAGTCCATCCATCTTGCTGCAGCCCTACAGTTCTGTGGGTTTAGAAGTGTAATTGGGACACTTTGGGCAATGGTAGATGATAATGGTCCTACTATAACAGAGGTTTTCTACAGAAACATATTTTCTGAATCAAGTCATGCAGATTTGGAGAATGCAGCAGAGGCACTTAATAGTGCAACTAGAGAATTGAGGAAGCAACATGTTCCATTAGATCAGTGGATCAATTTTGTACATATTGGTGCATAAGATACTTCCACCAGAAGGTTGGTGGGCCTAACAGCAGATTCTCTATTTATTATTTATTGAATCCTTTGTGATTTGCTTTAAATTTATAACATGCACTTGAAACTGTTTTGTGTGGGCCATTACAAGCAGGGCATGCCTGAGTCCAAAAATAGGGGGAGATAAAAGGTACAAACCAACGGGGGTGGGCAATGATTACATATACTGTGTGTCAAATAGAAGTCAATGATTGCTGAATTTAGAAAGATTTTGTGACTGTAAGGGGAAATTTAAGGGCAACCTTACTGAGTGAGGCATGCATGAGTGCAAAGCCAATTATTTGAGCCAATACGCAAAGCTGAGATGCAGTTACCAGAGCATAGGCCAAATGTGGAGTATGAGGGTGAGAGCAGAGGCAAAGTGCAAAGAGTGAAACAGAGGTGAAGGCAAAGGCAAGTGGAACCTGGTAGGCCTCAGACTAGTAGGGGAAATCCTAAGAGAATAATCTAAAGATTCCCTACTAAGGTGTGGTGTATATATACCTATTCTATATGATAGCTAACTTATGGCACATTGTTTCCAAGTTTGAAGTATGAGAAGGAGGCCTTTCCTGATTGCTGCTGAGCCTTTCTGATCTCTTCAAGCCAATATTGTGGCTAGCCCCAATATTTTGATGGATCCCCATTTGGCATGTTGGACTTATCTGTGAATGGTCTTGGCACTTTATGTAATTGATGATTCCCATTTATTTGCTTACAAAACCATGTTATATTGATTATAGTTATTTTTGTGTACAAGGTACAACTTACATAATACCAATTGTGATGTTTACTAAGTAATTGAGATGTTCTTATTCTCTATCTTTCAAACTTGGCTTGCAATGGCCCACATAAGATGGTTGATTTAGTACCCAGATCAGGTCATCAGGGATGTACAATGGAGTTGGTACAACAATTTGAGATGTGCACATACAGTGCAAGGTGTGCACAAGGAGTGTGCCTTGGGGTGTGAAAGGCCTATTTTTTGTTATAGAACTTGGACTGGCCATGCATAGCAATGGCTATACACTTAATATTTCAAGTTTTTCCATCAGTAACATGACAAGATATAGCCATGTTTCTGATAGAAAAAATCCAAGTATATTTTCTCTCACATGTTTCCCTGAGAAATACTTGACATAGCCCATATTTATCCAAGCCCCTTTTACCCTGCAGAAATACTCCTAGGTACCAGCAGTGTAAGTTGAGATGGTTGGCTCTTTCTTGTCAGTCCCACACTGGAAATGCAAGTTGTTACAGATGTGTTGTAATTCTTGCAACTTTGGTTTCCATAGCTGAATAACCTTGGTGCAGAGCCAGGGTGGGCTGGTGTTCATGTAGTCTGGCAGCTGCTCTGTTTTGTCATCAATAGTTGTAGGGTCCCCTCCAATGTCACATACACCAATTCCGTTAGTTGCAATTTGTTGCTGGAGGCGTTAAATATATCTTCAAGTGTGTACCAAGGTGTGACATCAACTTTTTGCGCAAAAGTTTGATCTATGGAATATCAACCAAATACTGTATCAACAATAGCCAGGTCTGCTCGTATGTATACCCAATGAACACATTGATAGCGACAACTGATGATTCTATATTTTGCAAGATTTCTGAATTGTCTTGCCCTGTAGGGCTCCATTTGAGAAACGAGATAGGGTAGGGTAGGGTAGGGTTCACTTAGAGCAATTTGGCCAATGTCCGAACTGCCCAGGCAGTTAGTCACAAGTTAGTCACAGATGCAGATCAAACATGATTTTCTGATAACAGCTTATCACCTGTGATCAATTGTTACCAAATCTCCATGGTTGCTTCAAAAACTCCATCAAGAAAGCTCTCCCATGAGCAGCTTCGCAGAGAGAAATATTGGAAGGCCTCTGCTATTATTGCTGCTATTGGAGGAGCTGCATCTGCAGCAAGATTGAGGATAGGTAGATGTAAGAGTTCTGAAGGTCAGATACTGCCCCAAATTCCAATTAAATTAAAGCATATGGGAGCCAATTATATGTTCTACTTGTATTGGTGGTAGAGAGGAGCTATAGCTGCAATACATTGAGGCATTGCTGTTATCGGGTGTTGATCAGTTTGTTGATCTAAGAGCGTGACAGTTTGCAAAACTTAAGCGAGACTTAAACGCCAGGTTAGAACCCTCAATCCAGTTTTGTCTAGCCGAACTCTACCCAATCCTACCCTACCCCGTTTCCCGAATGGGGCCTAAGAAGTCTCAGGTCACGGCGTGTCAGGTGCACATGGGAGTACAAAACACGTGGGTTCCGGTGCCCGCAGGTCAACTTGTGATACACAGCCAATTTAGCGCTGAAACTCTTGATCGTTCTCCAAACCCCTCGCCTTTCATGCGATATTTCATAGTAAATTGGGCAGATTTCCTTTTTGTTCGCTAGCTTCAATTTTTCTGACAGCTATTTCGGCCACGACTCGAACATGAGGACACTAATCTTCATGATCACTCTCAACCGACACTCCGCCATGAAAGTCTAGGCGAAACTTTGCGGATAAAATATCACATCAATGTTTTTGGTATGTCGGACTGTGTAAATACTCAAGGGTTGAGTGTTGACATTACTTTTTTTGTAGTCCCATGTCTTGACGAGACTCAAACAGATATAGGCTTGAGTCTGAACATGAGTATCACACGTGTCCAGGTAGGCGGGTTCTGAAATTGAAATTGAACATCCATTCAAGCTTTCAGCACAGTGTCATCTCCTACGCGAGTCTCGAAACGGTCCTTATAGAGCCGCTCTGCTACCATATCAGTTCCCAATTTTGGAACATCAGGTCGCTATATACTCTTGTTCACTATCTACGTAGTCCCATGAATCCTCAGAACACGCCACTTTTCAATGACACGGACCTGGAAGCCCAAGCAACACCAGGAAACGGGAGATCGCACACACCTAGTTTTCATACGACAGGCTCACATAACCCAACTTTGCATCCCGATCCCACACGCCTCGGGGAGGAGCCCCGTGGAGAATATAGTGCAAAAGCGGAAGCATTTAACAACGTATCTCCATCCGAGGTATTCGTTGTTTTTTATAGCTATACATGATCTCATAGCTCATGCGTCTAGCCCGAATGGAAACCGTGGAAGCTGAATGATCCGTATCTATCAAAATTTCCTAAAGACGAACAAGCAATGGAGGAATGGGTAAAAGTCATGAAAGAATCCGATGACGGAATGTGTAAAGGTTGGACGGACCAGATTGATACACTTATCATTTTCGTGAGTTCAACTTACCGATGTCTTACTTCAAGGCACTGAATGTTTGTTTAGGCTGGTCTTTTCTCTGCGACGGTTACGGCATTCACAATCGAGTCCTACAAATGGCTCGATGAAGGTCCTGCGGAAATGCTAGCTCGACTTCAGCTCCGAGCGTTGCTGAACGAAACTAGTGACTCGACGACAGTAGACCGTTTGGCGCCCGCCACTTTTGACGTTAACCCGTCTTCGGTGTTGATCAACACTCTCTGGTTCTCGAGCTTAACGATTGCGCTCGCGGCCGTTGTTATCAGCATTCTCTGCAAGCAGTGGCTGTATGAATACCAGAGATACGAAAACTTCACAGAAAAGGAAATTTTCCTTATTCACGGTTTGCGCTACCGAGGACTGCAAGCATGGAAGGTTCCCACCATAATTGCATTTCTTCCTATCTTCCTTCAAACAGCTTTGATGCTTTTCCTCGTCGGTCTCCTTATTCTACTAGGGCCCCTACAAACCGTTGTTGCGTCTGTCACTACGGCCATCGTGGGATTGACATTTTTATTCCTCGTGATAACCACAGTTCTCCCCGCCATGCAATATATCTTCCCAATGTTCAACACCCAGTGTGCCTACAAGTCCTCCCAATCCTGGTCTTTCCTTCTGATCTCTACGTTTTGGTTATTCGATTTCCTGCTGTTCACGAATTGGGCGACGTTCGATCGATGGGAGGTGACCCGCGTGTGCGATGGTACAGGCCGCACGTTGTCTAGAGTTTATGAGCTGCTCTCAAGTGGCGTCGACGCTTTCCGAAAAATATACGGTTTCCTTGCTGAATCCAGCCTAAAACCCACCATAAACGCAGATCTCATCCTATTGTCCGATTTCGTGACAGGTTTGGACCCCTCCCGAAAGGCTGAAATCATTACAGCCGTACCATTGAACATCCAGGAGACCATGAATTTTCGGCGTTTAGAACAACTCAAAGGCTACATCAAGCAAGGCCGCACTGAACGTCTGAAACCAATGAGCGACGCACCAGACCCTACCTTCCAGAGCGGTTTCTATGAGCTCAAGTCCGTAAATCACAAATATCAGTTGCGGTCGCAAATGGTGCTTGGTCAGTTCCTGAGGAGAGATGACCATATTTCCGACTCGGAGGTTTTCAATCGGTATATAGAGCATTGGGCTCGGTGCATCAATGACACGAGCAACGACATGCAAAACAAGGCTCCCTGGAAAACCGGCGATAAGCAATGGAGGGAGATATTTTGGCCCACCAACCTAGCCCACCATGTAGACATACAATGGGATCCCGGTCCGTCGAAAATCTCTTACGTATTTACTTTTCGCGCTTATCTCTTCTCAACTCTAGAAATTGCCTCTCGCATTATCAAACTATACTCTTACCTGCTCAAGACTAACCAATTTTCATTGCGTGCCATGTATTGCCTTGCAGCCATGTATTCAAGCTTCATGGAGTCCCACCGCCAACAAGCTATCTCACCCCCACCGTTTACTTTGCTTAAAGACATTCAAGATTGGATCAACCGGGTGGCTGATATAGATATTGTCCAGGGCGCTAACAATGCGGACCTAGTCACATTCTGTCTCGTCGGCAAACAGAAAAATATCTTTTCTGACCCCACCCACTTATCCGACCTAGAAAAAGAATTTCTTGAATCGTTTGCAAGGTTTTTCGTAGATTTTTATCAGAGAAGAGACGTTTCTAATGAGTTGGGTGGGAGACTGAACCCGCAACCTAATCCTTCCTTAGCGATTCTTCGTGGTTACCTTGACCAAAATACATACACTTCTTTCGAGACGCGTTAATATTCATCAGTAGTGCTATTCACTGTTATCCACAATGTTGTTATCTCTATCAACTTCGTTTTTTTTAAACTTGGAAACCATTTTCTGGTGGTGTGTGTACAAAGCGGCAAGATCTTCACTAATACATATGTTATGTAGGGAAGACAGCCTGGGACCCTTCCCTGCTGTTCAACCCGAATCTGTTAGTAGCGCCTCTTGGTCCTGCAGAGTCTGATCGGTGATTTCCAGACTCAGTCCCCCCTATAGAGCTACCCTTGGTCTTCCGGTGTATCAACCCGTTTAACAGGTTTCTGGTCTTCCTTTGCCCCGAGGCCCCCACCGGCGTATCATCGAACTCCTTTGTTGGATGTTGAGTTCCACCCTCATTTTTTTGGCCCTCTACCCCTAAATGAAGTGTTGTTGAGGATTGTCCTGACCTCTTCGCAGCCCTGAAAGGCCAAGGATCTCCTTCCCCACTCAAAATGCTATCGAGCTCCTGTTTGACATAGGGCGACGGCTCGTCAAAGTCCATCCGCAAACGAAACGCCTCCTGGACGGGCAATAGAGTAGGGTATTTTTCCAAAACTATATCAAGAATTTCTCCCGCTGTTTCTTCATTATTTAAGTGGCGGCACAATTTAACCCCATGACTGAGGACTGGCTTGAATAAATAGTGATCTTTATACTTTTTTTCCCTACTCTCGCACATCTCTTGAGCAGCCGGGTTTGAGCTGCCAGGCCACATGTTTGTGACTATTACCGCATTCTTGAGGGCATATCTTCCGCAAATGCTCAGAAAGAGTTTGAACGCCTTGATAGAGGAATGATCGAGTTTCTTCGCGTCGATAGGGAGTAGGTAGAAAACACTATGGAAATTAACCGGGCTAGACATAAGCGTGAGATGGTTACCATTAGATGATATTATATATTTTGACTTACTAGCGTTCCAGAAAATGAATAATACGGTTTAGCGGCCCAGCATCACCTTCATTGTCATCGTTGAAACCTGGCGTATCAAGAAGAATTACCCGCCGCCCTTTACGGATAAAGGCTAACCCTGGCTCTACTTCTTTTGTGCACGAGGCCAATTCTCCGGATGTCTGATGATTAGAACCACTCAAAAGATTCACAAACTACCGAAGATATTAAATATTGATAATTTTTTTTAGGTGTCACTCACAGTAGACTTTCCGCTCCCCGTCAGGCCCAATACACTTTTATGTCTTGTGAGTCAATAATTATTTTACAGTTATATAATGCTTACAGGATGTGCACGTCCTGATCCGATAGATCGGATCTAAAGGAAACTTGTCAGACGCTGAGCGACGGTACGATTAGGTGGATCCTCACAGGTCTTTGAATTCGCAAGTAACATCAGTCCGTGCACTGGCCTTAAGAGGGGCGTTGTTATTAGATAATGGTGATGAGTGGACAGTGTCAGTAAATTTTTGTTGTTCGGAGCCTGAGCCTGACCCTTCGCTCAGTGCTCTAGATTCCAAAGAAAAATGTAAGCGATCATCTCTGCTATTACAGGAGATGGTAAACATACCCCTCAATACCCATAATGGATTGAGGTATGTCAGTATTGATTTGGTTCTGATAGTCAAGGGGGTGCTGGGGGTTGTTTGCTCTTTGCTCAAAGTTAGGGGTCAAGTAGTGAATTGTTACATCAACTCACCCCTGTGGTACATAGCGGTTTTTTTCGGTTCCAAAAAAGATTTTCTGAAAAATAGGTTTCAAACAGAGGCGATAAAATTTAAGCCAGACGCGCAGTCTTACATCACGGGAATGCTGATCTAGGCTTTGTGGTTGACTAGTAGCTTGAGAGCCTTCTTCACTGTCAGAGACTCCTTGCACGGGCGTAGAATACTGGGCGAGCTGAAGAAAAAACGATGATTAATCAGATTTTGAGGCACGCTAGAGGTGAAAAGGTTCTACACACTGGCTCCCTTTGATGGGTTTTTTCAAGGCGAGATTCTGCCATTGTCGTAGAACACAGCTAGAGGACACAACCGCCAGACGATCGGCAGTTTCGTAGGTTTAAGCTGCAAACAGTTTGTGTATTCCATGTGGCTCAAGGCACGCCTCACCATAAGCACGTTGTATTACTTCGTGGACCGAAACATTGTCTTGAGAGATTGGATCTAATCACATGAAGTTGCAAATGAGCCACTAGGTCCACGGGGTACTCGATTCGGCTTCCTTTCTCCTGGTGCCCATAGGACGCAAATCCGGAATGAAATTTAACCAGAAATAGATATTCAAGATGTGCTACCAACATGCCGAGGAGATTAAGATACAATTGACCTACCGAGTTGGTGCTCATGGTTTATCCCTGCAGAAGTCCAAAAAATAGAATGAGATACATATACAAAGGCTAAACGTGAACCTGCCTAGTCTCGTTTGTCGTTAACGTAGAAGGTTCCGAAGCCACCCTTGCTTGGGAACTCGCGGAAATGCCCCTTTCATGTGCTGTTCCAGCTCCTTGATTGTTTTAGGATGTGTATTACACCAGGTCCGAAGGTCGTAGTACGAGTCAGAATCAGTGTCGATTTTTGTATCACGGCGCAAGGTTGTCTGGAGGGTACTTGGGATGGGATGTTTTTCCTTAGAGAATATCTTGTCAAGAGCCTTGGAAACTTGCGTAGTGTCGTCCCTCAGTGCCGATTCGAGAAAGTGATCGCCCAAAGGGACTCCGGAAGCCAACCGGAACATAATCGCTACCTTCTCTTCCCGATTTTTTCCTGACCACGCGTCCCAGGCATCGTAGCATTTGGGCCTTAGCTTATTCACTTGTTCGTGCGTTCGTTTCTTTTGTAGCGTTAATTTCTGGAGTTCTGCTTTTTCTGTAGCATCCGCGTTGGGGTCAAAGTTATCGATGCGGGAAGTGAGTTGTTTGTAAAGGTCGATGAGATTTTGGATGACCGTCTTTCCTGCAGTAGTATCCGAAATGTGTTTCTCATCTTCTACCAGCTCGTTTTGTATCGAGAGCGCAATAGGAGTATTGTCGAGGAGAGATTTAAGGATGTTTTTCGCTGACACCAACGTATTGTCATGACGAGCTAACTTCGCCTGCTTGTCGAGGGCCGGCTTAAAGTACCTAGTATCGGTTCGTAACTGAGCCTCTCGTTTCTCCCCCTCCGCAGGAGGGACCTTGTCCCACATATTTGTCACGATCATAACGTTTTTGTAATTTCTCTCCCCACAAAGTTCGCTCATCATTCTGAATGAGCGCCTTGAAACACCACCCATTTTTTGATCAGAAATTCGGTGGAGGTATATAACTCCACTGAGCTTGAGATTTTTCCTGTACCTGTTCGGCGAATAGGTTGTTACTACACCGACTGTATGATATTTCTATGATACCTACTGATTTTCAAGGTA
The DNA here is from genome assembly GCA_015584075.1 of Collybia nuda. Classification (NCBI taxonomy): domain Eukaryota; kingdom Fungi; phylum Basidiomycota; class Agaricomycetes; order Agaricales; family Clitocybaceae; genus Collybia; species Collybia nuda. Next base: position 78,801 of record MU150259.1, read on the forward strand.
ACCAGATATTGACTGCAAAATGTCGGCATCTTCTCTTTCTGTATCGTCAAATCCTGGTGTATCAATAAGTGTGACTGTGCGCTCATTGAAGGTGAAATCGCGGCCTGTTTGCGTATCCCGAGTGCATGATTCCAACAGATCTGACACTGGGAGGTTGGATTCTGGACTAAGAAGGTTTATGAACTAAGAACAAATGTGTAAATAATAAAAATTCAAAGATTGTAGACTTGCTAACCGTTGATTTTCCACTACCAGTGGAGCCAAAAACACTAAAGATTCAATTTCACTCCCGGATTAGATTTTTGTACAGTCGAGTGAAGTTGGTCACTGAACTACTTACGCAATCGAGATCTGGAGGAAACGAATCAGAAAATGGGCGAGAAAAAATAAAACTCAATTTTACCTTGTCAGTATTTTGATCGCCCCTTTAAATGAAGCGCGAATGAGTTAGATCATTAATCGGGAAAGTTACTAGCGTACATTTGAAATAGGTCTTGAATACTTTCAGTTTGGGGGTCTGATAATGGTTTGATGCTGCGTCAGGAGAATGGTGGGCGGTGAGTTAGAAATAAGTATGCTCCCGGTCAGACTCGAGTATTTACTAGGTGGGGAACACCACAACTCCCACGACGTGTACCCCACGAGTTGGATGATACGGTCGCCTCGTGCATAGGAATTATGAATGAAGACTCCTCCAGATATAAATTTTAGCGCTCAAAAACGGACGGGACCTTGGGAAGCCTTTAGATCAATGAGTTCGAATTGTGAATGCTTCAAAGTTGTTTGGTCACAATTGTGCATGTGACTAATCATTAAATTAAGTTTTATCCCCATTAGGCTTCCAAGCTCTGCAATCGAGCTTGGTGCTGTTTGGCGGCAATCAAGAATTGGTTTCGCTTGTCGAACGGTTAAGATTAGCGCGCGTCTGGGACGGATACAAGAGATATACGAGTCTGATTACGAGAAATAGATTGAATATTCGAATCATGACAGAAGAATGGTGTTATCCGCGTGGCATGGCCCTCATCCCCGAGATAGGTTAGTCGAACATTGTGGCGACCTCGAGTCCTCCTTTAAGTTAAGAACAGGACCCGAGTGAACGGGATAAAGTTAGTAGACTATGTGTAGATTTGAAGGGTCTGATCGTCTGGAGGCGAAGTTGGAAGAGAGTGGCTGCAATTACAAGCATGTCCGAACAATCGTCAACCTAACGTGTGGACACCTCAAGTTCATAATAGTTGGAAGAGGACCATCTTCTATCGCGGACCTCACAGAATTAAATAAGTTACCCCAGTCTTACACATCAAAGGTTGCGGGGTCTTATGTTTAGTGGGAAGGCGCTTGTTGTTGACATGAGCCTATCATAATTTATAACCACATTGAGTTCACAGGGAACCTGACACATGTCACGAAATCGATGATCGCCGATCAGTGATCAGGAGTGTGGATTCTGAGTAATATCAGTCCTTGCAGCATGAGTACAGTTGTCATTGGCGGCACTCTCGGAAACGACCAAAAGACCAAAAACCTTATATAGGCACCTCATTATCTTAAATACTCATAACTATGATTTTTCAAGGATCCTAACTACTGGTATGAAATAGTGACCATTCGTGTAGCTATGATACCTTTCAAAGGTCATCCGGGAGGCGCATCGTCAGGCCCCTAGAGTGGCAAGTTCAATTTATTTGTTCAATCATAACCGCAGCGAAAATACGTACTTGACTTGACCTGAACATTACTATCCGTACGAAGCCCCTGATGATCAGACAGAAGTCTGCTGATCGTTTTCTTATATTCTGTCAGTTCGTCCTGAAGCTCTTCCACCACGTCTACATCGCCTTGTTCCTTGGCTTTGGTGATGTCGGCACTGACGGTTTCCATACCTTTTTGGAACTTTCGGAGATCTTCTTCGACATGCCTTTTCGCCACTTGTCCAACCTTGGTGTTTGGAAAGCTCTTCTTATCAACGACAAGCTCCCTTTGAATATCCAATACGACACGTTTGGTTGGAAGAAGATTCATGATAATATCGTGTGCCGAAAGCGTTGTGTTTTCATGTTTGAAATATTTCGCACCAGCTCCAATGGCAGGAGCAAAAAATCTATGATCTGTCTTTAGTTGCGCCTCTCGCTGTAGCTCGGTCCCTGTATAAGGCAAACTCCACATATTCGTGACTATGGCGAGATGGTCTGCTTTTCCTTTTGAATACTCTTCGACGTCGCAAAGGTTCTGCATGATCTCAAAAGTCCTCCTGGCAATACCACCCATTCTATTGTCGGAGATTCGATGAAGATATATAACACCACGAAGCCTGCGTTTCGATTTGTATCTATAAGAGAAAGTCAGTCAATTATACTGGGCCTTTTGCGCATTTACTGACTGTTGGCCCAAGTAGTCAGAGATTTTTCTCAAAATCTCGACCTCACTCCGTTCCGTATCATCAAACCCGGGAGTGTCAATCAACCTGACTTTGTACCCATTTAATTTGAAGGGTGTAGCTTCCTTGATCTCACGAGTGCAGGATGCTAATTCATCCGAAACTTTCTCAGAATCCGACCCGGTGGCACAGTTTATGAACTAAATATCAAAGTTAAGCTGAATTAGGAGAACAAAAAAAAAGACAGTTTCTGCGACTTACCGTAGACTTTCCACTCCCTGTGGCGCCCATGACTCTGCAAGCAGCTAATATAATCGGTGATTTTCGGAGAACTAGTATTAAACTTACGCTATGTACGCTTCCTTAGGCATAAAATAGTGTCGGAAAGGTTTACGAATTCTATAAATAATTGGAGCGTAATGAAAAAAATATATCAATAGCAGCCGTCAAAATTTTGAGGCTTACTTCTGCATATCGTTCGAGGGGGACGCTGGGCGATCCATGGGTAGTGATTTGAGTTATGAAAGTGGAAAAGAGGGGTTTTCTATGTTGTGGTATCGTGAACGTGGAACCAGGACCGCGTTTAATTTACCGTGTCTGGGCGGCACGACATCAGGTTTAAATCAACGCCACGCGTCCGTAACATCGGTGCAGCCTGCCAACTAACTCTAATTGTGAACATAAAGCACGAGATCCACTCGTGGGGTGACTCGAAGTTGGGTGCTGACATGGCCGCTTGTAGCAGGATGAGCGATCGAAACGTGCACTGAAACATACATAGCACTTTAATTGGGTTTAATTGACATCCGTTCTTAGGAAAGAGTAGCCCATTTGGGCGTGTAATCGAATCACCAAACCGTTGGCCTGGTCTCTCAGCATACTGGCGCCGAATATATTTCTAGTGATATTATGGGTATGTACCCCCTAGGGCCTGGTAGTCGGCCTAAAAATGGAACCTCGCTGATAGTTGGGTATTAAATGAGGCGGGTTTAATTGACTCGTTCCTCCGTTGTTATAGCTCAAAACCTGTTGAAGGTTTTTCGGGGTCTTGACCAGTTTCGCTGATTGGTATACCCGGATATATGCAATGAGGTGGGTGTCACTCTTATGGGATAAAACTCAATGTCAGTGTGAGTTCTGAAAACGATTTGAATGGATACAAACACGCCTTTTCGTTATTCCCATGTACGCTACGCCATCTCCACTTAGGACGCGCTTAAATTTTACAAAACTCGTTCGCACTTTCGCCTTGCACAAGGCTGAGACTCCCGATTACCAACAGATGGGGTCAAGGTTATACAGTAAATGCCACCTATGGCATGTTGCACTTGGCGTCCTAAACCCCTTTTCACCGAGTTGAAGTTACAAATTAGCAAGGTGAGGATCAGTCTGGGTGTTCTAGGTGTTTCTGTCTCCGGGAACATTTCTGAATGGATGATTTGGCGCTAGGAATTGGACATCGGGGAGGCGACCAATTACAAGGTCTTCTGGTGAGAGTTATTGCTGTTGGAAAAAATACCAACCAACCGTGTGACCAGCACGTGGCCTGTGACATACTTTCTGTAACGTGAAATAATCACCGGCAGTAGTCCTTCGAAGTCTCATAGCAGATTCTGAACTTGGCAAGTACATTGAATTGTGAGCCTTCAAAGCTTCAAATGCGGGGGCATGGCACTAAAATTACCTACTATTAACGAAGTGCATCTTTAAATCCATGTGCTGACGGGTCACCCGTCACAGTCAACTTTCCTGCGCGTCGTCACTCTAGGGTCCTCCGATTTACCGACAACCAATAACATCAACAACGTATCAATATAATCAGTGAAAAAACTTGAGGTCAAATCCTTCAATATTCAATCCGCGCCCCTGAAAACAAATTCGATCGGGGACAGTGAAAATATCGGAAAAGTCCATCAATGAAGTGCTTTGTGGAATTGACACTCTTATTTCGATTCTTAGGTCGGGTGGGGTTAATGTGCAACGAAGTGAGACCTGTAGCGATCTGGAGATCCAAAGCATACCATCTGATCATATGGCACGATTATCAAGCTCGCTTCGTAATCCCTTCATATGGTCACCAGTTCAGAACACGTTCACTTGGCATGGCATCAATGCACCAAATACTCAGCTCGTATTGGAAGACAGTGACTAATTTCCTGTATGCTGCGTGGCCCAACACATGTTAGCCATTCCGGACGCAGTTTGAATGGTATACACGGTAGCGACAAGCGACGACTTGAAGGAATACTCGACATACAACCACCCATTACCACATACTAGTCATTGAGGACTGTTAGTTGCACTATTTTCCGAAGTCAGATCCGTGCTATGAGTCTGCCATTTGAGCCACCACCTCCCTACGATTCTTCGCGGTATGTCCTAGGCGTTTCCATTTCACCAAATGAATTGAGTTCATGGTACTTTTTGTATAGTGATGGCAAGACATTCAACAAAGATGAAACTGTTGAGTATATTTTCTTTTTCTGTAGGCCGCCGCTGAACGCTCGGTAGATCAACATTGCGTAATTTGTGCCTAAAATATTCCCTTGATTTTGCACTCACTTTACTTGCAGTGTTTTCGGTTCGACCGGGAGTGGAAAGTCCACGGTAGGTCAAGTCAACACATACCGGGATATCTCCTGAAGCGCTAAATCCCTCAGCTCATTAACCTCCTCACTGGCGCAAACTTTGGGGTCTCTTCCGAATTACAATCCTGTACACAGAACGTGTCCATCACCGAAAAAGTCAATCTAGATGGCCGTTTGTATAGATTCATTGATACGCCTGGCTTTGATGACACCGACCGAAGCGAGGTAGAGATTTTAAAAATAATCGCAGAATTTTTAGGAACCCAGTAAGCTCTATAGAGTTAAGTTTGTAATTAAAACTGACGTGTCACAGTTATGTGCAAGGTGCTAGTATCCACGGTATCTTGTATCTACATCGGATTAGTGATATTCGAATGGGGAATGCTTCAAGGAGGTCCTTTCGGCTATTCCGAAAGCTCTGTGGCGAAGCTTCACTTAGGAACATGGTTATTGTGACAACTATGTGGAATAGAATCTCTGAAGTGGAAGGAGAACGACGAGAATCTGAGCTTCGACAGGATGATAAGTTCTTCAAACCCATTATTGACGAAGGGGCAATTATGATTCGACACGACAACACCTTTCCATCCGCACTCCAGCTCGTCAAATTCATCTCCGAGCATCCCAAATACCCTGTCCCCCTCGCGATACAAATTGAACTTATCACCCAAGGAAAACAAATCGTGGAAACCAATGCAGGAAGAGAACTTGAATATGAGCTCCAAGGGCTGTCTCAGAAGCACAAGAAGGAGTTGGAGGACATGTTAGAAGAACATAAAAGATTGGTGGCGGATCGGGATAGGAGGGAACGGGATGAAATGGCCGAAGAATTGGCCCAGCTTCGTTCGGATCTAACGCGGGTCACAAATGAACTGAACAATCTACAAGTAAAAGTCGAGGAAGATTTCGATGCCGAGAGAATGTGGAAGCGCATGAGCCGCGAAGCGAGGGTGATCACGATGTTTATGAGGTCACAAGGCGGTGGCGCCCAACAGTCTCCTGAGAATTTACGCTTCTGGGCGGCACTTGGAGACACGACGAGAGCCGCAAAAAAGCTGAGCTCTCTTTTCGATCGCCATCCCATGCCTTCGGAACTCCAGGATAATTTGTTTAATTACAGCAAAAACAGCTTCAACATACCTGGAAGAATCAACAAAGAATTAGGACAATGGGTGCGGACCCAAGCTAATGACGTGAAGAGTATGGAGAAAGTCATGGAGAAAGTCGTTCATAACGCTAGTAAACCAAAGAAGCGGGGAATTTTGGCGCTCTGGTTCGGATAAAGATCGTAATCCACCCCAATCTGTAGCCCCTTGATTATCATGATGATACCGATACGTACATGCTTGCGGCAACCCTAGTTCCTCACTTGACAGAATATACATCTTATCTGTACCCTCCCTAACTCTCGGTCAGTGCCTGGGTCGCCGAGGTGTCCTCACGCATTGTATGTAAACGTGTTAAAAGCATGTTTGAACCGACGCCGGCGTGAAGTTCGGAGAATTTAGTTTTGTCGAGGTGTCTAGCTTCGTCATGTACCTAACCTTACTCATAATTAAAAGACCCTGGGGTCGTGGCCCGGAGCCACGAGGATACGTCGTGCAATGAAGATAGTTAGACAGTTCTGTGTGTGTCGCCCCCGGTGGCCCGTTTATCCAACCCAATGGTACCAACCACTAGAAGAGAGAGCCTGGTTCAAGGTCAAAGAGCTATTAAATTGTACACAAGCCTCAACACAATTATTTACCCGATCAACAACCTATATTTTTAGGATATTTACAACCGTGCGATTTCTAGAAGAGGAATACCCCCTGTTTCGTCGTTAGTAGCCTCTCTGGCGCGTCCATTTTTGCGAAACCGTTTTGGCCAACGCCGTAAAATTCGAGCGATATCTCCCTTGAGTTTTCGAAGGTTCTGATGATTCTGTTGCTCGCCACCTTCTGCGTGGTACTCTTCTACTAAGCTTTTCATTTCACGCTGATAACGCGTCAGCTGTTTGAGAAGTTCCTGCCGCTCGTAATCTTCATCATCATCGAGGTAGGCGTCCTCCATTCTCCCGCTTGATGTTGTCTTAATCTCTTCCGCTGCTTCCGATGTGGCAAGTTGGTTGCTAATATCATGTATCGTTTTCTGTATTTCTCCACTAAGTTGGAGTCCCGCTCCTGTTTCTAGAAGCGGCTTGCGGTCATTGACCATTTCGGTTTGGATAGCCAGTGGGCAAGGTTTATTGCGAAGCATGAGGGAAATGATGTGTTGAGCAGACTCTAGCCCTTTATCGTGACGATGCATCTTCGCGTTGCCAAGGAGGAAGGGTTTGAAAGGTTCCTCGCTGAGCTGTCTTTCGCGTTCAACACCATCTTTGAAAACCACGTTATCCCACATCGTCGTAACAATCATAGTATTTTGAATAGCCTTTTCGCCACAGATCGCCCTGAAAAGTTGGAGAGTGCGTCGAGAAATGCCGCTCATCCTAATGTCTGAGATGCGATAGAGGAAAATCACTCCATGCAACTTGATTTTACTCTGATGCCTGCGTACAATTCGATTAGCTGTAATTCATAGTAGAATCGTGATTTATTTACAGTGTTTGAAGGTACTTCGCGATAATTTTCAGTATTTCGACCTCGCTCCTTTCTAAATCATCGAAGCCTGGTGTATCGATCAGGTTGACTTCATAACTTCCGAACCTCAACTGGGAGCCCAGCTCTACCATCTGTGTGCAGGATACCAAAGATTTAGACACGTTGAGATTGGAGCCAGTGACGAGGTTAACGAACTACAGATGCGCAGGTTAGTTGGGTAGGACTTTTTCATGTTTGGCTGAATGCCCCTTGCTTACACTTGACTTCCCACTTCCTGTTGCACCCATTACACTAGAGACTCGTTAGATATTCCATGGAAAAATCAATCCGATGTATGACGCACGCGATGAACGCCTTCCGCCTTTTTGGTACAACCTTGTGTTTCATGCGCAGGTCTTGCTGCGAAAGGACTTGCGGCTCTTCCGTGATATACCTAGCGGAAATAGGATTAATATAAGAGAACAAAGATAGCGAGGAACTTACGGCTTGGTGTGTCTCCGGTCGTGGGAGCGTAGGCCCTCTCTGATACAATTGGTTAGGCGTATTCAGAACCTAAGATGAGAAAACCGCACTCTGTTGGGAAGCGATAGAGGGGCGTAATATTACTGATAGAATATTATCATCAATGAATAAAACAGACCCGCAACTACTGCATGGCTTACGAATTCTGCTCTGTTGCAGGGGGGAATTGGGTAGATGCCCTCACTTTCCCACCACGGCCTCTATTTTGGCCGACGTGACTGGTCAAGCTACTATGGAGGGATGGGTTAGATGAAACTAAATTGAAAGCCCTATATTATAGCAAACGTGCTTTGCGCGCCTTAACACCATGTTAGAGATTGTATTTTGCGGTATGCGATCTAGCCTAGGGCTTAAGACGTTGCGTTAGGAAAGCTTTGGACTGACAAGACAGAGAACATACTTTCTGTCGTCTCGTGCTTCTGTTACAGACATAACAGTAGGGCGCTTTAGAGCTTTACTTTGTGCCTAAAAGCAGTAAGGTTAATCATACAAAACTCGTATTTCGCAGGGCAATTCCTACTTATCGGCTGGTTGGGTGTCGTTAAATGACGAGCAGGACACCGGTAAAAGGTATATAAGCAACTGTTTGCCTCGCGCTTTCGGGACACGTGTCAAAGTTCGTTCAAGTACAGCATGATCGCTCCAGGTGTTTGGGAATTCTATTGAATAAACCAGAGAATGCGAAAGAGAGACGGGTACCTGGCCGCTTGAAGGGCGATTTTTTAATGATATCGATGGATATGATAGGCGAGAATGAGGGGCGATAGTAAATTAAAAACATGAGGAAGAACGTGTAAAATACGTGCATGCTGTCGATCAATTTGAAGTCGAGCAGGAGGTTGATTTTTCCTTGACATGCCCGGGTATACCCGGCGGGGCTTAAAAATCAACTCAGGGCCAACTGGTCAAGTTCAACGTTTCGCTACTAGACACTCCGCGAACATGGCAAAACAGAGAGCTCCTTTGCTCCACACTTTCTCGATTCGGGAGGCTGTGTGCTAATGCTAGACCCCAGTAGGCAACCACATCCCCCCGGAATCGGACTTTCTTCAAAAATACTTTCTTGGCCCTATCAATAATCGTTGTTGTCCCGAGTTCGAGGTTCGACACAATGTTGGATACAATCGAGTCGCTTATTTTTTATATATAGATCTAATACGAGTTCAATATCTTGGACTTTGGTGGTGGGGGCTGACCTATAGATGGTACACTGGGACTTCAACACCTTGTGGGGAGTATGGTAGTATTAGCAGCCCCATGGGAGATCTCAGTATGCTTCTTGATTTGATCGATAAGGCGCTCAATTTAAGATTGAATCGTACCAAAAAATGAACTCTGTAACGCCCAATTCGACGAAGAATCGGCTCCTCGGAATACTAGAGGCTTGATCTCCATGAGGTTCAGCCTCACTTTGTCCTGTCTGTCATTCACGCTCGATCCATTATACCACATGTACAGGGGCTCAAGCGTTACTTAACTTAAAAAACTCACCCTTCAAACCACCCACATTTCAACAACCTCATCCATTGTCCTTTCGACTCGGAAACAATGCTGTCTAAGAGGTAAGAAATTATATCCATCCTGCAGACTCATTCTAATAAGAATATCCATATCATGACAGCTCAAATAAAGTCTCTATCGCGTATGTCATTTCACTTCATTTGAGGACAGGGACAGATTAACAAAAATGACTTGTAGTGTCATGGGCCTTACAGGAAGCGGTAAATCTACTGTACGCTCCAGCAGGTTTTCGACATAGTTATGTGCTAAATGTTACCCCCAATAACAGTTTATAAATCTCATCAGCGGATCAGACCTTCCCGCATCCGGAGGCCTTAATTCATGTACTCGGGATGTCGGATTTGGATCACCTTTTCAAGTCGACGGCCGCGAGATCAACTTGATCGATACCCCAGGATTTGATGACACCAATAAGAATGATGCTGAAATTCTAAAAGTTATTACTGACTTTCTTAAAGAACAGTTAGTACTTTAGTCTTGACGCTTTTAACCTTTTCTCATATATGATGTGTTAGATTTGAGGCTGGTATCACCTTGCACGGAGTGATATATTTATATCGCATTTCCGATATCAGGATGGGTGGTGTATCCAGGCGATCGTTTACCGCCCTTCGGAATCTCTGCGGAGACGATAACTTGAAGAACGTTGTTATAGTGACAAATATGTGGGGTTTGGTTAAACAGGAGGACGGTGAAGCCCGAGAAACCGAGTTAAAAACCAACCCGACCTTTTTCAAGGTAGCTTTGGAACGAGGCGCCCAGATTTATCGCCACGATAACACGATCGCTTCCGCCGAAAAAATTATTCGTTCAGTCACCAAAAACCACCCGCGCGAACTTAGCGTTCAACACGAGATGGTAACGCTCGAGCGAGCCTTATCTGACACCACAGTGGGTCTTCAAGTCAAAGGAGAGCTTGAGAATTATATCACTTCTCTCCGGAGTGAGGTTGAGAAGCTGCGCAAGGAACACGCAGAGGATGAAGCGGCCATGAACGATTTGAAGGCAGAAGTCGAAGAGGCGAGATCTAGCATTGCTCAAGTCAAGAAACAGATGATCGTCCTCCTTGGCGTCGAGAGAGCGTGGCGTAGTATGCCCCCAGAAGAACGGGTAGCAATGTCAGTCAGACTCTGTGTGGAGGGAGATAAAGGTAGAACCGCTTTCTGGTCATTATTGGGTGGCCGGGAGACCATAGATTTTATTTGCGGTCAACTCCAGAAAGAATTCTCAAAGCGCCCGGTTCCATGGGAGATCAAGGAGAAACTCTTATTGCCCAGCCCCGACGAGGGATCGGAGCGTCTACCAGCTCAGAAAGCCTCAGAATTACCTCCCCAGTTCAAGGATTGGATCGACAAGAATGGGACGGTTGTCGAGACGGTGGACAAGGTCGTGAAGAAGCATTTTCCGACCAGGCGGAGACGTTCTCGATGGCCACGCTGGAATGTGGTTTGATCGATGATCGTGGGGGAGTCAGTGGGCCCGTTGATAGTTTATTGTATGATCTTGATTCCACTCCGCCTCTCTTTATAAATACGCTGTAGTTTGTTAATATTCTATAGATCGCCAGAAGATCTGGGTGCCGACTGTGTTTGCGTACTGATTGGCTTGTAGTTCGATGGTTAATATTTCGAGCCTCCAGAAAGCCGCAAAAATTGTACGAGATCGAAGGGAGTTTTGTCCGAGTAGGAGTTACGAATAAGGAGTCACCAAGATGGTTCCGCAGGTATAATCGAGTCATAGTCTGCCAATGATCCCATACAAATGTCGTCCCACTGATGTTAAAGAATTATACGTTTAACATAAGTTTTACGATTACCCCCAGGAGTGTTCAATGGGCTGAAAGAGTCTGATTTTGGACATCTATATGTTCATACAAGATTACAAAATACAAAAATCAGCACACTTGGGCGTGTATATACTGGGCACCATGAAGGGAATAAGCTGAAGCCGTATCATCAAAAAAGACTCTTCTACTTAGCAAGTGACGATCAATTTTAATAAATCTAATTCTCAGAGATTAGTTTCCGATCATCAGCTAGTTAATATATATGAACTCACCAAGCAGTGTAGGTAGAGCCGATGTCTCCAACCTTGATATTCGAGTAAGTGACGGAGGCACCTGGACTCTGTGCCTCAACGTCCTTAGGAACACCTGATGAAGTGGCGCAGGGTCCGCGCTTAACTCCGGGAGTGGACTCGGACTTGTTAAGGGGGTAAGAGCTGTCGAGCCACAACATGTTTGCTGCATGGTCGTCCCAGATACTGAGAGCGAGCACCATGCCCCTGCCGAGAGCATCACCCATAGCCTTCAATCCACCTTTGGAGGCAAAGTCGTTCCTGTCCCCGAAGGCGGACTTCTGCTGAGCGCAGAAGTTGTCGCTGATTGAGTTGGTGGCAGTCATGCCGGAGATGTTGGTAGCAGAGTTCTGGATAACCTTTCCGTTCTGGACGTAGAGGCGGCGGATTTCAGTGAGTGCGCCGTTGGCTGTACCGTCAGCGGTGATGAACTGGGTGACGACGGTGAACTTGGAGCTAGTGTTAACGGGCATGCCTTTGCCAAGGAAAGCCTGGTTTCCCATACGGTAGGAGTTGAAGTCACAACCATCCTTGTCGCAGACACCACCGTATCTGTTGTCTGGGTCGTCACCACACTGGGTGCCGGAGCAGCGGGTTTGTCCCTGAGTCGTGCAGACGTGGGGAGTGTACGCAGCTGCGTTGACGTTGGCTTCCCAGATATCCATCTCGCTGCAACATGTGCCGTAGTTGCCAGTACCGGCGTTGATATCGTTGGAGGATGGTTTCCAGCCTACAGAGTTGGACTATAAGTGGGGGAATAAACGTTAGTACTGTATTTAATGGGAAGCATGAAGTAATTATTCACCTCGCCGTTGATGAATTTCAGGTCATGAGGGCACTGTGCGTCACAATAACCAGTTCCGTACTTGGCACCAGCCTTGTTACCAGGGTACTTGGACATACCACCATCAGCGGCCATCTCGACGAAGTAGACGGCGCCGTTAAGGCCACAGGGAAGGTTGGACATATCGACGTCAAAAGTGAATTCCTGGTTCTTAAGCTTGAAGATGTTGTAGGCGGAGTCGCTGGCCATGAGGTAGACACGGGAACCAATGTTGGCACCAGTTACAAATTTCAAGGTAAGTGCGTTACCACTGGCGGTGATACCGTATGTACCAGAGTAGTCAGCACCGTCGAGCGCGCAGTTCTTGGCGCACGTAGCGCCGTCAGGGCACAAAGAAGTGTCCCAGGTGTTACCGGTGTAGCAGTTAGTGTAACCAGTCGTGGTATGGAGCCAGCGCCAGTTAGAGTCGAGCACGATGGAGGTTTGTGCAGTGGTACAACCACCGCTCTTTGTGCATTTTTGCGAGGTCAGTTTGGGATGGGTTTCTGCCATGTTCGTGCCGACTTGCTGTCCGCGCACGGATGCGAGCAGCGAGAAGGCGATGAGAGCGACTGCATAGGGTCGTGATAAAATGGAATGCTGTGATAATATACGAGTCAGCTACGTGCAGTGGTGGGTGATAATTCTTTGTCTCACCATTATGATCGGAGTTTCCGAAACGCGAGGGACTTGAGAGTGACTGGAAGCAAGATGATCAGAATCCAATGAGGAAGGTGAATAGAGGGGTTAATCACCAAAGTGGTGGGCGTTGAAGAGTGAAGAAATTTCTTGGATTTCGAGGCCCTTTTATTCACCAAAACGATCGCCTCGTCGCTTCGTTGGCTCACAGCAGACGGACAAACTCGAACACAGTTCGCTTTTCGCTGCACTTTCCTTGCAGAGCCAGGGAGTTCATCGGTGGTATATTTAGTCCCTCCGATGAACATGCGTCGGAGAAGTTTCTTCGAGGCAGGATAATCTCTTCTCGACGTCCATCGCTACCAGTGTCGATCCAAAATTTCGCTCAGCTGTTCTTAATCTCCACTGGCAGCTTATCTCGCCAGTACATTTTAACATCGGATATTTGAAAAAGGCCGGGTCAATTATCCGTTGTAGAGGTTCGAATGGACGGACTGGCAGGTATAGTCTAATAATAGAACACATCAGCCTCGAAACCGTCAGTAGTTTTTCCGCAAACACCACTCGCATCGACTTCTTAACGCCTACCTTTATACTATTGCCAGCGGGCAGTGCGACAGTGCGGTACGATTTTTTTTCTGCTTCCTGTGGGATATTCGACCTCACCAGGACGATTAATTTCAAATTTTTGGGAGCGAAATTGATACCCGTATGTTCTTCGTTGAGTATGAGGAAAGGGCTTGGAAGTTGGAGATCAAGTTGAAAAAGTTGGAGTCGCCAAGGGGTTGCCAAGCGCCAAGGCCACGCGTGCCGCGACATCCCAGGCACATGACACATATCTGGACATCGCGTCGCGTCAGATCCACGCGCGTTTTAACGCCTTCCCCCAACTTTCCCCATCTTAAAAGTCCGTGAATGTTACTCGAATACATTTGAAAGAAAGAAAAGAAAAATGAAGGAGCGCCTGTTGATTAATGCTTACTTGGTTACCCGCAACGAGGTCAACCTAATTCGCGTAAAAATATAAAAAGCCAACCTGACGAAGATACTCCAAAAACCTGGAACCAGACACGCAAGGACCGACTATACACAATATTTTTGAGCTCCCTGGGTCTAGTAATCTGATTAGTGGATACGCTCATTAGCCATATATCAAAAGGACGAAAAAGGCAACAATCAAACCACAATACGAATAGAAAGAACATATATTTACTATTGAGGCACAAGCAATAGACATATCCCGAGGTGGGTATAAAAACAAAATTATTACCGTAGAACACATATTGGCGAAAAACGAAGGATGAGTTAATGGTCCTCAGTAATGAGGGAAATCGCTCTCTGCGATCGCGGTTTGATGGTGCATTTATATGGCTCAGGGAAACTGAACCGAAGCATGAGGGTTTTATCATATTAAAAAAATAGGCCTAACACGCACCTAATAATCCCCGAGGTATTCTCATGAGGAGGTGTGATGGGAACACCGTTCTCGATAGTCTTCGTGATATCAAACACAGCAAGAGATTGTGAGATGACAGAGAAGAGCGAAGCTTCCGCAAGGTGCATCCCCGGGCACACGCGGCGCCCGTAGCCGAAACACACATTCCGCGGGTCGCGTTGGGCAGGCTTACCCTCCGTCGCGATGTGCCTGTCAGGATCAAACGTGAACGGATCAGGATAGACTTCGGGGTCGTGGAGCATATTCCTATACAAAAGGCCAAGATCAATATCGATAAAAATTGAGTACCGAATCTAGGGTAGGGAGGGTGGGGTGAGGGGGGTTTAAGCGTACCAGAGATTTGTGATGATGATTGATCCTTTGGGAATGAGGTAACCACTGATGATCCCGTCTTCCATTGCTGTGTGGGGAACACCTAAGGGATGCCGTTGAATTGAGTTAGGGTGGCTGTGAAAGGGACTACACAACGTACCTGTTGGCGCGACACTGTTCCATCGAAGAACTTCGGTGACCAGTGCCATAATGTAGGGGAGCTGAGAACGATCTGCGAGCGAGGGAAGTCGCTCGTTGCCGATGACGGCGTCGATCTCGGCTTGCGCTTTTTTCTGTACCTCTACAATCGTGTATAGAGTGAATAAGAATTGAATTAATGAACCACATTTGAGCGTACCTGGATTGAGGACCATCGCCAAGAAAAAGGCATACTCGGCCGAGACAGTGGTATCGGCACCGCCTTTTAATCGTGTCTTTTAGGGTTTAAAGGTCGGAGATGGGAACATGGGCTTACCACCATACATAGAGCTCGCAGCAAGTTTCACGTCAGCAATATCCTCCGCAGCCATGGTCTTTTCATTCTCGAGATTTTCAGACACGAAAGAAGGTCGGGCAGTACCAGCAACCTGAACCGACAGTTAAGATACGGAGAATAACGGAATGGACACGGGACTCACCATTTGCTTCTTCGTGAACGCGAATGGAATCTCAATCATATCCGCTGTCGCCTTCGCCCACTTTCTCGCCGTTTCCTTGAAGCTCATACCTGGCAACCATTCCGGGAGCAAAAGTAGAGAAGGGAAGAAATCCACCATGAAAGCGCCCGGGACCGTGGCTGCGCTGAAATTGTCGTTCGCACCCTCAATAAGGCTGACGTAGGGATCTTCGCCTTCCTGGACCTCGATACCGTACGTGAGCTGCATAATAATACCTCCCGCGAGCCTAAGAGAAAGGGACATCAGACCCAATTGTTCATCTAATAGAGTTGGCATGCTTACTTGCGGAGGTTATTGCTAAGATTTTCAGGGTTGATCAAGTTTCTCTTCAAAAAACGACGAGTTTCGTGCTCGACTAAGGGGATATGACGCTCCATCGCCACAGGTGTACCCATAAAGCGTGAGAGATGCTTGCGGTAAGCTCGGAATCGGGGGCCATAAGGAATGAGGACCAAAGTTTCCGAGTACCCAACAAGCTCGCCTCCCATCTCCAATCGGGGACGATCCGAGTAAATTGCCCCCTTTCTGTCCAGCTCCTCCATGATGCTAGCCGAGTTTATGATGATCATTGGACGACCGAGAAGGGTGACTGACAAGATCCCGCCTTTCAATGAAATGAAATGAGTCGGGCGCTATTTTTACTGTTCATTTAATGGATACGCACCAAATTTCCGGCCCCACTCTGCGAAGGTAACCCACTCCCGTTTGTCTGGCATATCGGCGACGTTCTGTGAAGTTCACGTCAAAAAGAGCTTTAGGGAAAGGTAGAAGTAATCTCACTCCAATGACTGGTAATCCCTTTGGACCGGGGGGGAGCGGCGCTAATGGCTTGGACTTGAGGCACCATTGGAGGAGGATGAATCCGCTAGCCGCCGCAACGGCATAATTGAGAGGAGCGAGAGACATGTTACAGAGAAGGGACGCTCCACAAAAAGATGTATCGCGGAGGGTGCAGAGGGAGGAATTGGGCCTTTCTCGTTGGCCTTTGGGTGTGAGCGGAACGTGATAAAAAAGAAGGATTTTCCGAATGGCAGACTTTACGGTTCACAAATGATGGAGAATTCGATCATCAGGCCGCCGCGACTCGTGAGAGGATAAACATAACGACCCTGATTTCTTTTAGCAGAACAGGCTTAGCTCCAGTGGCGACGGTCGCGCGACCACTATGATTCAGGGCCTCCCTTGTCATCAATCATTGCTCAGCATCCCATTGGTCCCCTTGGCCCTGATTATGAAGTCCTAGTTTCGGAGACTCCACTTCAACCTGAGCAAGTGTAAGCAACTTGGGAAAGAAAAAAAAAGTTCAGACTCTTTGTACACTTTACGCGCCCTCATCACCACGAGTTGACAGAAGCGAGAGCAGCAGCCACGAAGCGTGGGGGCGACTATGCCATATAGAGGCGAGCTAAGTTTACCTATCGCCCACATGCAATTTGCAAGGATCATAGTGATCGGAAGCATTTTCGGTCGCGATTTCCGGCTCTTCCGAAATAGCCGGAACCAGCCGACGGCACGTGGCTTTGCAGCGACGTGATTTCCAATTTAGCCGCCCAACCACCTGGCTCGTCCACCGTCAACCCCAAATTTGACCAAATTGTAGACGCTAGCACGGATAGGGCAAACCTTGTAGTTCCCGCGACATATTATTGCGGGCTTGCATGGAACCTACCGGATTGGCCCAAAACATCTAGTATGGTTTCTTCCACGTCCACTAAATTTATTGACACCGGAATTATGGATAGAAATGAGATGCTGACCCCATTTAATATTTTAGCCGCCTTGGCCGTGGTTCCCAAGGAGTCCAGAGCGTTCGCTACTGTTCCGCCCTATGTACTTGCAATAACGAAGCACCAGAAGGCAACGCGAAAAATTGAGTGCTGAAACGTTGCAGCTCGTTGCGGCTCCACCCTCACACAACGAAACCCTCGATCTGATCGATCGGTCGGTATCGATTGCTTTTTTGGGAGGATCAGAAAGACAAGCAACGAGAACAAAAAGCCGCATCAGGCTTGAGTGAGGTCACTTTTTTTTGGCTTCCCCGCTTGCTTGGTAGTGCAGATAATTTGTTAGAGCTGGCCCTGAGTCGAGAGGACCTTCTTTTTCGATCCCAATATGGTTCACAAGATTGAAGATCGTTGATACCCGCCGAACTGACCGTCTTTCTCCACAACCTTCACAACTTTAAGAGAACATAATTTGTCTCTGCGGCTGCCGCCCCAACACTCTTTTTTTTTTTTCTATCTTCATACATATATAATTTCCCTTCCTTTTCTTTGCATCCCACCAAGGTATCATGTCCACCGCTCTGCCCCCTCTCGATGACTCGTGAGTAGCAGCTCTTCTTACTCGAAGTTTTTACCGACTCGATCTCGCGTAAATTATAGTATGGGGTCCATGCTACTCGGTGTGATCATCAGCGCCATCTTGTATGGTGTTTCTTTGGTACAGACGTTCTTCTACTATACAAGTGCGTTCCACCGTGACGTACCTATTCTGCGCTGATGCATCGAACGTTCATAGGTTATCCGAAGGACGTATGGTATCTAAAGTCCCTGGTGCGTGGCCCCAACGCTTGCTGCAGCAGGTGGCTGACCTCGAACGCCTCAGGTGGCCTTGACAGTAGTGTTCGACACTGTCCATTTGGCTTTGATATCACACACTAGTACGCGTTCTACTATTCTTCCGCTGTGCTCTGTCTAACTAGTCCCTAGTTTACCACTACCTGGTCACGAACTACTTGTGCGTTGACAAATCAAATCTTATACCTTATCCTTCCTGATCGCCAATCAATAGCAACCCCTCGTCGCTTCAGTTCATGATCTGGTACGCCGCGTCCAGTCTCCTTGTATCGTGAATCCTCTAAATCGTTGTTATCAGGTCTCTTTTGGTACGCCTAAATCTACAAATTAAACTTAATTCAATCAGTTGACTCGAACTCGCATAAAGATAGAGGCACTTTTCACTGTACGTCCAACCACTTACCCCTCCGCGACGCAGCTCACCACCGCATTCTTTTAATACTCAGGGTCTGACCGGAGCGCTTGTACAAACGTGAGTCGCGACTGTTCATACAAACTCTCCCCCAACCCTCAAATATATTTTCAGTTTCTACACGGCCCGAGTATGGCGACGTAAGTCCCCCCATCCCAAATCCCCATCAGCTCCTTCTAACAAAACGTAAAGTGAGTAAAAGGAACATTCCATTAACATTTGGTATCCTCTTCCTCGTCGTGGCCAACGCCGGTTGCGGAACAGGTACGAGACTCCACACCATAACCGCCCAACATCCCGACTGATATCTCGGCCTGCACTTCCCAGCCTGGGTCATCCTCGCGTAAGCACCTCGTAAATACTTCTGCTCCAGGCACATAAAATGACACCCTGGCGTTACGTTAGGATGTCATTCAAGACGTTCGAGAACCTCCTGGACATCTCGGGGCTCACGCTCACGATCAATGCCTTGTCCACCGCCGTGGACATCATCATCGCCGCCAGCCTCTGCATCATGCTTAACAATGCCCGTACAGGGTTCAAAAAGTAATAACCTTACATCCAACCCCTCGGGGATCCTGCCCGCACGGCTTACTGACCTCTTTACTTTTTTTTTATAGATCGGACACAATCATCAACCGACTGGTGAGTTTTTTCGATTAAATTTACATTATACCCGTCCAGGCTAACCAGATCCCGTGCCTTTCTTCGTTTCCAAGATTCTGTTCGTCGTGAACACAGGCGTGTACGTACCTCGTCCTTCCTTTTTTTGTTTTGGTGTGTGGCGTAAAACGTCCCGGCTAAACTACGTTCCGTTTGTGTTTCGCGTGTAGATTGACCAGGTACGTTTTTTTTTTCGCGTTACGGCATGTAGATATTTCCAGCTCACGTTCCCTCCCGTCGCTAGTTGCTGTGCCCTCGCTTCGCTCATTTCGGTCAGTCCTTCGCCGTCTATACACACACATCCCGCTTGACTAGACTAATCTCGGCCTTCCCATCCCACAGCTCCTCGCCTCCCCAAAAAGTCTCATCTACGCCTCTTTCTACTTCTGCATCGGACGATGTAAGCCACCCCCGCCTGCTTCACCACTTACACTTATCCCCATTCTTCTCCACGCTACAGTCTACACAAACTCCTTCCTCGCGACCCTGAACGCACGCAAGAGCCTCACAGGCACAGTCGACGACGTCAGCCACATGCTCGTCTCTCTCCCTCCGAGCGTGCTCACGCCTGCTGGGTCGATCGGGACCAAAGCTGGCGGGCAGAATATCTCGATTAGGATTGATACGACGAAAGAGTCGATGCATGAGGAACGTGCAGTAGCTATGGTGCGTTTGCTTTGTCTGCTTGTTGTGTATTTGGACTCGTTGTGCTGACCATACCCTTGTCCTTTCTCTTGCCGTTGTCGTTTGCTCTGATTCTGATCCTCATTTGATTGTAATTTATGGTCGTGATCGCACAGACACACCACTCGAAAAGCGACGACGACCTGTCGAGAAAGAACCGCTCGTTGTAGATTCCGGTTCCGAGTCTCGAATCGCTGCATATCACACACATACATACACGCAACATATATACCTATGTTATTTTCCACGGGGCTTGTGTAGAGGGGTACCTCGTACGACGTACGCGCAATATCCTAGAGCCTTGTATAATATAATAAACCCTTCGATGGTCGAGGGCCGTCCTTGTGCCACCATTATTTCCTCTGCCAGTGGATCTTAAGCTGGAAGGGATCGTATTTACTTATTCCGAAGAAAGCCGAAATCAACCCAGTATCTATTTTACAAATTGGATTCGGAATCCATTCCGCACGCATTTTCACTTCATTTCTATAACCAGCCTATAACAACATACCGTCACGTACACACATAGAACCCTCAAGATCAGAACGGACCATGCATGTAAAATGATAAGACTTCGAGAAAAAGTCCGCCGAGAAAATCACTGATCAGATTAACTGATCAGTACATAACGGCGCGAAAAGTTCCAATCAACGCAATTTCACAAATTGCAATTGGGCCACCCCCCTTGGGCCTTGGGACCTGGCTCGGCTGATGGTGATATCTATAATCTGATACGGACTACTAAAAAAAAAAAGAGGGCACGAATCTTGGGCTGTAACGACGACGATGGCTTTCAGCCGTTTAGCGGGTCTAGCCTCCATTCCCGGGCGTGGATGGGGGACGGCAGCAAGACTTGCAGAGAGCACTCGGCAACTATTTTTTTCTTTCAAAGCCATGTCTTTCCTATCGCTTCCGATCGCGCATATGTTAGAACTAGCCTCGAGTTGCCAAATATATCAACTCCGTGCCGGCCAGAGATTTTATTATTCCTAAATATTCCCTGATATTCCTCCGCGTTCCTCCAGGGTCCTCCACACGAACCCTTCCACGAAATCGGGCATATCATCGAGCAATAAAACGGCAATAAATCATCTGGGCACAAAAACATTATGCAGGGTGCCCGCACCGCCGCTGTCCTAAATGCCCGGATCAGACACAAAAGAGATACATTAATTCATGCCTTCATCACGCCAGCGACATAATCAGATCCATAGCCCAAAACAACACGCGCGAACGCGAAAAGACAAAGGGGGTGAGGGGACGCACTAACCTACATCCCAGATCCGCATATCGGATCGACAGACCTCCCATAACTGCTCGCACCCGAACTCCTCTGCGTCCGGGAGCTTTTCGCCAGGGCGGAAGTTCATGTCGCAGTCGCAGTCGTGGTATTCGGTTTGGTCAAAGTCGATGATACGAATGTCGCCGTTCAACTCGAGGACGTTGCGCTCCGCGAAGTCTCCGTGCAAGAGCCCCTGCCTGTGTATCTCCCCCAAACGTTCCAGAATCCGCATGCTGCATAAGAAGGACATGGCACATGTGAGTGATCGTGGCGAATACAAACAAGAGAAATGGGGGCATGAATATAACACGTCGGGAAATCGGGACATGCGTACCGTATGTCCAGTGAAAGCTTATCGAAAGGTTGGTGCAGGCACTCGCCCCAATGTTCCAAAACCAGGCACGCGATCTGCCCACACTCCCCAGATCCAACATATAAGCCATAACAGCGTGGGATCGCCTTGCCCTGCAACGGTGCAAGTGCCCCATTATAAACACCCGCCTCCTCCGCCAGGTACGGCACCAAATCCTCCCGCATCGCAAACTTCAGCACAACGGCCGCCGGCTTACCCTGCCTCGCACTCGCTGCATCAACGAGCTCGGCGCGGAACACGGGGGTGTCGGAGCTGTAATCTGTGTGAGCCTCAGCGTCGACGCTCACGGTGATCGACTTGCGTGGTGGGCTTAGCAGGCCGGCAGATGACCGCGGTGCCTGGACGGAGGTGAGGTTGTATTCGGGGACGCTCCAGCCTGGCCAGTTGCGCGGGAATGTGACGCGGAGTGTAGACATTATGGGCAGATGATTTTATTTGCTTTTTAGACCTTTCCCCCCCTGTGCGTGTATGTGGTGGAGACTTGGGGGATCGTCTTGGGGCCCGGATTGGGCTCTTTTAGTGGGGTCTGGGCGTCAAAATGGCGGGGCTTGTGCGTGTCCCGTGGGGCCCTAGTATGAACATGACTTCACAAGGGAAGCCATAAATGTTGCGAAGAAGGAAAAAAAAAGGGTCCTTGTGACTTAAATAAACTTTCACGTGATGGTAAGCTTTTACACGGAAAAACCAGCCATGTTCCGTCATATCACTGTAATCAAGTCATTTTACTTACAGACATTGTGAAATGAAGTGATTATTGATCGATAGATCAGTAATGCAGCTTTATTGTAATATAGGTCAGTGTGAATGTAATAAAGTGGAGAACTAAGCGAACTCACTTTCATGTTCTGGACCGATGACGTCAGATTCAACAATCACCCCAAACCACGGAGCACCCCATTTTTGACATCTTCATGAGGTCTATATCCCGAATCACTCGGTTCCTTTGCAAGCGTGTAATAAAACTCCACTTATTCGGGCGAGTTAAAGCGTAAAATCTTCCAGAGCAGGTGGGTTTCAATGTTCGACGAATGTCTTGTGAGTTATTTGTCCGTTTAACTCGCTCACCAGTGCCATGGATATCTGACCGACTATTAAGCGTGAGCGTGAGCGTGTAAGTGAAGGTTGAGCTTGAGCTTGAAGGTCCGATACGGAGTGATCGTTATGACGCCTATGATTGATAATATCACGGGGAGGACCACGCTTTGTGGAGCCTTCCCATGGTCCCTCGCCTTGAAATAACGGTAGCCCAGGGACAGAAGACTGACGTTTGACAGTATAGTGATATTTTCTGTCGAGTGACGCGTCGCCAGGGAGAATAGCTAGCCAAGGCCTAGAAGGAGGGAGAGTTGTTGACTGCGTGGCAATAGAACATTAATTGAATACTGCCGAGATTTGCACGCACTATATGCAGACATCTATTTTTAAAAACCGGCTGGTAAATCTCCCCGTACGTTACTTACTACCAGTGCCCAGCACGCCATGAATAGCTCTAAGGGAGAATGATCAATAACCTTACCTAGATTACCCACATACAGACCATGACCAACCCGAAAGCCGCAAGGCAGACCATATATGGGAACCTCACCTGAGCCGGCGGCACTCTCACAATGAAATCTTCGCCCTTAAGCTTCCTCACGGCCAGAACCCCCACATGGTGCAGTATTGATAAAAGAAACGCCACTTACGAACCGCGGTTGAAGTTCGGGCCTCGTTGACGATCGCGATTCCTAGGACCGTGCTTGACCAAATCTCCCTCCACCAAGCCCCCCCAGTGAGGTGGCTCGGGCTTAGTCTACGTCGCTGCCAAAGGGCATTAAATGAAACAGAGCCACATGGGCGCTGTCGTAGGCTGATGAGAGTATGAAGACACGTGGGCTATGCCAGCGGCGCCTGACTACTCTTGCGGCTACGCCCTTTGAAACGCTTATATCAGTCCGGGGGGAGTGAGTAAAAACAGAATCTAAAGCTGTTGAAGACGTCTTTGATGTTGACAGATGCGCGTATCTCGCAGCCGTAGTTCAAGTTCAACCAAAATTTCGGCTGTCAAATATGGGCATGTGACCACGTGGCACGAGGATTCTGCCAAAATCGAAAAAAAAATTAACCTTGGTTCATACACCGTTACACTATTTATTGGCAGGAATAAGTTTGGCAGATACCCCTGCACTAATTCGGCGCTTCAAATGATTGGACGATAGTTTCATAACTCACTGCGCCAAAAACGACTTTGGAGAGCGAGCGAAACGACGGCGAGCAGGGGGCTTTCTGGGCGAAAGGCATCCCCCCCAAAAATAGCTCTAAAGCCCTTGACACTAAAGGCGCTTTATAAACGATGCCGACATGACCATCTCGACCTGACTAATGGCGAAAAGTCTCGACGCCCAGGAACGCCCGATAACTTACCTTGAGATCACACCTGCTCTTTATCAGTACGAAGAGCAGTAATCTCCGACAACAGGGTCACGATGCAATACTGACGTCCTCTCAGCATGCGCAGCTGAGCGCTTCGGGAGACCGGCCCAAGGTTATGGCATGGAGGACATCGGGGGATCTGAGGTGGGATGCTTGCTAGTCGAAAAGTGATAGATATCTAGTCAACGGCCTGCAAGCTCTCGTTTCTCAATTCGTCTCCAAAGGATGCGCTTTCGAGGTGTCTCTCATGCTCTATCTCTCTTTGGCCTCGCATTCTTGTTAAGTACGAGTGTATGCACGCAGGAGTTCCCGAGTGCTGTGCTCACGCTTGATACGGACGCCTTCGTCAACAAGATCCTTGCGGACTGGAACTCCCCTGGGGGCGCTGCTGTGGCCGTTGTGCGGAAGACCCCGCAGGGGGACTGGAACGTCGAAACGAAGGGGTATGGTACCGCAACTCTCAACGGTAGTAAGATCACGGAGAATACACGCTTTTCCATTGGCTCGAACTCCAAGGTAAGAGCCCAGATTTACTTGAACGGTATAATGCCGCTGATTGACGCTTTCGTGTCCTGGAGTAGCTTTTCGATATCCTCTCCGTTGGAATACTAATTAACAACGAAACACTCTCCCCCCGTTTATCATGGACGTCTAAGATCGCGTCTGTAATCCCAGGATGGGGCCTCATGGACCCCGTCGCGTCCAAACAAGCTACGATCATTGACTTGATGTCCCACCGGACAGGTATGCCCCGGCACGACATCAGCTTCAGATGGTCTGATGACCTTCCCTCAATCGTGATTCCTCCTCCCCCCCCTTCCCTGAAACCTTCTCACAAACCCCACCAGGTCAAAAAACTCAAATCCCTGCGTCCCTCTGCCGAGTTCCGGGATGGTTGGCAATACGACAACATGATGTACATGGTCCTGGCCCACATCCCAGAGGTCCTAATGAAGATGCCTTTCGCACGGTTTGTTAAGCAGCATATATTCGACCCGTTAGGTATGACTTCGACGACGTACTCGGCCGATGGAGCAAATGCGAGTGGAGAGCTTGCGGATGGGTTTACGAGGCAGAATGGGACGGTGCGTGTGTATCCGTATCAGTTAACCCTGCGTGGTCCGGATGGGACGGGTGGTGAGGACGGGAGTGGTGAGTGTGGTGGGGAGGATCTGGACTTCGCCCTTGTGCTTAATCTCTCCCTTTCACCTCAGTTTTATCTGGTCCTGGAGGTGTGATCACGTCTGCTGCAGATATGGTAAAGTTTATTTCCGGGAAAATGGAAGTTTGAGAGTCGCTTACTGGAAAGGCGCATACAGGCTACTTGGTTGCAGACCCTGTTGCTAAAGGGTGTGAAGCCTGGTACAAATACTTCGGTCATACCTGCTGAAGCGATAGGCCAAGTGGCTACTGGGATCACGATAATGTCTGGTACAGCGTATGTCTACTATATGCGCTCCTTAACGGCTCTTGGGATCTTATTTTTGGATATAGTCCATTCCCAGAGCTCTCTCCAGTAGTGTATGGTGGTGGTCAGAGCCGTAATACTTACCAAGGCCATGGTGCGTACTTCTGTGTTAACGTGATAAGTTATTGAGGTGGCTGATAGGTTGATAGAACTCATCGAGCATGGTGGGGATATCACGGGTAGGTTACTAGTACCTTATAACTACCCTGCGGCCAGCTCATCGTAATTGTATTTTGACTAGGATTCCACTCGCAGATTACCCGCCTCCCATTCGATAACTTGGGCGTAGCAGTCCTTACAAACGATAACGACTCTGGTTTCTTATTCATGGAGATTATAAAATACTATTTGATAGAAGTGGCCCTGGGCCTCGAACATGTCGACTGGAATAGCAGGTTCAAAACTCCCCTACCCCACTCTCTCCTAGACCATACCTGACAATTTAACATTTAGATACAAAACCCTCATCTCCGCTCCCGCTCCACCTCCTCCACAACTCCCAGCCAACGCGTCGCTGCCTCAGGTAAAACTTGAAACACTAACTGGGAAATATAACAACGACGGTTATGGGTCCTTCGAGCTTTGCATGATGTTCCCATCTAACCCCAACGCCTCGAAAGCATGTAAAGATCTGACCACACGCGCGCCGACGATCTTCCCTGGACTTTTTAACTCAAACGTCCCGACGTTCATTAGTGATTGGAGCACAGCGTCCGTGCGCTATGTCAGCTTCACGCATGTTGATGAGAACGTGTTCGAACTCCATGGAGTGTCCAGTTACGTGAGTATTTACCTACTACTGCCTGTTGTTCATAGCATCATAGTGCTTCTCATTTGGAGCTAATCATTGTATGGAATTTTATTTTAGCCCACGGGCGATCCGGCACAACCGTACTGGGTCGAAAGCATATCCGGCAGCCCGGGGGGCTCGTTTGCTGAGATAGTTGTAGAGGGGACACGCGCGTTGGGGTTTGGAACGACTGGGCTATGGGGTGCTGGGAATGGAGTATCCGACCCACAGGGTAAGACTGTTCGTGAAAGAGCGGAGGCCTGGTTCGATAAGGTTTGATGTTGAGCCATGTCCATGGGGCGGATTCCAGCGTCCACGGAACAATGTCTGGGGTGTGAACTTTTAAATGGGTAACAGATGCTTCAATCTTTATATTTTGGTGGGTTTCTTGTAAATCCCCTCTCCTTAGAATCATTCTCTGTGTTTCGGTATGGGTTTTGCGAGGTTGGTCGTAGTAGTGGTTTTGTAGTACAAAAACAAAAAACAAAAAAACTTGAAGGAGCCATTCTGCGGAGTCTTAGAAGGCCTGGTGGGGAATACGTGGGTTTTCAAAGGGACCTAAATTAAATATTGTCCTGATGTGCCACTCACTATACACATGGAGTCGTATCTATAATATTCGTTTTTATGGCCCGGTTGTTCAAAACCTGGTACCAAATCTCCTTATTTCGCGATATTTTGGTATTTGGCAACGCGGGAGGAACAAATGGCCGATGTACTTCTCTTTCCTAGATAGACCTCAAATTATTTTTCATCATTCCTCACAGACAAGACTAGTAAAGACGAGCACAGCCTTCACGACAGCCAGCGCCTTCCGAACTAATGGCTGAGTCACCGTTGTGGGATAGGTTGTTTGGGCCAAAGTTTGACCGATAACGCTGGATGATTGTTCATGTGGCTCAGGTAACGAAAAAAATGACAGGTTGACGTAGAGGCTTGATGTAAAAGAGCCACTGTCATCGGTGCCGTCAAGATTATTATTAAGGTCTAAATTTGAACTTAGTTATTTTGCAGAGCTACATACACTTGAGGTGACTATATAAAGCCTGGAAAGTGCAAGCGGAGCAAGTTTCGTAAGTAGCTAGGATTAATGACATCTATTTGTTGTAGTATATCATATATGGCGTGCCTTGCGCGTGTGGCTGTACAAAATGTACGTACTCGAGTGCATGCGGCCACGTGGGGCGATGATCCTTTTTTTTTTATCGTCAAACTCTCTAACTTTAACTCGTACTTGGATCTGACCATCATACGAATGACAATACAAAGTGTGGTATATTTTAACAGCTATATAATCCAAGATAGGTCACCCCTAATCGCTCTCACCTCAACAATGGCCTTTCTTCGGTACATTACGGACTAACACTGACACTGCGGGAATTGGCATCAACCCCCGTGGACGAATGAATAGTCTACAAAGGGCATTCCCAATGGTAAATCAGTAATGGCTCTAGAGCTATATATACTAAGGTCTTATTATATCTCGACGTGTCTATTTTCTCCCACCAATGGAGAAATGCGCTCTACTCCCAATCACGCTTGATACTATTTTACTATCGGAATATACAAGAAAACGATCTCATTTGGTGGCGCATAGATGCGATACTGGCGGGGTACTGGTTGGGTCGCAGTATGTACAGCAAGGCGCTTCGGACAGTCGGCCCAAGCTGTCACATGGATGAATCAGAGGGTCTACGGTGAGCTTCAGATTGGTTTAAAAGGTGTCATGAATTCGTTCAACAACCCCCAGGCTCTTGCACTTCATACCTCGACCAATTTCTAAACCATGCGCTTTCGAGATGTCTATAACTCCTTGCCTCTCAGCCTTTTTATCTCCGCTTTCCTCTTGAGCACGCACGTGCGTGCTCAGGAGTTGCCGAGCAGCGTGCTCACCCCTGATACGGACGCGTTCATTAATAGCATCCTTGCAGACTGGGAGACCCCTGGAGGTGCTGCCGTGGCTGTGGTAAGGAAGACCCCACAGGGAGGCTGGAATGTGGAGACGAAGGGGTATGGTACTGCGACAATAAACGGCAGCAAGATCACAGAGAATACACGCTTTGCAATTGCCTCGAACTCAAAGGTCTACCCATATTTAAATCGTGGCGATGCTCTTGGCTTACGAATTATTGTGTTCTTTCATAGCTTTTTGACATACTTTCGGTTGGAATATTAATTAACGACGAGACACTCTCGCCTCGCTTGTCGTGGACGTCTAAAATTGCATCCGTTGTCCCAGGCTGGGGCCTGATGGATCCAATTGCGTCTGAACATGCTATGATTATCGACTTGATGAGTCACCGAACGGGTATGCCCCGCCACGATTTTAGCTACAGGTGGTCTGACGACCTCCCTTCCATTGTGCGTACATCAATGTCTCCTTTGAGTTCATCCTGACGCCTAATGTATAGGTAAAGAAACTGAGATCCTTACGGCCCTCTGCAGAATTCCGTGACACTTGGCAATATGATAATATGATGTACATGGTCTTAGCCTACGTCTCACAACTCCTCAAGAAGATGCCCTTCGCGCGTGTTGTGAAACAAAATATTTTTGACCCCTTGGGCATGATTTCTACAACATACTCGTTTGATGTAGCCAATGCGAGTGGCCAGCTCGCTGATGGGATGACACGACGTAACGGAACGGTCCGTGCGTATCCATTCCGGTCGGCATTAGGCGGGGAGGACGGGAACGGTAAGTTTATATATATCTATACTTTATTTATTACCTCTCATACTAATTTTTCACCCCTCAGTAGTGTCAGGTCCTGGGGGTATTATCTCCACTGCTGTGGACATGGTAAAGTATTTTAGCAGAAGTAGAAATTGCAGGTTCGCTTACCGGAAATTTATACACAGGCTACATGGCTACAAACGTTGTTGCTGAAGGGTGTAAAGCCTGGAACGAATACTTCAGTCATACCAGCTGACGCAATAAACAAAGTAGCAACCGGAATCACAGTAGTGTCTGGCACAGCGTACGTCACTATCACGACCTGAATATAGTTTCCTGTTGTCTTATCTTGGAAGTAGCCCCTTCCCAGATCTCTCCCCGATAGTATATGGTGGTGGACAAACTCGTAATACTTACCAAGGCCACGGTGTGTACTTCTGCTTTAAAATAACGTATTATTGGAATCGCTAACGAATCAACAGAGCTCATTGAGCATGGAGGAGATATCACAGGTATGTATTAATTCATGATTACCATATGGTCAGTTTATTTCCATATACACAGGGTTCCATTCACAAGTCACCCGCCTCCCAATGGACAACGTCGGCGTGGCTGTCCTCACAAATGACGACGACACCGGTTCCATATTCAGGGAAATAATTAAATACTACGTGATAGAAGTAGCCCTTGGCCTCAAGCACGTTGATTGGAACAGCAGGTTTGGAGCCTTTCCTTTCAATATATACTGGATTATATTCAGAAAATATTACCATAGGTACAAGACACTCATCTCTACTCCAGGTCCTCCGCCCACACCACGCCCAACAAATGCGACCCTTCCTCGGGTCAAATTCGAATCACTGGCCGGAAAATACAACAATGCCGGCTATGGACCTATTGAACTCTGCTTGATGTTCCCGTCTGACCCCAAAGCCTCAAAGACATGCAAGGACCTAACCACACGTGCTCCAACAATCTTCCCTGGGCTTTTGGACCCTAAGGTCCCCACATTCCTGAGCGAGTGGAACACAACTTCGGTACCATACATCGGCTTCACGCATTTTGATGGGAATATTTTCGACATTCGCTCTTTGGATAGCTTTGTGAGTATACTCAGTATTTATCCGATCACTAGATACAACTTATTTTTTTTAATTCTAGCCCACAGGAGACCCGGCCCAACCGTTCTGGGCCGAAAGGAGCCCACAAGGCACTTTCGCCGAGTTGTCCGTGGAAGGAAAACAGATAGGATTTGGTATAACTGGAGTTTGGGGCGCAGGAGATGGTGTTCCTGAGCCACAGGGTAAAACCGTCCGCGACAAAGCAGAAGCTTGGTTCGATAAAGTTTAGTCTTGGGGTCCACCATTTGAGTATCAGTTTTTCCATTTAGTAATTTTAGTGTACATATATATGCCAATATATAGGCGTTAGATCTTTAGGTATAGATTGCAGACAATGAGGGGATGATGATAGTGATCATCACAAAATTTTATCAAACCACACTTCCGCTCTCTCGCGTACAGTGTCCCCTCGGGGACTTAGGACACCTCGACCAGGTCCCCAAATACCCGTAAGGCCAAATCCAAAGTCAGGGTCGTCAACTGCAAACTCGGCATATATGTTGGATGGAGTTGGGTATTTAAAGACCCAGTACGGCTCGGCTTGATCTCGTGTTGCCTACATGACCAGCTTTTACACCTGCGGGTGAAAATAGTATTGGGCCTGACTTACAATACTGTTTAACCCAGTAACGTTGAACAAACTCCCATCGAAGTGCGATATACTAATATACATCATCCCCATGCCATTGAACTCGCCCAGAAATGTGGGGATTTCCAATTCTACCCCACCTGGAAGAACTCGAGGGGCCTTGGATAACAAAGCCTGACAAGCCCCTGATAAGGATGTGTTATTAGAGACAAGGCAGAGCTCAATTTTTCCATAGCTGTGATTATTGTATGTTCCGGCTAAAGCGCTGAAGTCCACGGGTGGTGGGGATGGGTCGATAGGTCTTTTGACTTCATTTGGAGCTTTAATCCCAGCTTTATATCTACATCAGCATATATTTAATCAAGATTCTACATATCAGAGATTTAATTGCACCTGCCGTTCCAATCAACTCTCTTCAGCCCTAGAGCTTCATCCAAAAGTCTGTACTTGATTATCTCAGTGATGAAACCTCCATATGTATGGTCATTGGAAAGAACAGCAACCCCAAGGTTAGGGAATGGAAGGCGAGCGATTAGAGTGTTGAATCCTACATCGGAATACAGAATAAATTAGTTGACCCACGAGTGATAAGAGAAACAGGACCTGCAACGAGTCCATTGTGTTCAATTATTTCTATTCAAAATTTAAACAAGGCTTGACATTTGAAGAAAGACATGGGACAAACCATAGCCTCGGTAAGTTCCACGAGCCTGTCCCCCACCGTATACAGTAGGAGAAAGTTCAGGAAAGGCTCTATATAAGATTATGTCGATGAACGATCGTGACTATGTGCAACATACGATTTGCCATTTTCTACCGTGACCCCAGCGGATACTTTTTCAATTACATCAACAGGTATTACTGATCTGTTTGTGCTGGGATTGATACCCCCAAGCAGAAGAGTTTGCAGCCATATCGCCTGATCAATGCATATTAATGATGGGGCTGAAAAGGGTGGGGAAAAAGGTTTACTATATCCGCCGCAGTACTAAAAACTCCCCCAGCCCCTGAATATACTACGAAATAAGTAGCAGGAATAAATGGCCAGTTAGTACATGTCACGATTTGTAGAAATTTGTTCTACTTACAATCTCCAACTTCTCCCCAAGAGTCCAACCAATCGAACGGAATTGACCTCACAGTCCCGTTCCCGAAGGGATTTTCAGAAATGTTGACCCCCTGCCTGATCGTCCCTTCCACAAATTGACCGGTAGCATTCAAACCATCACGAGAGTATGTTGTCGAGTACATTCCCAGCGGAACTAATATATGTTCTTTGACGTACCGTTCAAGAGGTGTTACATGCTGCAGAGATACAGACGGCAAGTATGAGAGGATGGTATACATGTGGTTATTGTATTGCCAAACATCACGGAATTCGGCGGAGGGTCTGTGAAACTTGAGCTTTTTAATCTTAATGTAACGTATATCATCTGCTACGATTTATTTGGAAAGAAAAGCACTTACAACATCCGTGATGTTATCAAAGGATTTAACACTAAAGTCGTGGCGGGGCAGCCCCGTGCGGTGACTCATAATGTCAAGAATCGTGGCCTGTTTGGTGGCTATGGGGTCCATCAGTTCCCAAGAGGGGATAACTGATGCAACTTTGGTATTCCAAGATAAACGAGGTGAGAGTGTTTCGTTATGAATCAAAAGCCCAACGGCCAATGCGGTAAAAAGCTAAACGGACACTTTAATAACAAGATTTTCAATCAAATCGGCCAGCCGTACCTTAGAATTTGAGCCGATAGCGAAAAGTGTATTCTCTGTAATTTTAGCTCCACCAAGATTAGCCCGCCCGTACCCTTTGGTTTCAATATTCCATCTTCCTTGATCATCCTTCCTAACAAAAGCCACTGCGATACCTCCAGGTGAATTCCAGTCTGCGATGACTTTCTCGATGAATTCATCTGTTTCTTGTGTGAGTACGTTGTGTATATTTGGTTTTCCTTGAATGAGTGTTTGCCATAAAGCTAGTGTTCCATAGATAAAATGTGTTATGAGCTGAAAAAACTGCATGGCTGGGTGCCCCAGAGTCACCGTCACGCCAAGTTATATATATGTATTGTTGTTGAGTGATCCCAAACTGTCAAAAATTTCGCACCCCATCGAGGGCGAGGGAAAGAAGTGGGTTCGACACGTCATTTAACATGTCTAATCTGATGGTAGATTGATCAGCAGATGATGGGAAGGGAACGTTGAGATTTAAAAATCTAGTCTCAACCTAATGTTGATCCCCACATTCCGGTCTTCCGACGGTATGCTTCATATTCGCCCCAAGATGCCTGTATTGAAGGGACTAGGCTGATTGAACATTAAAACGTTAGCATTTGAGAGCGTAAAAGGTTGTGATTCATGGTGCCTCTCCCGAGTTATATGCATGTTAATCGAGTCGTTTTGTTCCAAATTTACTGGAAAAGGTCCCATAAACAGACAAAAACCAAAGGAAGGTAATTCTTTTACGAGGTACTGGGAAAAAATGTGGGCCTCCAGGTCTTAGTGGCGTATTCATCATTCGTTTGGTTGTGCACCAGGAATCATTTGCATTGAATCTGGTATTTGATGAGCCTGAAAAGGACCTCGAGCCATTAAGTCGACCTACGATGTTGGTTATGGGCCGACAGATACGATTACGACGGCGCAGTCCATGCACAGTCGAGTCATGCCAGGTCAAATTTGATTCTTCCTTTTTGAGACAAGTTCGTTTTTACGGCAATTGCCGTTGCCATTTGATTGCCGATTTCTATTTTTTCGAACGTCTGTTTCTCTCTATACTACCTTCTGAGTCAGGGGGGTCATAGGCGCAAGGAGTTCAAAGTGGCGACGATAATTTGCTAATGATCACCTTTAGTGAACCATGTATCACGTCGCGGGCAACCGGCCACACCAAAGAAGGACGATCTAAACAAACTCTAACTTCAACCAACGGGCAGCCATGCACGAATGTGACCACAAAAAGAGACCGACTCTATTTAGTCTTGGTGATTCAACCTGCGTGAGACTAACTTGAAATCTGCGGTATGGCATGCGGATTCTCTAAGTTTAACTCATATATAGGCCCTGACCATCTCCTGACAGCCTGATGCTTCCCACCTAGGAAACAGGCATCTCTATTTCAATTGGAGTCGGTGGGTATCAGTAAATTAGAATCTACACTACGGCATTAGAATCAGCTCCCGCGTAGAAGCTTTAATCAATGCAATGCTGCGGAGCTTTATTGGCGAATGAATTCTCACCAGTGGCAAATATTCTAAAGGTTAGAGTTGTTTTACGTCTACACACCCCTTTCCTTTAACTAATAGTAGAACACATTTCATATGTAGGTACCAGATACCTTACCGTTCGGCTTGGCGAGTATACAAACTCATCACTCCCAACGATGGGGTGACGATGAGATGTCGGCAGGTGCCGAAGAACTCGCAGCATGCGCAGTTGAGGGCTTCAGGTTACTTGTCCCAGGCTGTCACAGGACGCTACAGGAGCGTGCCTTACAGTTGGCCTCTGCCTAATTTAAAAACGCCAGATGCTCAACAAATGGCTCCAGGTTCTCGTTTTTTGTTTCTTATATCGTTCCCAGACTATGCGCTTCCAAGATATCTATAACGCATTACCCCTCACCATCTGCGGCTCTGCCGTCTTTTTGGGTGCATGTGTACACGCACAAGAATTTCCGAGCAGCGTACTTACCTCTGAGACGGATACGTTTATTAATCAGGTCCTTACAGACTGGCAATCTCCTGGAGGAGCCGCTGTCGCTGTTGTCAGGAAGAGTCCACAGGGAGATTGGATCGTCGAGACAAAGGGATATGGGGCCGCGACGATCAACGGCTCTAAGGTCACGGAAAACACTCGCTTTGCAATTGGCTCGAACTCAAAGGTACGGTCTATGCGGGTGATGGAGGTGCTCCTCGCTTATTATTCCTGCATTTATTTCCAGCTTTTCGACGCACTTTCGGTTGGGCTGTTGGTTAACAATGAGACGCTCTCACCGCGCTTGTCATGGTCATCCAAAATCGCATCCATAGTACCAGGCTGGGGATTGATGGATCCCGTTGCGGCTAAGCAGGCGACAATCATTGACCTGATGTCACACAGAACAGGCATGCCTCGGCACGACTTCAGCTACAGATGGTTCGATGACCTCCCATCTGTCGTACGTACACCGTAATCTGTACCAGTAACCAATTCCATGCTCAAATTCCTGCCCTACAGGTCAAGAAACTTCGATCTTTGAAGCCCTCGGCAGAATTCCGCGACCCTTGGCAATACGACAACATGATGTACATGGTCTTGGCTTACATCCCGGAAGTCCTCGCAAAGATGCCATTCGCACGCTTTGTTAAACAGCACATCTTTGACCCCCTCGGTATGACTTCGACTACTTACTCATTCGATGTAGCAAATGCAAGCGGCCAGCTCGCTGACGGATTGACACGGCGCAATGGTGTCGTACGTGCCTACCCATTTTGGTCAACGTTGGGGGGTGAGGACGGGAACGGTAGGTAATTGCACCTAGGCTCTCCTCGTGGACTTACCCTTGTTTTTCAGTTGTATCTGGGCCCGGAGGTGTGATTTCAACCGCTGTCGACATGGTAAAATATATTTAGGGAAACATCATTAGAATATTACTTACCGTGGAGGTGATACAGGCTACCTGGCTCCAGACCCTACTATTGGAAGGCGTGAAGCCCGGCACAAATACATCGGTCATACCAACTGAAGCAATTAGCAAAGTAGCCACCGGAATTACTGTAATCACTGGCGCAGCGTACGTCACTATTACCGAGTGAAAATTCATTATGTTTATGTGTTGGGCATAGCCAATTCCCGGAACTCTCCCCAGTAGTGTATGGTGGTGGACAGAGCCGCAGTACTTACCAAGGCCACGGTGTGTTGCCTTTATTTAACGTGCAATGTTGTTACAGTTAGCTGATAGATCAACAGAATTTATCGAGCATGACGGAGGCACCCTAGGTGTGTGCCTCACTACCGCCAATTAATCATCAGTTTATATTGTGTTGACTAGGGTTTTACTCACGAGTTACTCGACTTCCATTTGATAATGTCGGCGTAGCCGTCCTCACAAATGATGACGACGCCGGTTTCATAATAATGGATATCATAAGGTTCCGCTTGGTGGAAGTAGCTCTAGGCCTCAAAAATGTTGATTGGAGCAGTAGGTTCGAAATACGTCTTCTTAATGTCTAGCCTCCGGTTTATCCCTCGTTCATAGATTTAAAGCCTCTACCTCGGCATCCCGTCAATCGCTACCGGAACGCCCAACCAACACAACTGCACCTCAGGTGAAGCTCGAATTACTGACTGGAAAATACGATAGTGCCGGTTATGGAGGCTTCGAGCTCTGCTTGATGTTTTCCCCCAGCCCCAAAGCTTCGAAAGCGTGCAAGGACCTCACTGCACGTGCTCTGACAATCCTTCCTGGAGCCTTGAACCCCAATGTTCCAACGTTCCTAAGTGAATGGAACACCACGGCAGTTCCGTATATCAGCTTTACCCACCTCAATGGGAATGTCTTTGACGTTCGTGGATTGGCTAGTTATGTGAATTAACATGACCTTCACATTGCATTTATCGGAACTGAACGCATTATTTGCTCTAGCCCACAAACGATCCGTCACAGCCATATTGGGCTACAAGTTCCCCTGGAAGTGCGGAGGGATCCTTTGCTGAGCTAGTAGTAGAGGGGGGGCGTATTGGATTTGGTGTGACTGGCGTCTGGGGCGCAGGGGATGGTGTTCCTGGGCCTCAGGGAAAAACTGTTCGTGAACGATCAGAGGCTTGGTTTGATAAGGTTTGATCTCGGATTCCATTCTTCAAATATTAGTTCGTCCTTGCGATAAGTTTCCCATATGCAATGAAAATATAGGTGATTGATGGTCAGGACTGTAGATATAAGAGTGGACGAATAATGATGGGCAAGTAGAAAAATGTGCAATAATGATCAAAGTTTAGTAAACCATGCTTCCGCCCGTTCCCTCATGGTGTTTCCTTTGGGGCCTAGAATATCCTTACCAGCTCCCCAAATACCTGTGAGGCCGAACCCAATCTCATTTCCATCAACCGCGAACTCGGCAAAAATATTCCCATCGGATGGACTTGGGTAACTGAAAACCCAGTACGGCTTGGCTGGATCTCCAGTGGCCTAAATAATTGGATGTAAAGCCCGGTCTGACCACTAGCAATGGTAGAATTGGTCTACACTTACGAAGCTATTTAAACCAGTGATGTTAAAGGTATTCCCATCATAGTGGGATATCCGTATATAAGTCATTCCCAAGGCATTAAACTCACCCAAAAATGTGGGGACCCCTGATTCTACCCCACCCGGAAGAATTCTAGAAGATTTTGATATCAAAGTTTGACACGACTTTGATAAGGATGTGTTATTAGAAACAAGGCAAAGCTCTACTTTTCCGTATCCTGGGTTGTTATATGTTCCCGCCAATATTGTGAAGTCCACAAATGGCGGAGAGGGATCGACGGGCTTTTTGACTAAATCTTGTGGAGGTGCAATCATAGCTTTGTATCTACGTATGCTCTATTTCAGCTAGTGTGTGGTGGCGCGCCCAGGGCTATTTTTCGTACCTACTGTTCCAGTCGATTCCAGTTAACCCCAGAGATTCATCTAGAAGTCTGTATTTGATTATCTCCATTATAGATGATCCATAGGTATGGTCATTTGAAAGGACCGCGATTCCCAAATTATCGGACGGGAGGCAAGTAATTTGAGTGTTAAAACCTTTGACCGGAATGAATTTACGACTTTGAGTGAAGCAGATAAATTTCTGACCTAGGACGGATCCACCATGCTCAATAATTTCTGTTTAGGTCAAGGAGAGTTTACCTTTTGTTAAAGATTCCAAGACAACAGCATACCATGCCCTCGGTAAGTTCCCCGAGCCTGTCCCCCACCATATACGGAAGGAGAACGTTCAGGGAAGGGCCTATGAGTCCGGTTCAGGTAAGGGATCATAATGGATCACGACATACGCTTGGCCAGTTTTCACTGTGAATCCAGTGGAAACCTTCTCGACCGCCTCGACAGGAATCACAGATACATTGGTACCCGGTTTTGTTCCCCCAAGTAGCAGAGTTTGTAGCCATGTTGCCTGATCAAAATATCCATGAGGGCTTAAATGCAATAGGGATAAGATATAACTTCACCATGTCCTTGACAGTACTAATGACACCGCCGTTACCTGAGTCTACTGCAAAATCATAGCAGAAACATAAGTCAATCAGCGTATATCATAACCAAAAAGTACGTCCACATTTTACTTACAGTCTCCATCCTCCCCACCTGCGTCCAACCAGGTAAAAGGGACTGATCTGATGATGCCATCTCCAAAGGGATTTTTAGAAGTATCGACTCCTTGTCTTATCATTCCTTCTGCAAGTTGACCCGTAGCATTTGAAACGTCAAAGGAGTATGTAGTCGAGTTCATCCCTAGGGGATCAAGGATGTTTTCTTTGACATACTGTGCAAAAGATATTCTGGACTTCAGGAGTAGGGGTGGCAGGTGAGATAGGACGGTATACATATTGTTGTTGTATTGCCAAACTTCGCGGAATTTGGCAGATGGTTTGTGAAACTTGAGTTTCTTGATCTAAATTGATATAATGCACTCAGATGCTGGTCGTAAAATATATAGAAAGGCGCGTACAACATCCAGAACATCATCAGAAGCTTTGGGACTAAAGTCATGGCGAGGGAGGCCTGTGCGGTGACTCATAATATCAAGGATTGTGGTTTGTTTAGTGGCTACAGGATCCATTAACTCCCAGGAAGGAATTACTGACGCGACTGTGGATTCCCAAGATAAACGAGGCGAGAGCGTTTCATTATGGATTAGCAGTCCAACCGCTAATGTGGTAAAAAGCTGGAAGGCACGTTAGTTTTTGGCTCCGTCCGCAGTCGTAGAACCCATACCTTGGAGTTAGAGCCAATAGCGAAACGTGTATTCTCTGTCACCTTAGCCCCGCCGAGATTAGCTCTCCCATATCCTCTGGTTTCAATATCCCATATTCCTTGACTATTCTTCTTAACGACGGCAACGGCAACGCCTCCAGGCGTGTTCCAGTCTGAGATGATGGTCTCGATGAATGCGTCCGTTTCTTTTGTGAGTACATTGTATGCCTTTGGCTTCCCTTGAATCAATGCTTGCCATATAGCCAATGTTCCATAGATAGTCTGGATTACAAGTTTGAAGGTGTACATGGTTAGTCGTCATCCAGTTT
>MU150259.1:132220-153315 GCA_015584075.1 Collybia nuda
TCAGGACCAAAATACCCATCTTCGCTGCCCCTTCCGTTTGCTAGCCGTGCGCACAACCTTTGCCATGATGCCTTCCATGCTCTTCACGTCGTTTTTCTGACTTCGAATCCATTGTCCAAGTTCGTGCCTGGTGGGCGCGTCGAATTTATTTCCCCCATGGTTGAATAAGTCGTTTTGAAGGCTTGAATGCATGGGGTTTTTATCGAAGATGGAACTGAGTTTTACAGCTACCTTGGTTGTATCCCCGAGTGCTGACCAAAAGCGCAAATTCTCTGGAGATTGTTGCGCACCACCACCTTGGGACCGCATGAACATTGTAATGACTCTTGCCTCCTGAGTCATGCATTTCCAGGCTTTCTCTACGTCAAAGTTCTCCCCAGCTCTCACCCGGAGATTACTAAGTTCATTCTTGACATGAGTCAGTTCCATTCGTAGCTTGACTATTTCTTCGGCCAGTTCATTTCGTTCTTTTGTGTCGTCATCAGCGGTTAGCTGTTCGGCCATTACGTCCTGTAGATCACACATATACTTGTGAGATCTCTCTTGCAAGTCGTGCTCAAGCTCCCTGCCTGCATCCGTGTCTACAATCTGCTTGTGTTGGTTGACGAGCTCAGTCTGTATCATGAGGGGAATAGGACGTTGGTGGTTTTCGGAAATGGTGTTGATAATCCGGAGGGCAGACGAAAGAGTGCCGTGGTGCGGAGACATCGTGGCTCCCTCATCAATAGCGAGCTTGAAAAACCTTTCATCCCCCATAAGCTCTGTCTCCCGCCGCGCTCCTTCTAATTCGGTAACCTTATTCCACATGGTTGTCACAATCGTGACGTTCTTGAGGGAGGTATCGCCGCAGAGCTTTCTGAATAATCGGAAAGACCTCCTTGAAGCACCGGTCATCCGATTGTCACTGATGCGATATAGATATAAAATGCCATGAATTTTTGTGCCAATTTTGTATCTACAGTAAGATTTAGTGATTGCTGGACATGCCTTCGTGATAATATGACCTACTGGTATCCTAGAAATTTTGCGATGAGTTTTAATATTTCTACTTCGCTTCGGTCGGTGTCGTCAAACCCAGGAGTATCAATAAACCTATATGTATAATCGCCGAGCTTGAAGTTTTCAGTCATCGATACTTTCTGTGTGCATGATTGTAGGCTTGAAGAGACTCTCAGATTGGAGCCTGTTAAAAGGTTGATAAACTATAAATATGAGGTTCTGAGTCAGTTCCGACTGACTAATCTATATACGTTCGACCTACAGTAGATTTCCCGCTCCCTGTCGCACCGAGAAGCCTGTGGAGGAAGTCAAGCCTTGCAATCAGACAGCTAATAAGGCTGACGACGTACGCGATCGTAAACTAGAGAAAATTTCAGTGATGCTGTTAGTAGAAGTGTTAAATCAGACTCAACTACTTCATCTCGTTTGAGCCCCTCTCCTTTGCTATTTGGAAAGCATGGTCATGTAATCGCCTTAGATCAGGACAGTGGTAAGGCTAACCGCATAAATTCGTAAGGGGACGGTTGTTCCATGGAGCACGTTGAAATTGAAAAGGGATTCACTCCAAAAAGGCCAGCTATGCGTTGCTAGCCCCGCTAGATTGAGTTGCAAAGCAGGTCATCCCAAGCAGGAAGCATTTTAATAGTCTCCCCTCCGCCCGTTTCCGCGTCAGCCTCACTGTGCGTTCAGCCCGGATCACGCAGTAGATGGACCTCCCTTCGAGGTGCCCATGTGCAACTTCGACGCCAGCTAAGTTTTAAACTGCCAATGGGTTTCAAGATGTGTGTACACGCTATCAAACCTGTGACCATTAATACCCCGTGGGGTGTGTAGGTGTCAATGCAGCGTTAGCTGGTAATGTTTTGATCTTGGATTGCAACGGAAGCACACCTCATTGCGTCTCCATGCCCCACATCCCGAACACCATGTAGATGTCTTGAAAATGTGCTTCGTTGAACGACCTATCATCGCAATGCCTCCATATTCGGCCTGTGGATCTGATCGATAAGATCTATGGACCCAGCGCTCCGCATCTGAATTAAGAACTTTGCTTTTTTGCAAAACAAGGCACTGTGTGGAGACCTAGGAAAAGTCATACATTGGAGATTATAGCCACTCAGCCACAAACATGTAGTCGATTTGCTGAGAGATTCGCTTATCACACTGTAAATTGGAATGATGGCAAGATGTCTTCATCCAGTAAGTCAGTTTGTGCGTTAAAGCTGTGGATCGTGACATCTGAAATGCGGCCCTCTTCATCGAAACTGCATTCAGGGGGTTTCCCTAGTTGTTTTGAAAAGGTGATACCAGATTGGGGGATGGATTCATTTCGGCGAAAAGAGGTGGCGGTAGTCGCGGGCTGGACAGTGTACCAAGTGAACTGGTGTAGATACTGCTCTTCTGCCTGTTATGGATAAGAAACGTACCATTCGGCGGTAAATCCAAACAGAATTAGTCGAAAAGGTTTTTAAACTTGTAATTAGTCATATAATTATTGCGTGTGCTGAAAAAATCAAAGAGTCAGTATATACTAAACATAGATGCACAATGGTCTTAGAGGTTACTTGAGTGACTTCGAGCCCAAACATACATATCACTGAGTAATACACATCGCTGACTTGGTTGTGATCTGGCAACTTTTTTTGGAGCCCGCCTCAATCAAACCAACGGAAACAAACAAACGCAAACTTCAGTTGACTTCCGACACCGCTAGCGTAGACTCCAATAATAGTAAGTATGTTTTTGTTCACCTGTGTTACAGGCTCGACGTCATGCTCAATGGTGATAGTTAGATTCATCTTGGCACTAAACGTTTTAAACACACATCCGATCCACCAACCCCGATCAACAGCAGGCTAAAAAAACTTGACTCATCCTAAACTAAAACTCAACCAAAACTATAATACCCAGTGAGTTGATAAACTTACATGGTGTACGAATGTTTAAATATATTCTTAGCGGTGCGGTGATCACCTAAGCCCCGTTTATGTTGGCAGAATACTGCGAAGACTTTTCAGAGGTCGTCAGTGGTCAGTCATCTTCAAGATCCATATGCCCCTTCATTTTTTTTTTTGAATATTGGATGTAAATGACCCGATCGTCTATTTGGTCTTCCCCTGACAATGTTGCAGTTCCTGGGAATCCCAGCAGTCATCGCCGCGTGGCAACACCTCATTAAGTTCGGATGGATTTGGCAGTGGTCGGACCCCCGGTTCTGTCGGCCGAAGGGCTATATTCGTCTTCTTCCTTAGGGTCCAGGGACAATTCCCTTCAATATTGTCGGTACGTCCTGGATCTTTCCGAAAGATCAGTATCGCCATTCCGAGACCAACTTTTCAGCGCACTCTAGGAAATCTAACTTCGAGCTTTGC
The DNA here is from genome assembly GCA_015584075.1 of Collybia nuda. NCBI lineage: Eukaryota > Fungi > Basidiomycota > Agaricomycetes > Agaricales > Clitocybaceae > Collybia > Collybia nuda. The sequence goes on from MU150259.1 coordinate 135,592, forward strand.
ACTCAGATTGGAAAGACATCAGAACGCATGCTTAGTATGGTAGGCTGCCAATATTTGGTATCGTGGGTCCCGCTATTGCAGAAATAATCGTCTCCTAACTAGCTAGGAGTTACTTCTGTAAAACCGATCACGACGCGGCTCTTAATCGATATAACTTAGGTGGATCGATTCGGAGTCCCAAGTCTCCCCATCGTTAAACCCATCCGTAATTGCCGTAAATTATTTAGACGCCATAATCACGCGGCACTTAACCACAGCTATAGTTATAGTAAGTAGGATGAGGTTCGATAACCCCTTACTAATGTCACCCCACTAGACCAGGGCCCCCACAACGTCCTTCAAGGGACGTGAAACGGTTCTCCTGTTCTAGCATTACGGGATTTCCTATCTATCATTTTGGCTACAGACACCACTAAGCCTCCACCTTTCCACCTTCTCAACTACGCATGTCAATGTCTCCGGGGATATGGTTTAATAAGGTTTTTATACATAGGGTTTGAGATCACCTGCTCCTTTGACCCACAAAGTCCTACCAATTTCACGATTGTGAGTTCAAAGTCATTCAACTTGGGTTGCGTCTCAGTAACTAATATTCTTTTCGGTAATGTCCGTTTGGGCATAACATAAAGGAGCTCGATCATGGAGTAGATATAAAGAATAAACCTTCGGCAATGCTTCAACGCAGTGGAAAAAATTAGATCGGAACATCGCTAACTTTATAACCTTCCCCACCCATCGATATTCCGTTTGGGGCTAGGTGAAAAACACGTGGATATGCTCTTTGGAGTAGTCCTATGTATTTCGTGCGTTTTTTGAAACTAGGACTGGGGATTCCAATCTCTGAAACATCCCAAGAAGTATGCGAGATGGGGTCTTTAAGGACACATCGAGAGCGAATGACGGAGAAGAAGTTTGATTTATCTCACAACCACCTACTATGATTAAGGTCCCGAGATTATTTTTACCTGTGAGTCTCAAAAGAATGGGGCGTGAATTTGGTAAGCTAGTTATATGGCTGACGTTGTCCTTATAGTTTTCAAAATGACATTGTAACTGAGCGATGAGTTTTTTTCACATGATATCGACTTCGGGTTATGTCATGTTACATCGTCCTCTTACTGGAAGTATACGAAATCTCACGCTCCTTACGTGTATATCTTCTTATCGCCAAGTCTTCATCATCTTCCAATGGCGAATACTCATAAATATACAGCCCTCGCGGAAGGTGCCGGAAATCTATCTGTCCACAACCACAGATGTCCATCACTGTGATCCCTTTCACCCACCCCCCAACATCAACACTGACAGTGACATAGCGACCAGTTGGACACCAGCGCTCGCCGCCCCCTTTCTAGAATGGTTTATATAGCTCAAACGTCTATCGTAAGAGATGACCTTGCGTGATGGGGTGCATAGAGCTCTTTCTGGGTGGGAGACGTACCCATATGTTTGAACTGTCTGCTAAGAGTAGTAAGAAATTCCTACCCTGATAGTGGTTTCTTTTACTGATTTTTAATAGGGAGTGATAGGTTATCGAAGCTGCTCAAGCCTGAGAGATTAAGCTTTGGAACGGAGAGAACCTTACTTGTTTTTGAATATGGTAGTGAATCAGGGAAGGTACGTTCAGCAATGCTTCATCATCCCTCTCATCAATCTTTTACTGTTAGACTATGGTTCTGGACCAAATGAAGTGTATGGAAGGGAACGATTACAGCAGTGTGGAGTATGACGAGTTTAGGAAACTCATCGTTTCTAATGTTGTCTATTTCATGCAGTAAGTTGTTACCATATCATGCATCTCTTATGCCGATTTAATTCGCGGCATAGCACTATTTTGGACGCCCTGCCGCGTTTAGAGCTCACAATATCCCTTCACCTGGAACCCGCGGCCTCCACCCTTGTATCTCTCCCCCGAATCAAACACGCTATCACTCAAGACGAAGCTAATTTCCTGAACATACTGTGGCATGACCCCACAATTAAGGAGGCAGCGAAGCGTGGACAGGAGTTCGGACTGGATCCTAACGCCGCCTACTTTCTTAATTCGATCGATCGAATAGCTGGACCTAACTATCGTCCTACTCGCGAGGATATTCTTCGTTCTAGGGTGGGACTCACGGGCGTCATAGAGATGTCGTTTTTCTCTAGGCCGTCGCGATATAGGATCTGTGATATGGGGCCCCAATTCGGAGATCCTGTTAAAAGGAAATACATACATTGTTTCTCGGATGTTCAAGGTATCATGTTCTTTGTTAATCTGTGCGATTATGATAAGGATAACGTGATGGAACCCGTAAGTTTATGACTTTTATCACAAGATATGAGCTGATTAAAGAGTACTCAGAGTCGATTAGAAAAAGCAATGTCACTATTTGAATCCATTTGCAACTCGTTCTGGCTTCGAGATTCTGATATCGTGAGTGGGGCTGACTATATGTGCGGTGTTCTTGGATTTATTATCAATGATACCCATTAGTTCGTCTTCTTTACTCACGCGAATCAGTTCAATGAAAAACTTTCCATCTCGCCATTAGGCCACTATTTTCCTGACTTTAAAGGAAGGTACGACCCTATCGAGGCACGACAGTATATCCAAGCTCGGTATATTTTTCTCCTCCTTCTATGCAAGTTTGGCTAACGGTACTCACTTTTGTTGTTAGGTTTGAGCAGTTGGATCTCCGCTATTCCTCTCGAAGACGGATCTTTACGCACTTCATATCTGCTACAGATCCACCCGACAACTTGAACCCGCTTTTAGCTAGTTATTTTACCCCAATATGGATGGCAACAAGGTGAAATATTTTTAAGCGTGTTAAGCAGAAAAGTTGGAATAGGACACAGATTCGTAAGCTGATACCTTGATTTCTAGAGTTTTACTATTGATGAATATATATACTGGGTTAATGTATTCATACATCCGTAGGATTGTTCTGAAATAGACTAACATTTCAACCCCCTCTCTATTAACACGCGCTGCTGTTTTGTCTTCGACATATCTAGCCGGAAATTCTGCTAGATGGCGCTGCGCATCAGGCGACCCAACACTACCTAACGCCAGGGATTTGCGAAGGCCTCGTGCCCCTACATATTTTAGTCTCATATTTACCCTGTATTGTTAGTAGATCAGGACCCTGCTTATGAAGGTAAAGCGAGTTAGTCTCGCACCCCCATAGTTGTGTGGAAAAGAATTATCGGTGAGTCTCAGTAAAAAATAAAGTCAAACTTTAGTCATGAGATTTAATTTCACCCAAATGTAATTGTCAATTGCCAACCCAAAGTAGTTAAAAGCCATTCATTTCCTCCCAAATGGCTGAATCCACATTGAAAGTTAATAAAATCAAGATTTTGGATTACCTTTCTACTGACTTTTGTGTGACTTTTCATTGACTTTGTTAAATTCTTGGACTAAAGACTGACTAAGCATGACTTTACTTTTTACTGAGGGTGAGTCGTGACGTTCAAAGCCGTCTAGAAAGTCCCCCAGATGAGCAGGTGACCGATTGTAGTAGGTGAAGACGTCGTTGAAGAAGGGTAAATTACAATAAATCTTCCTTTTTCTCGCCCAAAATGTGCACTTGTGGATTCCCCTAAAATTGCGCTCAGGGTTGGACCGCTCAGTGGTTGCCACGCGGAAATGCCACGGAAGTTGCCGAAAGAAGTTGCCCACCGTTTCTTTACTTCAATCACCAATGGCAGGAGTCATGCCACGCCTACACACCGCCTTAGTACCTCCCACGGTCCTCAACTACTCTTCAGTATTGAGCGCCCTTTTGACAGAGACTTGACGATCAATCCAACTATCAGCACCCCCTCTTAAAACGTATACAGCTCAAATGCAGATCTCAGCAGGATAGTCTCACGCGATGGGATGTGTACACTCATATATTGCATCCTCTCGTAGTAAAAAGCGAACACGGGAACTCGAGGTGGCTGCAAAAAATAGTGAGATCTTGTTCACTAGATCGTAACAGAATACCTAACCAGCCTTTTGGCAGGAAATGACGCTTTGTCTGAGCAGCTCAAGGCCGAATGGCGTAAGATTAGGGAGGAAAGAGTTATACTTGCTTTTGAATATGGTGAATCAGGGAAGGTGCGTCTTATTACATTTCTCTTTAGCTTTTTGTTACTAAATTCGCGATCCATAGTCAACTGTGCTGGACCAGATGAAGCGTATGGAAAGCAATGCGTTTAAATATGTGGAGCGAGACGCGCGTCATATACGTTAACAGACCTGGCGGAATAGGACGATCTTGGAGGCATTACCACAATTAAAACTCACCCTCCCCCCTGATCTTGGAGCTGCGGCCACCATCATTGTATCCCTTCCTCGAGTCAACCGTGCCATTACCCAAGAAATGACCCAAGCTTTACGATCATTATGGCACAACCCCATTATCAAGGAAGCGTCAAGGGGTGGACATGAGTTTAGCCTGGATCACAATGCCTCTTACTACCTCGAATCTATTGAAAGGATATCTGAGCCAAATTACCAGCCAACCCGAGAGGATATTGTTCGATGTAAAGTAGGCCTGACGGGCGTTATGGAAATGTCGTTTTCAGCTCAAGAATTCCGATTTAAAGTCTGCGATATGGGTCCTCAGATTGGAGATCCTGTGTCTAGGAAGTATATACGTGGCTTTACTGGTGTCCATACCGTCATGTTCTTCATCAATCTCTGTGATTATTGCCAGTATGACAAAGTGGGTCTATTTCAACCTGTAAGTCAGTACTTTCTTGTGGTTGAGGATACGAACTGACATAAGGGTCGTTTTTAGAGTCGCATGGACGATGCGATGAAGGTTTACGGGTCCATTTGCGACTCAATATGGTTTTGTGATTCGGATATCGTGCGTGTATTTCATTAAGATCCCTTGGTGCAGGCTGACTGACCCACGCAGATTGTATTTTTCACTCATAAGGACGAGTTCGATAGAAAGCTTGTTACCTCACCTTTAGGCGACCATTTTCGTGACTATTCCGGAGGGAATGACCCGGGTGAGGCATCCCAGCACATCTTGAATTGGTACGTCTTTTTTCCTTAGCTTTTCATTTGTGTTGTTTCATAAATATTAACACTTCCCCCGTCAGGTTCAAAAAGCTGGACAACTATCGAGACGTACGAAGGCGGATGCTCACATACTTTATATCTGCGAACGATTCACCTGAAAAACTAAATGCTTTTTTGGTTGATTATTTTACCCCGAGATGGGCTGGGGTGTAGTGTAGGCCAATGATTTGTGTAGGGGCGACGAATCAAATGTATACGGTAAGTCCTTTCCTTCTTTTTATACTTATGAATAACAATATGTTCTTCAATTGGTTAACTTTCCATTATAAGGATAGCGATCAGACTTGATTTTGACGTTCCCTTAGGTTTCATGCATCATGGACTGGGGCGTCGCGTGTCCGCACGTGACATCCTCTACCAAATCCCAACAAGCAATCACCTCTCCAAATCAGGACAATGCCAACAAGTCCAGGCCTATCTAGAAGACCAATGAGAAAGCTCAAGCTAAGAGCCAGAATGAAAGCGTCGATCGAGTGCTTCCTGACGTCATTTACAATCCCCAAGCTTCTTTTTTTTCGATTTTGGGGCCGTATATAAACCTCCAGCAGATGTTTATCTCCTCTTTCTTCCCCCATTCTTTACTCAGTATGCGTCGCACAATTCTACCCCTTCTTTGTTTCTCTTTGAGTTCGGCTTTTGCACAATCGCTCAATGTGACTGGTCTCATTTCTGCGCTGCGGGGCGCTGGCTTGACATCCTTGGCCGATGCTGCGCAGAAGGCTAATGGGACGACCGTCGGTCAGCAGTTCCTCAATGCCATCGTAAACGGAACGCACAACTATACTATATTCGCGCCAAACAACGATGCTTGCAAGTCTTTAGTTCTTATCATTATGGCGGAATATTCCACTCACAAATTTCTTGTAGTCCAGGCTCCTGGTGTCGATGACATAACGGACAATACAGACACTTTGGCTGCTATCCTTTCTTACCATGTCCTACCTGGCACTTTTGTCGATACTACATCCTCCCAAGATGCCCCACATATCGTCAGCAGCGTCTACCCTACCGTCACTATTGGCCGTACACTTCTTACTTCCCCATCATTCGTACACCTTGAAGGTGGCAAGGGTCAAGTCCTTGCATGGTCCAAGAATAGTACAGACGCAAACGCGACCGTGTACTTCTTAAATCAAGTGTATGCTCTAATTCTTGTCTCGCCTAGCATTTTTCTTATATGCATATAGTCCCGAAGCTACGATCATAAGTACGGCACGCGTTAGCAACCTCTTGATCTGCACCGTGTCCGACGTGCTTATCCCTCCACCCAACCTGATCCGAGTTATCGCTATGAACAACCTCACCAGCCTTGCTGGCGTCGTAAATATGGCCACTGTACCAGGTTTCTTTAGTAACGGCACAAACGCAACTATTGCCGAAGTACTAGTGGCAAATAATACTAGGGGTTATACACTCTTCGCACCTAATAACGCGGCACTCGAGAGCGCTGGTGTGGGTCTGACAGCTTTAGCTGCGAATAACACAGCGTTGTTGACACTGTTGGGAAACCATGTGAGTATCGACGCACCGCTAATTCAAAAACTCTAATCACGATTTCAACAAGTACATCAACGGTACTTCGTATTATTCCTCTGAGCTGCTCTCGGCACCCTCGTCGGCAGTGTTTACCTCAGCTTCTGGTCAACCTTTTACATTCTCGTCAAACTCTACTGGAACGTACGTTGCGAGCGGGAGTAATGGGGCCAGTGCGCGCATCGTGAAGTCAGATGTGTTGACAGACAATGGCGTTTTGCATATCATCGATCGTGTGTTGGTCAACCTCGATCGGGATGAAACGAAGGCTGAGAATGCGTCAGTTCCTTTTTTCCCCCAAAATGTCGGCTCTTTTTAAGATAATCTCCACTTAGTTATTCGTCTGCAACATCTGCAGCGGCACAAACTGTCACTGCCACAGGCCCTGTTGGTCCTACATCGACTTCGCCGTCCGGAGGAAATACAAGTGACAATGGTGCAGTTCCGTTTCTTCCTGAACTCTCGGCTCTCGGGGTACTTGGATCAGCGTTCTTGGGAATTTCTTGGCTGGCGCTGGCGCCGTTCATGATGGTTTGAGGGGCAAAGTGGCTGCCCGTTGCGGAAGAACCTAGACTTCTTTTTATTTTTATTCTTGTAAGATTCAATTCTGAATATACTTTCTTATCGTAGCTTATACGCGTACTGGGAGAACTGTATGGATTTATTCGTTGTTGGCTCGTATGGAACAAGGACCATTGTAGAGATCGGTTTGTCACTACGTTGCACAACGTCGCCCGCCTTTCGCCTTTGGCATATATATAGGCTCGTGACACAGGCCGAAACTATATCGGACTACTCGCAAACTTGCATCTTTCATGAATGTCAAAAACATGTGGTACACTCGAGCTTAACAATGCAAGAAATGTGTTCCTATCACCCAGACATGTCAATTCATTTTTCAATACCCGTGTTGTTGTGGGAGGCCCATCAACACACAGTATTTTCCGATCTTTTTAACGCCCGTACAAGCATGAAGGCTGGTGCGAGGTAGGTTCAAGTCGTGCCCACCTCGGGTAGTGAAGGCAATACAAGAGCAGCGTTCTGTGGCAATATAAAACAAATCATACTTCACTCTAATCCGACATGTCTATCAGTAGAATGATACCTGAGGGGTACGTTGTCCTTTCACTTATACGTGTACATTTCGTGACGCCGACACTTATTCAATAACATTCCTCAACCTACCAGGTTTCGGGCTGGCCAAGATTTGGTAAGCACACCATGTCAGGTTCTGAATTCAATGTAGCGTCTGATTAAAATATAGAAATCTTCCGAAAATCTTATCAATATTGCGTAAGTATTCAAGGACGTGGAGGTGTCAGAACGGTTTGAAACATAAATCTCAGCGTCATGGGTGTTACTGGGTCAGGAAAATCGACGGTCAGCTTTGATGTCTAAATTGTGGCCTACTAACTTAGACATAAGGAGTTCGTTAACCTCGCCAGTGACGCAAACCTAGTGGTCGGCCATAACCTCAGTTCGTGTACTCAGGATGTACAAGAAGCCCCCAGTTTCGAACTTGACAACCGTACAATCAATCTTATCGATACGCCAGGATTTGACGACACGGACAAAATTCGAGGTCCAAATCTTGAAAACGATCGCAGCCTACCTTGGGGAAAAGTAAGGAAGATATTTTGTGGTATTGTCAAGTACTAAAAACTCAAAATTCTTCGAAGATATAGCAAGGATGTCAAATTACATAATATTATATATTTACACGATATCGATGCTACCCGGATGGGGGGTACATCCAGGCGCGCATTCGCGTTATTCAGAAAGTTGTATGGCACTGAAAACCTCCAAAACGTTTCAATCGTGACAAACAAATGGGACAGGGTCGAACTTCAGGTGGGCAAGGATAGAGAAAAGGAGCTTTCCGAGAAATACTTTAAAGATGAACTGAAGAAGGGGGCCAAATTACTCCGCCATGATGGGACCAAGGTTTCTGTGAATAAACTGCTTCGCAAATTCTTTGACAGCTCAGCCGTCGCACTTCATGTCCAGAAGGAATTGGTGATTGACCAAAAACGTGTCTTTGAGACAGAGGCCGGAATTCATGTCGAGAATGACCTAAATGAACTGATAAAATGGGCGAAAGAAAAAGGAGAGGAGGACAGCGTAATTGCGCCCCCATTGGAGTGGTATCTACGCGATGTAGAAGAGATTCGTAAGGAAAAAACGTTGGCGAAACGAACCTCCCCTTCGGAGCAGTATCGGCACGACATGGAGGTGATTCATCAATCCGAAAAGCAAAGCACACCTCCACAAATCCCACAGGGGACTCCGGATGAAAGAAAATCCATCTTCGAGGCAGAAACTTCGGTTCCAAATTTGGGAGTAGGGGATGAGGATGAGGAAGAGGAAGAGTCAACGGAGAAGCCCAAAAGCCTCAAGAAAGATCAAGATATCGGCCCAAATTCACACGAGCCAAATATTCGACTTGCGGAGCTGTTCGATATAGAGGAGCCCGAGAACCAGAAAAAGGGGGAGGATAATTTGGGTATTGGTCAGGAATCAAGGCACGCCGACGTGAAGGACACAGGGGAAACGGAGACAAAGCCTGAAAACCTCAAAATAGGAGAACATACATTATCCACTGATTCTTTATCAGACGAGCTGAGCATTGAAGCGGACGAGATAAGTGAGTCGCAGCCAGATGGGCAACAAGACGTATCCTTTGCAAATAGGTCACCAGGGGCAGAGCCAGTTCTTATTCTTGAAATAGATGCACTTGAAGAAGAGGAGGAGGATAATCCTGATCGCGCACTTCATGAGGTATGTGCCTTCTCCCTCTCAGGTATAAATGATGTCCTAGATATTAATATAGGAATGCGGCGAGTTTACGCCGGAAGAATCCTCCTCAGCTCCCAGCGTTGTATATCCCGATCGGGATCCGGCGAATATAAATGTGGGTTCGACTTTTGTTTCTTGACGGATTCAGATCATCATGGGTGATGCTTTGTATTCGAAGGTGCCTCATGCAGTTTCTGGTGTTATGAATCCTTCGGGCTGGGCGAACCTTGGTGTAGAAGAAGGAGTACGTCTGTTTGTTTTTTCTAAGTGGTTTTGGGTTATTCAATGGTATTTTCTGCGATCTTGCTTTATGTTTTTCAGAACATGGCGGGTGCGGTACGTCGTGAACTTTTATCAAAAAGCAGGGTACTTCATACCACGCTCTTAGCTAATGTCTTTTCCCCAACAACGCCTCAAGGCCTCCAAAAAAGTAGATGTTCAATCAAAAATTACAGATGGGGAAGGTTACTCTAGTTCTCGTACATACAATAACTTCTGGAGCTGCTGTCGTCGTTGAATAGATCGCCTTAGATAGTATTGGGCGCTGTGATCGTATCCCATATTCCAAGCTCGACTCAGTGCGAAGTGAATATTCCAAAATTCTAAAAATTCAGACTTGCACGGCCTTCATGGAATCCCAAAATTCAGGTGCAGGGATGACTGTCCTCCCAATAATAATTGGGTCGGCGCTAGTTTTATGCGCTATCAGAAATCCTTGTTTGAGTGATAGAGAAGTACGCAGGAGCACAAAGTCCTCTGGTCTCGCTTTGGCCATCGTATCACGATGGATCAAGGCAAGCAACTTCCCGTGAAACGTTGAGATAATTCTGAAGTCTGCGGTGTCAAAGATAATGTCTGCAGTGCGCAGGGACGTGCCACAAAGCAGGCAGATCAGGAAGCGTCTCAGCTCACGACTGAACACTTCTTCGGAAATATCTCTGACTCTGTCAAACGAAACCACCCCTGTAGTCCTGAACTCCAAAGTATCGAGTTTGCTTTTCGGGAGATATAGTGCCACAGCGGATGGGGCGAACCGGCGGAAGAAGTATTGGTGTAGTAGGCCTTTCTCAGAGAGTGCATTCCCTCTCATTGTGCCTGTGCACGGACCAGACGGCGACACTCCCACCATGTGTCTGAGGTTGTCGGCTACCTTAACCCACATGTCGACAACTCTGGAGAAGTTTGACTTGCTGAAGTCAATTTCCTCCAGAGCGATGCCCTTGGCAACTGCAAAAAACTCATTATCGGGTGCTGCCCTAGGGCCTGCTAAGAGGAGAACCGTAAAAGGGTCATATGCTTCCCCAATATTCAAAGGCTCCTGGAACACCCACGACGTCGCGCTCTGTTTCGAGGTCGTCACCGACATCATACCTTTTGGGACTTTTGGTGCGACTTCGAATCGCTCTCGGATGGATGCTTGGCCGAGCGCATCCGCGAGCAGCTCCGGAAACTGCATTTTGCGAGCATTCGGGGGTACTTTATACCCATCGATATCCGGAAATACAGCGAGTACATAGTCGCGGGGTTTTGTAGTGATGCGGCCGCTTTTCCAAGCCTCCGATAGGGGAGAATAGTTGGGGGCGGGTCCGGCGAGGCCACCGTACTTGGTAAAATCCAAGCGATGTCTGTACACTAAGTCTAAGTACGCCTGAAATTGGACTTCTTCGGATCGTGACGGGGATAGACCGTGATACACGAGTTTATCAGATAAGAAAAACTCTGCGACGGTTCTCTTTGCGAGGACTGACCCCTCCACAGCCCACCTCTGGGTTCCGCTGTGTGCAGAAATTTGGAGGCGTCTGCAAGTGACTGGGTTCAATATAACCATATCTAGAATGTGCCCGTACAGGCCTTCTTGGCGGGTCCAGAGTCGCTCGAACCAAGGATCACAAAAAAGGAACTGTGGACATTTTCGACCATGTGCCAACTCCTCCACCGCAAAAACATCTAGATCTGCACCGGGATTGGATATGACACGCGATGCTAGAGATTGCCAGGTCTTGCACACGGGAATTTCGATTAAGACTTTGGCGCATCGGCTAGACTTATAGATAGATGGGATGGCCATGAGTTGGTTGGAGATGCTTATCGAGGCACTCTCTGTTTGATCGATACAGAATAGGTCCATCCAAAACCAACTTTCTCCACAAACATCATCACGCCTAAGTATAGAGAGAATATCTTTCTTTCCAGGGCTGAGCTGGACAACACCTGTCTCATCAACGTTAATAATCCATCATGGTCCTGTGTCTTTCTACACACCTGCACCGTCTACCTCAGTAGGCTGGATAGTTTCTGGGGTACCCCACACATGCGAGATAGCGATGTAATCGTCATTTGTTGTCGCATCGGCCTTGCGTTCGAGGTACAGTGTTTTATCCTGGTGTTCGCTGACACGAACGAGATATATGTTCACGGTTTCTTTCATACTCGTTTACGTGGTGGGTGTAGGTGTGTAGGCGCGCAAAATTCGTGCCGCTTGCCGGACCCATACTATAAATAACGTCCCACAGCTGCTTACTGTCAATCCGTCGGAAGGATAGTGAAGAGACGGTGGACATACCACCAGAGACCCCATATAAAATTCCGAACATATAACGGGCCGCTCCAAACACTATTGAGTGAGAACATGATTTTGTGACTTGGTTTGTTCCGAGTTATGTAAACGTTGTAGAATTTCAGGAACTAGAGAAGGAAATCATCCTTGACAGATGGCCAAAGAAAATACGTGGCGCGTGGATTTCGTGTGGCCTTGAGAAAATTTGGGAATAACATAATGCATCATATAAATCCTATGGAGGAAAGCATGGCGTAGTTCAACGATGGTGGCTGTACATACGGGGAAGTTCGGACAAATACCGAAATACATGTTGAAAACCAAAATTTAAATAAATAAATAAGTTTCTCACACCCTCAAAAAAAACCACCACCTCCTCTTCCTCTGTAAAATCTCAAATGGCTCGTCGCTCAGCTCCTCCTTCTTCTGGTCCTTCATACGTTCCTCATCCATCTCAGAGGCGTGCTGCTCTTGGTGGTGCAGTGTCTGAGGACCAATCTGCATTCTCCCGGTGCGTATTATGACGTTGCTGGCTCGTCGGCTCATTCTGGGGAGCGACGCGAGGAGTACGACCAACAGGATAACTGAGATTTTTGCATCTTCACAGTTTCCTCCAAACACAAGTATTCTCACCTGAAAAACTGCCTGGAAACCTAAACATACTTACGGGCGTCGCAATGTTCATTGGTGGAATCGCGGCAGCAAGGACATGGGGAGAGCTTATGGTGCCTGCATAAGGAGGGTCTGAGAAGGCTTTCAGTAGAGGTGCATTCATATTATCCTTTGTCTCATGGCCGATAGCTAAGGTGCTTGTATCAGAGACCGTTGTTTTTTAAATAATTACGACTACACTATGTGGGTAATTGGTTGGCATTCACTCCCCAAATACATACTGACGAACTCCCTCAGACATAAATATACATATCGGCTCCCGGTCTGACATACCACCACCTCTCCAAAAGTAGCTCCCTCATTACGCACCGATGTATCTGTCGATTCCTCGTCCAAAGCTGTAGATTGCGTCAACCATACCCATAGAGGCACTGTCAATCAGGATATGGGCGGTCAGGCTATTATTTGGGCGAGACAATTCAAAGGGACATACCGTTCAGTTACCAACGCATGTTAAGTCGCCATCCAACGCAGACGAGCCCTCAACTTCCCCATTCTCGCAAGAATGTCGCGCCGCTCCCCGAAGAATTTTTGAATCCCACCACGAATATTCGTACTGTCTCTATTGCGCCTTCGACGAGCAGTCTCACTAGCATAATCTCGTGTCCTTTGCTTCTGGCTTTTTTTTATGATCGGGACATGAGCCGAGGAATGCGGGATCCAATTATGTCAACTTACGCAAATAAGAAATCATGTCTTGGTGCGTTCTTGTGCTGTTGAGGTGGTTAACAAAGATATTTTCAAACAACTATGTCCCATTTCAATTACATATCGACTTCTGTGTCCCTTCTTTCTACTGCTTGAGGCTTTGGAGAACTTCATCCTACGAAGGGATGTGAGACATCATCTAACCTATCCAAGGTTAAACACTTACTTCGTTGGCGGTATGGTGGACTTGTTTATCATCAGACCAAGTCTCGCCGCAGATGTATTAATTTGCTTACTTCAGTGCCCGATACATCCTCCTCGTCGGCCAACTATATCTCTGTTCAACGCCACGAACACCACTGAGTCTATAGAACTGCGGTCTAACCTGGTTGTCGCCTCCAGGTTCGAGGAGATAGCGAATCAATTGGTGGGCTGACTCTAGGATCGTGTCTTTCGACTCTAGTTCCATCTCGCAACGAACGAGTTTCGCGCCCTGAATCTGGGCGAGCTTAAAGAACGAATCCACCTGCATTTCGCGCGTCTTAATCTGCTCTAGCGATACCCCAGGTTCCGCCCATGTTGTCTTAACAACCACCAATTTCTTGAGATCCTTCTCCAAGCACAGATTCTTCGATAACGAGAATAATCGCTCCGAAAACCACGGCAGCTCCGCAAAAATGGAGTGCAGAAAAATGACGCCATCCAGTTTAACCCCCATAGGCGCGCTGTGAGTGGCACATCAATTGATGGATGGTGGTTATGTATTGAAATAAGCAAAATTTAAGGAGCTCACTCTAGTGCTGCACAAACTCCCCGCACGATATTGACATTGATCCCATTATTCATATCAAGACCGGGTGTATCGATGAGTGTGATAAGGCGGCCGTCCAGCTCGAACTCATTTCCAAGTTCCACGGGATGTTCGTAGGGTTCCAATTCATGATTTATTTTCAGGTGGGACCCGGTGACCGTGTTGATAAACTGAAGACCGATATCTCATCCTGCTTATGAAACGCAGCCAATGAAACATACAGACGACTTTCCGCTCCCTGAGGCGCCAAAGACTCTGCGTGAACAAAGATTCAATGATAGCAGTCTCTAGGAAGGAAGGACGGCATACGCAATACACACCCTGCTCCTCTCTGCGATCTAAAGGAAAGGACATGAACTTCTTGGTCTATCTCGAGCTAGTACTAACCTGTTCCGTTTCAGTAGATTCATAGTCCTCCTTCAGGTGCAGGCGCAACGATGAGGATGGAAAAGGTATTTTAGCATTGGGGGTGTCTGCTGCGGATGGAGCGAAAAGACTGGCTGCCATCTGTGAAGCTCTGGTAAGTACGTCACGTCGAGGGTCTATGTTGGGGTGGTTATGGGACACAATCTGGGGTCTCTTACAAATTCCTTACCCTCATGCTGGCCTGCAGGTGGCAGCATTTTTTGAAAGGCGCCCTATTTTTACTTCGGGAGCATGTACAACACGCATTTCGCTACTAATCAGTTGTGATCACCACATTTCAATCCCAGATTGGGTCAATCTATGAATTGTGATCGTGATAATCTGGAATTCTCCCATTGATCACCATGTCGAAGTTTAAGAGAGGGACACCACGAGGTCATGCCCTTGATCCACACATTTTCCACGATACAAGACTTCAACTACACTGAGGGCCACGGCGTGTACGCGTTGGATCTGTCGATTTAGTACCCAGATCAGGTCAAATGCACGTCACCCCTCGGCGATTTCTGGGCTGGGAACTATCCACGCACAATCTACCTTCTTTGGAATCAAGTCACAAGTTCGAACTGCAGGTGAAAAGCCACGATGCCGACTTCGTCTGTAAAACCAGATATCAGGCCCATTTCTTTACCCTTCCTTCGACGCTCCCTTCCACCAAACGCACCACATTATACTAAGATGGTCCAACTTTCAAACCCTAGTGATGTCAGGCCCGACGACAAAATCATTGCGTACGTCTATTTAACTCCATATGGGTGAAGGAAATTTGATTTTGGAGCTGAATTGGTCTCGTTAGGCTTATGGGCCCCACAGGCACAGGAAAGAGCACTGTAGGTTGAAATCACACTCTTCATACCCCTATTAACGTAAACACAGTTCATCGACATCGCAAGCGGTCAAAAGAAGAAGACAGCTGGCCATTCCCTGAAATCTGAAACTTCCAAAGTTCGAGCGATCCGGATTCCCCACCCAGATCCCGAGAATAAGAACTCCTACGTTTTGGTGGATACACCAGGCTTCAATGACACGAATAAAACAGATACGGAGGTCTTGGCTTTAATAGCGGGTTGGCTGAAAGATACGTGGGTTGTTCAATGATGTTGTGCTTCCAAGATGACTAGATACTTCCGTAGGTATAAGAAAGATGTCAAGCTAGCGGCGATCGTATACCTCCATCGAATTTCCGACAATCGAATGAGTGGATCACCGTTGCAAAATCTCCGGATGTTCTCGAAGTTATGTGGCGACGGAGCCACCACCCATGTTGTTCTCGCCACTACGATGTGGAGCAAGGTGAAAGCGGGTGTTGGAGAAAAACGAGAGGCAGAATTGAAAGCCAAATTCTGGAACGCAATGCTGCAGTTAGGGTCCCAAACCGATCGCTTCGAAGATAACGCTGTTTCAGCCTGGAAAATAATCGACCAGGCAGTTTCCGGGAAGCAGGAAAGCCCCCTTCTTCTCCAAGAGGAACTCGTAGACCTCAACCGCCGTCTTAGCGAAACAGAGGCTGGGAAGACTCTGTATTCGTCCCTGCAGAAGCTCATAGTGGAGCAAAAGGAGGTGATTCGGAAGCTTCGCGACGAAGCGAACCACGAGCAGAATCAGCAGTTGGTCAAGGAGTTGACCATGCAGTACGAAGAGCTGGAGACGAGCCTCGCTGCTACGTTTGAGCAGCTGAAGGAGATGAAGATTCCATTCGGCAGGCGGCTCCGGATGCTCTTTTCTTTCAGCAAACCGCGAGCGGTGAGTATCATACCACCGATCATTATCCATCCATCTACTAAATGAACTTGTTAGCGCCCCATCGAGATATGATGGACTTGTGTTACCAGAACGGCCCCACCGAGAACTTCTTGAGCGTTCCATTCCACGGTAGCGGTGAGACTTTGTGGTAATAGTAGTTTGCCCTTTTTTCTCTTCATGGTCAGTAGCCCTTCTCCACGATGTTTAGAGTGCAGAGCACAAATAAAAGCCAATATGACTGGCTAGTGGCAATCACGCTCCGGACACTTTTGAAGAATCCACGGAGTTATGCAGTTGATATATTCGGAGAGGGCGACTTATCGACGAGTAAAGATAGTGCCTCGGAGCTCAACCGTAATAACCTACGTTCAACGAGGCAATCATCGTGGTAAGATGAGGTATTCCTTATAGGCGCTGGCCCGATTGATCCAATTTAAAACGTGTTCGTGACCTTGGTGTGACCTAATTCATCCGCCGAACATTATTAACTCCTTCCGTTCTTCCAACATTCCCCACCACCCTCAGTGAGTTATCTCCCTATGCCCCTTACAAACAACATACTTTTAGCACTGTTACAACACACAAAGTTCGCCTTCATGACTCGCGACGATACCAGAGATTGATAAGTAACCTCACATTGAATGGTGATGGGACGTGCAGTATAATCATAGAGGACAATTTCAGAAGACAAGTGGAACGTATGTGTTTAATTTATCTGCCCTATAATGGGAACCGCACCCCGCGGGTTTTCTAGTCATCTCTCTCGCACCCAACTAGTCTCGGGCGTGTTTGGGGCCAAGGTCCTGATATAGTTGAACTACTGAACCCATCGCAAACAATTCTCGTAAGGAGGGTAAGGAAGGGGATCACTGTGCAGGGCAGGTACTTTTCTATTACGAGCCCTAACCAGATTTTATGCCTGCTTCGTAGCCAATGTGATCAAGCCTTCCAAGCACCACCCATTCTAGAGAATCCAGGCAAAGTGTACCGGGGCTTTCCTTTATCATATTATATTTTTTTTACGTTTTTGTCTAGGTCTTGCATTAACACCCTTCTCATTTGCATGTTCCATCAATCCCCTGAATCTTGCTAATTTGCACCTTACGGTGTCCACGCAATGGAATAGTATCTGCTCACTAACTTTGCAAGCTCTCGACACCTTAACTAAAGGACGCTATTTCATTTGGTTCGCACTCGCGTTGGAGTTTTGATTTCGGACACACCACTTGGTTAAGAGCGGCAATATGGGGTTAGAGACCTTATCAGTATCATGAAGCGAGTTTCTCGGTTCCGGTTCAATAATACCTGCCTACGGCCTGGTGGAAATACGATCGACACTACCTACCCTGTGACCTGCCAAATCTATCGTGGCACCTGCAGGTTGTCGTGAGGCCATCGGGGGTTCAAATTCCGAATAAATCACCTATAGGCTATGCGGCGGGCACTATTGGCCCTCTCTGCCCGTTGTTC
>MU150259.1:159028-220303 GCA_015584075.1 Collybia nuda
TCAAATTCCGAATAAATCACCTATAGGCTATGCGGCGGGCACTATTGGCCCTCTCTGCCCGTTGTTCTTCACCAGCCTCCACCCAACGCCGGAAAGCTGCTCGAGCCTCAATACTCCACAAAATGGAGGCCATCACAAGGTACCTCCATTATCGCCCCCACGAAACATTGACTTATTCAGAATGCGTGCAGAAATGCTGACTGCCGCAATCTGGTATTTTTTATTATTATTTCCTATGTATATATTGATCTTTGAACCTATTGCAGCAGATTGCTTATGAGGATATCTCAATTGCGTTCGCCCGTTTTGTCTAATCGAAACATTATTTTCCTCACGTTTTTGTCTTGTAGCATCATGGGAGCTGCGGGAAGCGGAAAATCCACTGTATGTCTCGCTCCATGTTTCTGTATGCTCTTCGTGGATGACATTTTGACCATATTCCCCCTGCACAGTTCATAAATCTTGTCAGCGATTCAGAATTACCAGTATCGGAAAGTTTGGAGCCATCCACACACGTTGACGTAGCAAACTACTCTGATTCTCCACCTGGCCGTTCAGTGAAGTTGATCGATACACCTGGGTTGGACGTAAAAAGCAGTGACGACATTTTGAAGGCGATTATGGCTACCTGCCCTCCTGCGAAACCTCGGTAGGTAACTCCCTATTGATAATAGTTATTGACATCTTGAACGAAATTCATCAGGCGCAAGGCAGCGGACGGCGTAGTGTATCTACATCGAGTCTCAAACGCGGTCCCGAACATTACGAAACACTTATTAGCGTTCAAGACCATATGTGGCGATATTACATTCCGGCGTGTGGTGATAGTAACTAATATGTGGAGTGAACTTCCTGAGGAAGCAGCGATGGGAATCCCCAACGATGGAGGGATTGGTCTCAAAGGGGACGCGAAGATATTTCGCCACGACAACACACGTTCGTCTGCAAGTCGTATACTTAACAGTCTCATCGAGGACCACCGCCCACCAGCACTATCCGATGCTATCAGCGATATCCGCGAAGCGGAGAAGGGATGTATTCCGGGCTGCTTTGGTGGCATATTTTCATCGAGATCGCCCTAGATGGAATCCCGGTTTGATTTTCATTTAGGGGTGTATTGGACTTGGGAGTGAAAACAGTTGTATAGTAGTCGCCTCACATTTAGTAGTCAATTGCATTTGTACCATACCCGTAATTTCTTGTAAACCAGCCAAAGAATTGTTACGTACGGCATGAACCCTCGGACTAAGTGAAATATTCAATGCTTCAAATGATTGTAGGTTTGGAGTTGAGGCGTGCGAATTATGAGCAATATGCTGGCGGTGGGACGGCCATGATATCTCTCTTTGTGTCGGAAGCTATCCTCCAACCCAAGGATACTGGAGAAGGAATGTCGTCCTTTCCAGGCTCTGCACTTTCAAATGGAGTAGGAGTGATGTCGAGCTTATTTGGTGCTTTGGGGCGATGATGGCGGCGACGGCGACAATAGATCATAATCAGTACGATCGCAAGAACCCCTGCCAGGGAGCCAAGAGCCGCACCGACAATGATACCTATCGGAGGGCGGTGTTTGGGCTCAATAATGATACTATTCGGCGTGTTAGGGGAGGGTGGGAGGTTTAAAGGTGTGGTAGGTGCTAGCGAGTAGGTTGAGGAATTCGGTGGCGTTGTGTTGGAAGGAGTGATTTGCCCAGGGTTCGAGGGCGTGGTATTGTTTAAAGAGTGTGTAGAACTAGGTTCTGGGGGATGCTCCGTGGCGGTATGGCCCGCGATACTGGTGGTTGGGGTGGGGCTCGTAGTTTTGACGGGAAGAAATTCGTTGGACGTAAAGGTAGTTGTTACTGGTGGATCTGGAGGTTCGTTGACACTGAAGGCACTAGCGATGAGTGAAATCGGGAATGGATTTAATTGAAACCTACCTGTAGACTATACGATCAAGAATAAACAGTGAGTCCATTCCGTTCACTATTCCATTAGTTATCTTCAGTTCGTGTGGACCAAGGGGTATCATATTGCTATCATATACAAGGACATTATATGTATAGCCTGTAGCGCTGGGGCGGCTGAAGTTAATGGCTTGTTGGCCATCCACGGAAAATGCTACAGCGGCGGTTGGAGCCAGGTTTATCGATCCCAAGCTTTGGGGAATGACGGCATAGACTTGAACTGAATCTCCTGTCATGTACCACCGTCAGAGTGGCGAACGGGTGAATTTGGTTGGATCGCAGACCTTGGAATTTTACTGTCACGGAAAGAGGTGTGTTTGGGTATGCATTTGTCCCAATCCCTACACGGAACTGTTTGATTTAATATACGAAGAATGAACGGGGGAAATGGTTGTAAAATTACCGTGCTTTCGTGCCAAGTTTGCATTGAGATTTGACTAGGATCTGGTTGAGCATAACATTTGCCATTTGGACAATTACCGTTGGAATTCCACGCATCTGGTGGGTCGTACCTCACCGACGAGTCACTGTCGTCGATCGTGAATTCCTTCTGTATGGCAAGCGCGGGCCAGGATATCAACACCACCAACAGGGAGAGGAAGTATGGAAAACACATTAGGGTAACATGGGGATCTTTGTCCAACACATGAGATAGATATAGTGAGTCCAACACTGCGACAAACAATCTCTAAAGAAACGGGTGCCTCCCACTTAGTAAAAGATCGAATCACCTACCCCACGACATCTGAAACGCCGGAACTGTGAGAGCCTACGGGCACGGGACCGGTGAGGGGCAGTTACCCATCAGCGAAGTTTTCCCAAGATCCAAGTAAGTATTTTTCGTTCTTTCAAGGCTAGAAAGGACCGAAGATATTTTGTCGAAGTGTAATGGATCGTTCTTGTTTCGTGGCCTCACCTCGTGTTGGATAGGGGCACGGGGACAGTATACTGTGCTTAAAAAGGGTGGCTGTCCGTATAGGTCGAAGGAACGTGTTTATTATATCAAAAAAATGACAGGATCACAGTAGGATGCCAATGTCGCAACCAGATTGTGATGCCCTAATGTGATTCGATCAAGTGGATGCGGACAGGGCTACGGAGATCTCAGATATGGGTTGGAGCCGTAAAACTATTTGTGTTGGTGAGATCTAGTAGATGTCTGTGTGGTTTCGTGGTTTCTATTCTGACGACCTTCAAGCCCGACAAGTCCTCTAAAAACATCCACCCCACAATCCTGAAGTTACTTTTCCACAAGTTGGTTCCCGTTTGGAACTTTTCATTTTTTGTGTATCGCAACCGCCTAATTGGCAAAAATTCATTCTCCTGTTGCCGTTGGCATCTCCGTGGATCACCAGTCCGGCAATAGGGTGATCCATAGGCGAACGAGAGTTGCTTGAGTCCGGGAGCACCTGTAAACTTTACCAGGCGGAAAGTTGCCCTTCTTCGCCGATCCCTGGAGATTGCTGATTATAGATTCAAGTTCGTCTAGAGTCGTCTGGTGTGGCTGATAGAAAATCATTCGGTTGGGGAGAACAGAATAAATGAATTTCTCATTATTTTTAGTATGATCCATTAGTATCTTTTAAGCTTACCGAAGATTTCGACGTATATTGTCAAGTGGTGACATTTGTGGGACGGCTCTACAGAATCACAGCATATCAGCAACCATACGTAAGGTACGAACATGGTGACTCATTACATAGTTCCGCGATGGAAGGGACATTGATGCCCACTAAGATGTGCTAGGATGCTGCCCTAGGCAGTGCCTGTTAGTTAGCTTGGGTTTTCAGAGGAGCATACGTTTGGTGGGCGTGCATGGAGCGAGGTGATGGATTGAACTTGACTCGAAATAATCGAAAACTCTTTTTATTCAATTTGAAATTCCGACTCGTACGCGTAAAATGATGGTACCTGTTTTCCCACCATCAAGATTACGTCAAAATACAGGTAAACAATTCGGCCTCAGGCTGGGTCTTAGCTCTGTTGTCGCTGACTGGAGTGATCCACAAGCAGCCCGTCTGATTCAAACTTCGAGATTTCTGTGCTTTTTCGAACCTTGAAGAAAAATGTTTTGGTGATGAGAAAGAGAGACTCCATGAGGGAAGGCGTTCCGAGATCAGCTGGGTTCAAGAATCAAATAGAAGATGACAAGCCGAGGATATAACGAATTCCCGTGCGACCCGTTCAAATACTATTCAATGGGACGCCCCGCTGTTAGCTGATTTCTCTTTTGAACGATATACTGTATCATCAGTATCACTTACGTCCCCAACTTATTCGCAGAAGAGATTGGACATCTAAATTCGCGGTCATCATTTATAACCATCTGCAGCGTCTAATAATAAACGTAGGCACCTCACAGCCCGGCACGTGTCGTGTTATCAATCGAAAATCGCGATACTAGTTACCTTAACTTCATACCACATTGCAAGTGCAAGAAACGACGTAACAAAACGTAACCCAGCAAGTAAGTCTACAATATATGATATATCCCACATTCATGACGCGATACAGGAATCTACGATGCAGCGAAGCCACAACAGGATCAAAAATCTCGAAGCAAACCTGAGAAATGCTATATCGAAGGGAAGTCAAAACACCAAAATTTTCCTCGATCTTGGGCGGGCTCATCAACAGCACTACGAAAGCTCACATGAGGCAGAAAATATTGAGAGCGCTATCAAACATTTCAAGAGTGGCTTGGAACATGTTCCGTTGGACGAGACCCACCATGCACCGCTGGCGTTTCATCTTGGAAATGCACTACTATCAAGGTTTCGAGAGAAACATGAAGTACAGGACTTACAGGATGCTATCGCTTTTCATGACCGAGCACTAGCATTACGTCCGGTTGGGCATCAAGACCGGTCTATCTCTTTGTATAAGGTTGCAACGGCTCGGGTGACTAGTTTTCAAGAGCTGGAAGGTAACATAGACGATCTCCAGGAAGCCATTACCTCTTTTGAGCAAGCCTTGGTCTTATGTCCTGCTGGTCATCCCGGCCGGCTCAATTGTTTGAAAGGCCTTGCACATGCTCTGACCAATAGATTTCTCAAGCTAAGAGAGACAAGTGATGTACAGGAAGCTATAGTCTACTTCAGAGAAGTATTGGAACTAAGCCCTTCTGGGCATCCTGACCGGTCCGCAGCTTTGAGTAGCCTTGCCCGTGGTCTACTTAACAGGTTTAGAAAACTTGGTGAGGTAGTAGACCTACAGGAAGCGATATCTCTAGATGAACAGGCATTGAGGCTCCGTCCTGCTGGCCACCCTGGTCGTGCTGTACTATTACGCAATCTTGCGAGTGCTCTGATTACGAGATTTGAAAAACTTGGGGAGGTGAAAGATCTACGGGCAGCTATAGAATTCCTCGAAAGGGGATTGAGGTTGTGTCCAGATGGCCACCCTAAACAGGCTATAGCACTGGAGGCTCTTGCAGATGCTCTGATGACTAGATTCAGGAACTCTGGTGGTGAAATGCAAGATCTTGATAAGGCTATTGGCTTATATGAAAAGGTGTTGAACCTAAAGCCAACCGACCATCCCGATCAGTCCTCTGCCCTGGATGACCTGGGGGGTGCCTTATTTGTTAGGTTTGGGAAACAAGGGGAGATGAAAGATCTAGAAGGGGCAATAACTTTGCTTCAAAAAGCATTGACATTGAAACCATCTGATTACCCTGGGCACTACTTATTGTTAAGAACTGCTGCCGCTGCATTGATTGCAAGATATAAATCGCTGCAAATTATCAGAGATCTTCATGATGCAATAATTTATTATGAGAGGGCATTCGAAATGTGCCCTGTTGGCCACCCTGGACATCTACAATCACTGGATAATCTAGCACATGGTCTCATTATCAGGTTTAAAGATCAAAGAAATATTGGAGATATACAGAAAATTGTTGATCTGCATGAGAGAGAACTAGACTTGTCTCCACCTGACAGTTCCAAAAAATTTATGGTTTTGGATACACTCACACATGTATTGGTGATGAAATTTGAGAGGGTAAAAAATATAGATGATTTGCAGAAGGCAATAATGTATCAAGAAGAAGCAATTAACCTGTGTCCTGCCAGTGACCCAAAGAGATCAGAATATCTTTATGGACTTGCACATGCTCTAAAGCTCAGAGCTCAGCATTTGAAAGAGGTTGAAGATCTAAGAAAAGCTACAAGCTTGTATAAACAAGTGTTGGAACTATACCCAGATGGTCATCCTGAGCACCCTAAAGCTTTAAATAACCTTGCAACAGCGCTTGTACTCCAATTTAAATACACTGGAGATCTCACTGAGCTGGAGTCAGCCAGAAGTCATTATAGGACAGCATTGTCATGTTTGCCATCAGATCACCCTTTTTGTTGTTCAATTATGTCTTCCCAAGCATCACTTGTGATGGCATTGCATGAAACTGATTGGGTACCTTGCCAGAATTGTTCACATGTTGATGAAGTGTGTGAACTCCTCAAGGTGGCATCTAACCATCCCACAACTAGTCTCCAACAAAGATTTGGTGTATCTACAATCTGGACTGAGATTGCACATGCTCATAAGCATCAATCTGCACTTACTGCTTATTCTACAGCAATGGAACTACAACAACAACAACTTTTCTTGTCACCTCCTGGAGGGACCAATCCCAGAAAAAGGATATATTCAACAGTACTTTGTTCTGAAGCTGTATCTTGTGCAATTGAAATGGGAAATCTGGAAACTGCAGTCCAATTCATGGAACAGGGGAGGTTCATGCTGTGGTCAACAATAAGGCAGTATGGCCATCCTTTTGAAAAGCTTTTAGCAAAAGTCCCAGAGCTAGCCAAAGAATTTAAAACTATTGGTCACCAAATTAGGCGCCTCCCCTCATTAGCTGATATTGACATACCTCATCAACATGTCCTGTATGAGAAATGGATGGCTTTACTTGAAAAAGTCAAGGGAATTGAAGGATTCTCAAGTTATTTGCAAGCTACACCATTTAAGGACTTGAAGGATGTAGCTAAGGAAGGGCCAGTTATCATGCTTAGCATTAATGACACACACTCAAATGCTACCATTCTTACTACATCTGTTGGCCCCATTGTTGTTCCACTCCTTGATGCAGATCCAGTCATACTTGATAATTTGGTGCAATGGCTTTCAGATACCACAAGTGGTATTAGGCCCTCTAAAACTATTATTACTATCTTACAGTATTTCTGGACTGCCATTGTTGAACCTGTGGTAAAACAGCTTAGCCTGTTGCAAGTACCAGAAAAATCACATATCTGGTGGTGCCCTATATCTTGCTTCTCTGCTCTGCCTCTGCATGCAGCAGGACCTTATAAAAAAGGCTTGAAAAATTTGCCTGACTTGTATATTTCTTCTTATACACCATCCCTGGAATCTTTGATCAAAGCCAGAGAAAGCATGACCAGGTCCCATTCTACTCCAAATTTGCTTTTGATAAGCCAACCAGAGACTGCCTTGCCTGGTATGCTGGAAGAAACTAAGATTGTAGAAAGGTATAGAAAAGATATCAATATTGATACTTGTTCAGGAGAGGGTGCTCATAAAGAAGCTGTGTTAAAGGGTCTCCAGTCTCATTCCTGGGTTCATTTTTGCTGTCATGGCCACCTTGCAAGTCATTCACCTAGGGACAGCACATTCCAGCCTTGGTTCCAGCTCCATGATAAAGAATCTCTGACTGTCCTTGAATTGTCGAAGGCCCAACTTCCAGATGCTGAATTTGCCTTTCTATCTGCATGCCACAGTGCAGAAAAAAGTGTCCTTCGAAGCCCAAACTTGTATACAAAGCTCACAGCAGCCTTGCAGTTCTCTAAATTCAAGAGTGTTGTTGGCACTTTATGGGAGACAGTGGATGATAATGGACCAGTCATTGCAGATGCATTCTATAAACACATGTTCCACAATGCAGGGACTGTCAATGTGAAGGATGCAGCTGAAGCCCTTAATGTTGCAACCAGAGAGATGAGGAAGAAGAATGTTCCAATAGATCAGTGGATTAATTATGTCCATGTTGGCATTTGATGTTCCCACTAAAGGTTGGTTTGGATCTTGTTATTTCCTCACATGGCTAACTACCCATCTTTTTCAGTGTTTGCAATAGAAGCACCAATTTTCTGTTACTATCCATGTACTTTGAAACCTTTCCACTCATTTTTTTTTTAATCTATAAAACCAAAAAACCCAGACACATTTTGATTTTTTGATTTTGATTTTGAATTCTGAATTTTGGCTCCATAGTGTTAGTGTTGCCTTGCTTTTACTATTCCTTTGTCCCCTTTTTCTGTGATCAAATTTGTCAAGGATTTCTGAATGAACACTGTATTTTGAGGATAAATAGTACTGAGAAGTTTATTTTTCCCAGGTCCTTGTAGTATTGAAGTGGTCTAAGAAATATTTTGAGAAGTAAGATGAGAGGTGCTGAAACAGCATGTCCAAGTTTTAATGTTTACATTGTCCTCTCATAGTCCCTCCCTAGTTTCTCTGATAGTATGTTGTATTGCTCCTGTAAATTATAACAAACTGTCCCTGAACTCTGATTGTTCTATATTTAACCATATATTTAATTTGTCGTTTCCAATCACCCAGTGCACCTTAGTTACCCTATGACAGACGGAAATCATGCCGGAGGCTTGCTGACAGCAGATAAATGATTCCACCCACATCGACCTAATCCCACCCACACTATATCCTAAGTAGGATCACCGTACGCCGGAGGTAAAGTCCCATTTGCTTCCAAGAGTGTTCTTTTCGAATCACTAGCAACCATCCATCCCTGGCCCGTATACCTTCTCCCCGAATCTGGATCATACCCTCCAGAAACGGGGAACGGGTCGACCTGGCCTGGACTGGTAGGTGAATAGACGGGAGAGGCCACATCTGTGGCAAATGTAATGGTTCTGAGATTGTAGACAGGTGGCGGGGGTTGGACTGATATGAGGGGATCAGGACTAGGTGGTGTACCAAATGAGGATCGGGTGTCCGTTGTGATGAGGCGAGTTGTTTGAGAGGTCCCGGAGGCGCGGAAGGATGTTGTACGGGCTTGTCTACGACGCCGCCGGTAGAGTAGGCAGGCGATTATCCCGATGACGAGTAGGCCAAACGCTGTGCCTAGGACAGCGCCAATGATGCGCCCGCGCGAGGAAGAGGATAGCGTCGAGGGGGGGTTGGGAGATGGAGAGTTCGAAGGATGGGAAGGATCGACTGATAATGAAGGATCTGTGGGAGATGTTCCGCCCGGAGATAGTGTTGGGCTTGTTGGGGTGTTGGAGTTCGTCAGGGAGGAAATGGATGGTATGGATTGGCTGAAGTTGGGTTGTCCGGGTATGGTTTGACCTGGGATGGGTTGACCACCGGATGCTGAGTGATTGGAGGAGCCAATTGAAGGGAATGGCACCTGGGACCCTGATGGCGGCGATGACTCTGTGGGCACTCCTGAGGTTGGCGTTGAGGGCCCCGATGGCGGAGAGATTCCACCCGGATCCGCTGGCCCTGGGACAACTACCGTCGCTGTCGTTGTCGCCGGGGAACCCTGATCGTCAAATCTGTTTTTTGTAGAAATATTACATATTAGTATTGGCACACAGCCCATTGAATGATGTGAATGATATCAACTCACGAGTACACAATGTTGTCAAGCATGAGTAACGTCTGACCCTGAGTCTGGCCAATGTTACCGTTCGTAATATCTAACCTGTGAGTGCCCGGCGAAAGGGCAGAATGGGAAAAGACGGGGACGTTGTATTGGTAGCCCCAAGGTCCAGGTGGGCTTCGCGAAAAAGTTCCGGCAAGCTGACCGTCAATAGAAAATGACATTTCACTCTTGCCACTAGGGAACGCAATTGACGTTGCCAGTACACAATAAACGTACACTGCCGAGCCTACGGGTGTGCAATAAGAGCGCGTAGAATGAAGGTAAAAATTAATAAACCTTGAAATTCAAAGCTCGCAGTAATCGGGACGATCGTCGATTGAGGGTCAAACTGTATTTGTGTTTAGGAGGATTCTAAAAATATAATTGAACGAAGGACTAACTGTAGCTTCGTGCCATGACCCACTATAGACGATTTTAATATCGGGTCTAGCGTTACACAAGACCGATGAACAATGTTCGGCGGTGTTCCATACCGACGGAGGGTTGTACAATATGGAGTTTCCTGAACGTGGATCCCCAGATGAATCGTCAACAGTGATATTGACCAGGCCAGCCTGAGCCAAACGAAACAGTAGTGGCCAGAGGGCGAACCTCACGAGCGGCACCATACTCAGCGATGTGTGAAGAAGAAGCTCTTTCGAAGAATGGAGGCCTCGAGCTTATGTACAGACAGGTGGCGTGTGTCCAGGTTCCAAATATCAGCATAGAAGCATAACGACGGTGATTGTTGGACCCTAGTTGGACAGCGAAGGCCCTGTAATTAGCCTACAGTGCCTTCATTTGAGAGGCGTGTATTACAGGCTTGTACTGCCAGTGGTGGGCGGATAGTAGTTTTCGAGTTAATGTTGCCCGTCGGGTGTCCGGGTGCCGCTGATATGATTTACCTCTCCCAATAGATCGCCTATTTTTTGCTCCATCGAGTGACGAGTAGCCACATCG
The DNA here is from genome assembly GCA_015584075.1 of Collybia nuda. Taxonomy (NCBI): domain Eukaryota; kingdom Fungi; phylum Basidiomycota; class Agaricomycetes; order Agaricales; family Clitocybaceae; genus Collybia; species Collybia nuda. The sequence continues at coordinate 169,568 of MU150259.1, forward strand.
AAGAAATACCCACATTAGACAAATATAAACCTAAGATGACTGAGTGGGAAAGATGAATGATGAATTAAAGTGATATCAAAGTTATACCAAAGTTTCTTTACGCCCTTGTCATTTTGGGGTTCCTAGATAAGCATTGCCTGGGTCTTCGATATCGTGAGATCGGTAATCAGGGAGATTGAACCGGAGGAATTGTGGGATTGGTTTATATTCCAAGGTTTTCTGAATTAAACAGTCGTGACTTGTGGACCTACTTCGACTCGGAGCAAAAAAGGACCCGTGTGGGACGGCGTTTTGTAGTTCCCGCGCCAACCAAAAAAAACAATTACGTAATCACTTACAATGTTGTTCCGTTTCAGAAAAGCCTCCGAAGAACGAAACCTGAGGGAGACCAAACTGACCGCCATTCCACTTTATCCAGTCCTCATTCATACACAACTCGCTTTCCATCACACTTTTTCACGATTTATTAGGTAAAGCCTCCCCTTAGCTCCTGATCGGAAGCGACGGCTCCAGAGTCGAGACAGGCCCAATTAAACAACACAGGCCATCATGAAACTTTCTCTTAAGGAAGCGCTTCTCCCACAACCTCCCAGTTTTGGGAAGAAAAAGGCGTACGACGTGCACCAGATACTTGGGACGGGGACGTTTGGGAAGGTTGCGCGCGCGACATGGCACGTACCCCCCGAGCAGATCGCTGTCGCGCAACGAGGCGCGGCTGCGAACTCGGTTCCAGCACATGGCCAGCATTTGTCGGTGGAGACGAAGCAGAAAGGGAAAGTGGGATCGAGGTCGTCTTCCCCGGGCCCTGAGGACGTGACGAAGGAGGTGGCGCTGAAGATGATTCCGAAGAAGAAAGTGAGAGGCAATGAGGCAAGTGTGTGGGGGGAGATGGAGGTCTTGAAAGGGCTTGACCATCCTAATATCGTGAGTTTGACTTCAACGTGGTTCGTTCATGCTCCTCCCTGATCGAAGCTTCCTAGGTCAAATTCTATGAATGGTTCGAATCACGGTCAAAGTACTACTTATCGTTCGAGCTTGCCGTCGGTGGGGAACTCTTTGAGCGGATATTAGAAAAGGGAAGATTCACAGAGAAAGATGCCGTAGCAGTGGTACGGTCCATCCTCGCAGGAGTACGGTACCTACACGATAACGATATCGTGCACCGTGACCTCAAACCAGAGAACATTCTCTATCGCACAAAGGATACGGACAGTGACATCGTGATCGCCGATTTTGGTATTGCGAAGCATCTTCACTCTCCCGAAGAACAACTACATTCCCTTGCCGGGAGCTTCGGTTACGTTGCCCCTGAGGTCCTTAATAAGGATGGGCATGGTAAAGCTGTTGATATTTGGGCCACGGGGTGAGTTCCTGCCTCGTTGCATATACCTCGGCTCACACTCCACAGCATCATCACTTATGTACTCCTTTGCGGGTACCCACCATTCCGCTCTGAGGACGTCAAGGTCCTCATCAAAGAAACTACCGAGGCCAAAGTCGAATTCCACGACCGGTACTGGAAAAATGTCTCAGTACAAGGTGAACCACACACCGTCCGTTCTATCTCCAACTCTAACATTTCAACCTTATATAGCAAAAACCTTCATCAAATCACTTCTTCATCCAGACCCCCAGCGCCGCCCAACTGCCGCAGAGGCATTCGACGACGACGTGCGTGATCCCTCCTTACTTCCTCCTGATCTACTCTAAGTATAGCACTAGTGGTTGACGACGCACGAGCCTTCGACGGAGCATGATCTCTCCACTGGTCTCCGTGACCACTTTGACCCTCGTGCGAGATGGCGGAGCGCGATTGCGTCTGCACGGGCGATACACCGGCTAGGGAGTGCGGGACGGGCGTCGAGTGGGTTGAGTGGGACAAGCACGGAGAGCGGGGTGAGTGGTACGAGCGCTCTCAGTAAAGGCAGTGGGGGGTGGGGCAGCTTTCAACCAGGTGGTGGCGCAGGAGCTGCTGTGGTGGATTCGGACGACTCGGATGAAGAGGGAGAGGGAGCGGAGCCGGCACAGGAGGAGAAAAATGATCGGGTCAAGGCGACTGCGCCTGGAGAGGCTGAGAAGGGCGAATTGGGTAAACCGAGTGACGAACATACGTTGAGACGGGCACATGAAGCACATACGCCACTGCATGAACGCGTACCGTCGATATTGGGAGGGGACACCAAGGGAAAGAACTTGGTCGAATCATCACCCCCTTCAATCTCAACTTCCCCACAACTCACCCCCAGTCCAAGCCCAAGCCCAAGCCCGAATCCACACTCAATACCCCCAAGCTCACCCCAAACCCAACAAAATCCCCAACCCAAACCAACACCACCACCCGCACCCGGGAGCGATAGCCCTCAAATGCACGAAGAGCCAGAGTCAATCCTCGATTCTCCCGAAACAGAAGAAGATGCGGACCCGCGGATACCGGGGTCGTTCGATCTGGGGGGGCCACCTATGCAAGGGGCAGGGGCGAGCAGCAGGCAGGGCGAATCATGGGGAGACATGCTGAGGAGGTTGAGGAAGGCTACTATCAGCTAGTGAGGCTGTTTCACCCCTATTATTCGCAGTACTGGGGCCGACTGTCCGTTTTTTCTGCGTAGCGGCGTTGTTGGGGGAGTGGTGATTGTGGTTGGTTTGGTTTGGGTAGGGAGTTGAAGTGGGTGTGGCGGTTTGAGGGTTAGGGAGGTTTGAAGGTTAGAATGAGAAAATGATAACTAACAAGGCTTGAGGACGTAGACCTTGGGTATAGTCAGGATTTTTTTTGGTTTACCCATGAAGGTGCCGGTGATATAGGGATTGGATATAGTTTGTATATATGGATTTTATGTAAATAGGTTGTGTGTACTCTGTTACGAACTTTCTCACTTTATCTTTTAACTCCAGACATCTCTGTAACGACCTACTTATACCCTGATTATGATCAACAGATGGGATCCGGCCTGGAAACTCGTGGTCGACATGATCTGACAGGGTGGGACGCATTTACATGAAGTTCTGATCCCTTCCTTTAAACTTTTTCTCTCCATATCCCATACGACACACAATCGATAACCTTTTTTTTTTTTTCAAATCCTGACTCAAATCTCCGGTCGTACATATGTCGCCATAGCGTAACGCGTACACGCGTAGGCCGGGATAAACCCATGTGCCCACACGCGATCGATAGCGGCGCGGGCGGCTCTTTCGATTTTTTATTTTGGTAAGCCGACTCACCCTTGCTGAGCTGATGGATTATTACCAGTGCTACCCTGATACAACGAGGCTCAGGCAAGGACTCAATTTATTCTTTTAGGATTTTGGCTTAGACTGGAGATTGTTGGTTGGAAATACGCTGAAGACTCGGCGAACGATGACTGTGCCTCAGACTTATGGTACTACCCCTGGTACTTCGACGTGTGCAGCTAGCGATGTGCGTCCGAAACGGATTTTGGTCATTGGAGGGGGGCCTACGGGCCTTGTTGCCCTTAGGAACTTGCAAGAGCGGGGCGCGTTTGAGGAAGTGCAGTTGGTGGAGAGGAGGGATGATGTTGGTGGTGTATGGTGCGTATCTCTACTATGATATGGAAAGACATGACTCAACTAAAACTCGGATTCAGGTACTTAGACGGGCCTACGTTATCAAATGACGGGGTCAAGAATCGTGCGGAATGCACGACGACCATGGCCAGGAGTAACGGTAACATCGACCCAAGCGGTACCCTAGACAAGCTAAATACAAACGGATCCACAAACTTTCCCCCCCGCTGGCCCTCCCCTGCTTACCCAGGGCTAATCGGGAACGTCCTCCCGGAATTTCTCTCCTATTCACATCACCCCTTCCCCTCCCCACCCCGGGCGCACCAGCTTTTCCCAACACTCGCCGAGACACACCAATATCTCAAAGACTTCTCAGCACCCCTCATCTCTAGTGGTGCCGTTCGCCTCAACACCGAAGTTTGCGCAGTAGGAGAGATACCTGACAGGGCTGGATGGTGCGTGCGTATGAGGGATTGGCGGGCAGGTAAGGGTGGGAGGGAGTTTGAGGAGAGGTGGGATGCGGTGGTTGTGGCGAATGGGTGGTATGATACTCCGGTGTGGCCGCAGACGCCTGGTTTGCAGGAGATTGTGAGCTTGGGGATTGCAAGACATGCGAAAATGTATCGTGGGCCAAAGGGATTTGAAGGCAAGGTACACGCTGTAACACTTTCTCATCGACGTTCTACGTACTAATCCTGCCCTCAATCCAGCGCTGTCTAGTAGTAGGGAATGCCAACTCGTCCAATGACATGGCAGCCCAACTCCGTTCAGTGGGGTCACTACCCGTATACCAAAGCATCCGACGCCCCGCCTTCCCCGGATTCCCCTACGTTCCAGACGAACAAATTACCATGGTCGCACCCGTAGCAGAATACGTCCCAACGACATCGGGACAAGTCAAAGTGCGGCTAATAGATGGGACCGTCATACCCAATATCGATGCGGTATTTGTCGGGACAGGGTACAAACCACGCCCCCACTTCGTGCACGTTATTAATCCCGATACCGGGATCCTGCAGCCGCTGGTGGAAGGTGTGATTGGCCCCCCGCGTATCCCGAGCCTGCATAAACATATTATGTATGCGCGTAACCCGACACTAGGCTTTGTTGGTGCGCCGATGTCGTTCACCCCCTTCACACTCGCCGACGTCAGTAGTACCTGGCTCGCCTTGGCCTGGTCAGGCGAGCTCAAGTACCCCGTGACCATCGAAGATCGGCTGGAGTATGAGCGGGCTCGGGTGCAGGCTATCGAGGACCAGCGCAAGGAAGACAAGAACATCACGGCGTTCGTATCATACATGGTTCTGGCGGCGTCCGAGCAGGACTATGCGCGTGGTTTGGTCGATGAGGTGGTCCGTGCGCGTCCCAGTTTGTCGGAGGTACTGCCGGAATGGAGTAACGAACGGACGAAGAAGAGGGAGGCGATGTGGCCTGTTAAGTTGGAGGCGTTGAGGTGGGCTAGGGAACAGGGGAGCTATGGGAATGTCAGCTTGGATGGGGCACTAGATTAGAGATTGGGTTTGCGCGCTGTGGATGATATATTTTTAAAAGTTCATCAGTAGAAGTGAAATGGAGAGCTCCACGGGTCAGTCTAAATTTTTTTGTACAACATTGCATTGGTTTCTTCCTTTTCGCCGGGATCTGGGAGTATCACAAAAATATGTTTAGGCGTCAATTTTAGCGCCATCACCAAACAGCATTTTCTGCCTCTGATTCCGGATCCTGATTCCTGATTCAAACGCCTAGAATAGAGTCCACTATAAATTCGTAGTAATGGTCTGCATGATCCTATTGCTACGAACATTAAAATAGACCTGTGTACATACAGGAAATAAACGAATGGTCAAGGTGCGAGCTACCCTTAGCAATTACTATGATACCGACCCCGGCGCCGTGATTCAACATCCACGAGGTCAATCAGATTCTACTCGTAGGCCTAAAAATTTATGAAATGTCCATTGTTCTCGAAATTTATCACTACCCCACATCCACAAATGCTCCCTGGTCCATCATACCAAAACAGGATGACTCACGAGCCCCAGGAAATTTCACTTTCCCAATCACACGCGCACTTGAATGTCCACTTCCTTCTGTTTCTTGCGTGCGCAACAACAGAAAATCCTCTTCGCACAACATAGACAAAAGAGAAGCAGAAGGAGTACAACCAGCCCAGCCGCAGCTACGCCTAATATGGCACCTAGGGGAAGTGCGGTTGAAGATTTGCTGGACGAACTGGGACTAGTGTCCGTCGTTGCGGCTGTCGTACTATTGCTGCATAAATTTAGAGGTGAGTACTAGTACCATTATATGAGAGTGATGATTTAGAACACCTACGTATAAACGATACGGTCAAGGATGAACATGGAATCTGGGCCGTTGGGCTTCCCGTTTATGATTTTGATTTCGTGTGCACCGGGTGGGAGCGAAGAGTTTGCGTAGAACAAAAAGTCGTACACGAAGTCAGAAGCTGAGACGTTCGGTTGACCGAATTGATCTACGAGCACGCCGTCGATAAAGAATTCGACATTGGCCGTTGGGATTCCAATGGTGGGCGGGAGTACGCCGTAAACATAAACAGCATTTCCTGTACCGCAAAAACTATGAGTACGCCATATAGCGGGTTATACCAAAACCAAGACTGCACACCATTGAAACGTGCAGTAGCAGATTGAGTTTTATTAAGGGCATTCGCATGGTCTGGCTTTGCAGAAAACTATTCGAGTTTGAGTAGAAATTACATGAGAAGATATATTGAACGTACCACGCTAGTATGCCAAGTATTTGAAAAGGTTTTGTTTTTGTCTGGGAAACCAGAACACGGCACGCGGGGGCACCCATCTGGTTTTAACCACAGCTCGGGCGGGTCGTATGCCACAGTATCGCTATTAGAGTTTGAAATGGTATCGTCGATTGTAGTATTTGAAGGAACGGCTCTGCTGATATGCATAGTGAATCGAAAAGACAGGTTAAAGGAACGAAAAGAATAAGAGAATGAAACCCTAGGATGCACAACAGAACTCTTTTATAGGGAATATAATCCACCCTAGAGCCCACTCGACAAGTAGAATAGATCATGAAAGAACATCTGATGGACATCTTCATTAGGATAGAATGAGCGTTAGTGAAGAGTTGATATTGTGAAAAGATCGTAACCGCGTTTTGAGGGTAATTTTATGACGGGGCGCGACCACTCGATTGACGCGAGAAGTTGGCGATGATCAAGATCATGTTAAGAGCTTTGTGGGCGTGGGAGTAGTGGGGGTGCTACCAAAGTAAAGAAACAGAGCAGGAGGTTCAGAAGCGGGAGACAACTTGGCTGGTCAAAGCGGAGTTGAGGTGCGCCTTTAGAGTAACGAGGGAATATGCGAAAGGCTCGCACAACAACGACAGGGGTAAGTTCAGGCAGTCAGCATTAGGTGGGTGGCGGGAACTGTGAATTTAATCAATGTTTCTTTACTAACCTTAGCTGATCATGGTTGTTTTTCGCTTTCCCCGCGCCTATCATCATGATAGCTATTCTCGTTCGCGAAAACTACGCTTCTGATACAAAGCAGCGCCGATCACAATGATGTTCAGGGTGGGTTGAGAATGCATTGTACAGGTATCAAGGCCTATGATCGTGTCTGTCGGGTTGAACCCGTCCTTGTGGGCGCACATTCAATTAGTTCCATGAGACCAGCGTTCTTCCAAACTCATTCAATTATCAATCCAGTCCGGCCCGAGATAGTTTTGAAATGCTAATTTTCCGTTCATTTCATAGCATCTACTAGTATCGCCATCTGCAGAGAGACCATTTGTTTGAAAAATAAATCACTGTCCACACCGAGAACTCGCACCAGAGGTTTCTCTCATAACTTCAACAATGGGCTGCAAGATACGGATAGACTCTTCATCTTTCCGATAATGAATAATGAAACGCAGAAGTGGATTCGAGAACCATCAATGCCGAGCTTTGGCTCTGGGCCGAGTAAATCGTGCGGCATGTGCCTTAAGGCTTGCATTCTAGTACCTAAGCATCCTAAAATCGTATACGAGGGGCATTTGGTGACCAATGAAACTTTCGAAGAACAGTCCACTAACATTTGGAGAGACATGAAGGACAGTCTATCGTGGCATCATTTTAAGTTTTGGGAATCGGCGTATGAATTCAATAGCGGTACCACCAATCCCACCGCAATTGTGTTTAGTTTGATTGTAATTGTAGGCGAGTGTTCCTTGAAGACCTAGGAGGGGTTCCGCAGCTACTATGGCTTTATTAAAGCGTTGGCCAGTAAGAGGTTTGGATATCATGGTGGATATCAAAGGCTGTTTTTCCAACATTGTCGGCTCGTACAGTAAGGGTGCTACCTACTTGATGTGTCCTAGCACCTAGAGAGACATTATCAGATCTCGTAAGTGGGCTCCATGTTGGTATTAGAATATACCGATGGCCGTTAACTCGATAGAATCTGTTCCAGTGGCCAGAGGAAATGGTTACACGATTGTTTGCGAAAGAGTCGGGACCATATTCTGTCTCTCAAATCACATCGTGGTTGACGAGAAGTACGAATTGATCTAGTATGTGGCAAGGCGCTGATTAGTGGAAGCCAGTGGGGGGAAAGAGCCTACTAATAATCGTGATGGACTTGAGAGGCAGAAAATTCACAGACGAGTCAGGCACGTGGTATAATTAGGAAATTTAAATATTATGTAATAATTAGTTTTATAATGTTATTCTTGTGGTTTTACTGTTAGATTCATATAACGGGTGAATCTACTCTATATTTAACTCGATTAATACTCTATACCATGCGCCACAAACAGGGGATATCAAGATTAGGCAAATAGCTTCTCGAAGTAGTCAACGACTCCGCCCTCCGACTGAGTGTAAGCCCCAATGTATCCATCAGGTCTTATAATATAAATGGTGGCACCCGGACCAGTAATGTTGTAGTGTTTGTAGGCATACCCTTCTGCATCCACGAAGGCATGATGGGTGGGCTTAGCAATGGAAACGGAGGTTACTGGTGTTGACTGTGGATAGATGGTGACAACTTGTACCACATTATTAGCGCACGCACCAGGAACCTTCAGAAGTTCTCCTTGGTTATCACTGGGATCGGCAAAGGCGAGGACAGTGTGATGTGTAGGTTTGAAGATGTCGAATAGGCTCTGGGTCACAGTGATGTCGTTAACCGAGATGAGACCTGGGGCTTCAGGGGCCCTATCACCACCTCGAAGTAGTCCATCATCTCCAGATCGGTAAGGGTCACTGTGTGTGACTTCTCCCATATACCGCTCGTCGAGAACGATGGGACTTCCCTGGTAATTAATACCGAGTTGTCTTACATTAAAGTCCCAGCCTGACCACTGGCCATTGTTTCCATCCTTAGTCCAGGAGTCAAAAGCAGTTGTTGTGTTATTTAACACGCGATCGATAACCGGAAGACGCTCCTTAGTGTATGAGTCGAGGATGCTTGCAGACGAGATCCCCTTCTGCACCAAAGCGAGCTTCCAAGCAAGGTTAAACTGAGTATTATGCTTCAGCCAGAATGACGAAGGAGGAATGACTCTTACGTACCGAATCTTGGATACCTGAGTTCATCCCCTAGACAATTGTCAATTAACTCAAACTAATGGAATAGTAACGAATACACTAACTTGGCCACCAGCAGGTGTGTGGACGTGTGCCGCATCTATGAAATTATAATAAGGTCTAGTTACTAAAAGACGGGTTATGATCAAGCCTACCCCCAACGATAAAGACGCGGCCTTCGCCAAATCTGTCAGCCATGCGGATGTTAGGCCTGATCAATGGGTCAGATAAACGCATCCTGCTTGAGTTTATCGGACAAACCTCCAAAGCCCCATCCACACTAGCTCTCCGAACTCAATATCAGTCCTACCACTAATTTCGTAGAAGGTTCTAATGAACTCTTCTCGGCTAGACACCGCCTTCGAGTGATCGATTTCGGACCCGCCAACCATGAAGGTAAACCGATCGTCGCCATCAATCTCATAAGGTCGCATTGCAGCCCTATGGGTGGTCCAAGTTAGATAGGTCAATTGCAAAGATTTTATGTGGGAAATATTACATTTTCTCGAGCCAATTGTTACCCCAGAGCGGCCAGATCTGGAAAGGTAACCGTGTATCAAAAAGAAATCTTCAACGGATAAATGACACAAAACCATACGTTTCTATCCCCCAAGCCCTTTTTGACTTGGATATCGCCGATAAGAAGTATTTGCTCTTCCCGCGTTACACCACGGAATGGAATGCCCAGCTGTTTGCGGACAGTACTATGGGCACCATCAGCACCGACTAACCACTCAAATGTGGCAGTCTCGGTAACTTCTTTGCCGTCAACCGTCTTTAAAATTTGGGCGGTAACATAATCGGGATGTTGCTCTAGATAGACTAACTTTGTTGCAAGCTCTACTGTGACATTGTATTCTTCGAGTAGGTGTTTACGGAGGAACCCCTCGTGCCGGTCTTGGCCCAAAATGAGGGGGTTGATCTATATAGATTAGGATGTAAACTTAGATGTTTGGTAGGGGTTCTCGTACGCACGTAAGGATAAAAGGGCGTATCTGACAATTCTTTGTTAAGGTTTACAGTCTTAATCGGTGCCTCTCCTTGGGGAGACGACAATAACTGCATAGCTGGAATCGGGCGGGCCATCGCAAGGATCTCTGGTAGAAGTCCCATAAATTTATATATTTCCAAACTGCGAGGCTAATCGAAGTCATTATATCAGTTAACAATAGCAGAATGTTAGTACGAACCATTACTCCAGCCCCTCGCTGGCCAACCACGAAGTTAGCTTCCTGTGTTATGATTCTAACAGAAATGCCATTGCGTAGGAGAGCTAGGGCAAGCATGAGGCCTTTAAAATCAAATGGAATTCCTGTGAGGAATGACCGCAAACGACGAAGAAAATGACAAGTACCAGATGGTCCAGCCCCAACCTAAGAATGTGCATGTTAAAATTTAATAGTAAGATAAATATGCAAACCACGTACAATCAAGACACTTTGGTTCATTATGGACTCTGGAGGAACGGTTCCCGTTGTTAGTTTTCTTTGCGCCAATGGATTGAGTTTATATACTCTGCTTTTAGCCGCACTCCACCTATTATACGTAGTACGGCGTGTTTCATGGAAAAACACATCATGCTCAAAAAGGCCAGTACTAAAAGATCTTGGGGATAAGTTTGTTGTTACATTTCCGACGACGCTTAGAGATCGACTTAGTGATACTTATTCAGTATAGAGCTATAGACGATTTAGATTTGTAACATGTACCTGCGCAAATATACGTACTGGGGTAATGAATACTCTTTGGTTATTACTTGCGATTCCCCACATCAAATTAATCAATGTCGATAGGTGAAGTGCATCATTAGTCTTCAAGGAGCCCCGGCGGAATCCGGTCCGTGTCCTGAAACTGAGTACTTACTACTCCACGCCACGCGCTTGGTAAAAAATAAAGCCAACCTTTAGTCGTGAGTTTTGACATCACCTGAATATAATCGTCAAAAGCTGACCCAAAAGGAATCTTTGAAATGAAAATGTTCCCTCCTTTGTCATAAACTAAACGCTCACTTCGGTATCCGCTAAAAAACCACGGAGGTCACAATTCCGGTGTCGCAGAAGCTGGAATGGGTGTCAGAGAATGGAGATTTTGAGTCATAATAACTTGCTGCTGCCCCATTGATACTAATCCCCTCTGTTAAAACCAGGAGATATATCCCCGCCTGACGAACCGTAAGTGTTTTCCGAGATCGGTATGTTCTTGAGGCTAGTCATCCAACTCTACTAATTAAGGCCAGAAGCGCCCTATCGCGGGGGTGACAATTAACAGAAAATGGCTTCACTGTGACCACGTACTTTAGTGGCTCCTGAGTCGTGTGCCCCATAGCTAAGTGGAAGACAGAATCATCCCGCATTCTAACGATCAGTTCAAACTTCAAACCCTCTTCAGAGCCTCAGTACTTCTGTATATTTTCCGGGTTTTCGCACTCTTGCGTAGGTATATACTCTTTCAGGATTCAGCGAATGACAGAAGATATGAAAGTATATTTGAAGACCGATTAGAATTGTTTCGCGACTTTGTTGGTTCAAATTTAATTTTCGGCGTTTATGTAACCCTATCGTGAGAACCTTTCTTCGTGCACGTGATGGGTAATTTTTGGGCGAATTGCACTATTGCAACTTCCAAAATACAATCTCTGCTACATATGCCCAGCCTCATACTAATAACAAGAAATTTGACTTTCCCCAGCACATTCGGAAAATAATTGTCATCTCTACACCCACTCCCCCGAAGGCTGGTCAGCCCATGACCCCTTGATGCATGGGTTTGAAGAGACTATGACGTTGGAGTCATGCAAAGACGTATTATCACGGGAAAAAGAGGTGAAAAAACTAGGTACGTTTCGCATCATTTCCTCCCGATAATGAGTCTGACTCGATTCAGCACTGCCATATCAATATTATCATAGTCCAGAACCGCATCTCCGAACAGCACGGTACCCCAATTCCGGTGAGAAGGTATCCGTACTCCCGCAATACCAGGGGCTCTATGCATATGTTTCAACTAGAAAATTTATGACAGTTACACTCACTCTAACGGCGTTAGCACAAATGGAAATGGACATGGCTGACGATAATACCATCTTAGTAGTCTCACCTTACCCAAGATCGACGTGATATTCACCCGGACAGGGTATAAACCTCATCTGCACATATACATAACTATGCAACCAAACGTTAGTACCTTTCAGTTGTTTGTAAAGGATACGTCAGGCCTTCTTCGATTCTCGAGATTTTGTTGCTATCAGGTTCACACCGCCAGCACACCAGTTTTATTCATCTCACCCTCACTAGCTAAATTCCTATTGGCGACTATTTGCGGCCTTCTCAGCACCTAGCAAGAGCGGAAAACTTTGTCTAAATGAATATTAACTACCAGATATATCGAGGTGCTACTAGACAAAGATTTTCTCGAAATAAGCAACAACTCCATCCCAAGACCGGACATATGCCCCAATGTACCCATCAGGCCTTATAATGAAAATGGTGGTGCCAGCGTCCGTAACATTGTAGTGCTTATAGGCATACCCTTGACCGTCCACAAAGGCATTATAGGCAGGTTCCGGAACGATTACTTGCGTCGATTGGGGGTAGATAACAATCGCTTTGGCGATGCCATTCATATAGGTCCCAAGGGCCTTCAGCAGTGCCCCTTGATCATCACTGGGATCAGAGAAGACAAGGATGGTGTGGTGTGTGGGCTTGAACATGTCAAATAGGCTCTTGGTCACATTGTCTCCGGCGGAGACGAGGCCTGGTGCTTCAGGTGCTCTATCGCCTCCTCGAACGAGCCCATCATCTCCAGATCGGTAAGGATCGCTGGGAATGACTTCTCCTGTATACCGCTCATCAAGGATGATAGGACTTCCTCGGTAGTTGACGCCGAGTTGTCTCAGCTCAAAGTCCCGGGCTAACCCTTGGCCATTATTGCCACGCTTGATCGATGAGTCGTAAGCAGCTGTTGTACTGTTCAACATGAAATCGATAACTGGAAGGCGCTCCTTGGTATACGAGTTAAGGATGCTTGCAGGTGAGAGTCCCTTTTGTACAAGGGCGAGCTTCCACGCAAGATTTAACTGCACGATGTGCTTTAGTTAACACTATAAAAAGGAACGGTCGTACTTACTGAGTCTTGGATGCTCGAATTCATCCCCTGAGAAAAAATGGTGAGCTGCTACAACTAATGTGGTAGGGATGAACTTGCTAACCTGGCCACCAGCAGGTGTGTGAACATGTGCCGCATCTATCGGATTCCGGTAAAGCTCGTAGACTATAAAACAGAGCAAGATGAAACCTACCACCAACGATAAAGACACGACCTTCGCCAAACTTATCAACCATCCGAATGTTGGGCCTAATTTATGGGTTAGGGGGACGTGCCGTACTCAAATTTAGCAGACCGACCTCCAAAGACCCATCCACACCAGCTCTCCAAATTCTACATCTGTCCTACCACTGATTTTGTAGAATGTCTTAATCAGCTCTTCTCTACTGGAGGCTGATTTTGTATGGTCAATCTCAGACCCACCAACCATGAAATTGAAACGGTCATCGTCATCAATCTCAGAAGGCCGCATCGCCACCCTACAATAAAGGTCAGATCAAGCAAAAATATTACAGCTGCCCTCAAAGGATAATACATTTTCTTAACCCAGTCATTACCCCAAAACCGCCAAAACTGCCGCAGTAATGATGCATCAGAAAACCTTTTCGAAGGAATCGTATGAAATCATACCTTTCCATCTTCTAAACCCTTTTTGACTTGGATGTCGCCTACAACGAGAATTTCCGCCTCTCGTGTCACGCCGAGGAATGGAATGCCAAGCTGCTTGCGGACAACACTGTGAGCACCATCAGCCCCAACCAACCAGTCAAAAGTAGCAGTTTCTGCAACTTCTTTTGCATCGTATTTCTTTATGATGTGGGCGGTAACGCTATCAGAATGCTGCTCCAAAGATACCAGCTGTGTTGAAAGCTCCACCGCCACATCGTACTCCTCTAGTAAGTGTTTACGGAGGAGGGCCTCATGCCGGTCTTGGCCCAGGAGAAGAGGATTGATCTGAATTTATGTCAGGATGAGGTAGATCTTGAATAGGAGCTCTCGTACGTAAGGATAAAAGGGTGTATCTGCCAAAATCTCATTGAGTTCCATGGTTTTGATTGGTGCATCTCCTTGGGGGGCCGAAAATAACTGCATTGTCGGAGCCAGACGGGCCATCGAAAGGATCTCAGGTAATAGTCCTAGTTGTTTGTATATCTCAAGGCTACGAGGCTAATCAAACTCTTCTTATTAAAAAGCGACGATAATATATTGGTTACTCACCATTAGTCCACAACCCCGCTGACCGACAGTGAAATGCGCTTCCTTAGCTATAATCCGAACAGAGATGCCATTGCGTAGAAGTGAGAGAGCAAGCATAAGACCTTGGAGCACCAATGATATTCTGTTGAGCGTGGCTACAATGATAGAGATAAAAATATCTACCAGATGGTCCGGCCCCAACCTAATCCACATCAATATTCAATAAGATCAGTATACACAACGCCACATACGATTAGAACATTGGGATTCATTCTTGATAAAAGGTTTCTGCTGTTCACTCGAGAGTGGGTAGCTCGTATTGGAACGTATCAATCGATTGACTTCATATACCATTGACTTTATGTACTCCGGCTTTGGGGGTAGCCGAGATTGTCCGATGAATAATGAGTGTGCATTATTAAGACCTAGGCGCTCCAGAGCCCCCGGGAGAAACATCCGGGTGCCGTATTGGTGTAGTACAAAGCCTCAGGGAACAGAGTTACAGCATGCCAGAATGGATGTGTTGAGATAGTGTAATTCAGATATTTCTTATTTATTTGGCACAGGTACAGGATAGTCACCATGAGGTTTATCGTACGAATGATTGACGATATTTTCTGCATCGAAGCTACAGATGAGCAGACGGATGACACAGGATCCTGTCCGAGAAGTCAGGAGTCATACATATTGTTCCGGGGGGTCAGGTCATGTCGGGGTCCGGGGGCGGGCGGAATCAAAGCCTGTTTTCCATTTGGCACTACTTCCGACCAACACATCCTTGCCCTACTAATCCACGCATTAGATTTATAAAGTATACATTCTATATTATACGGCTTGATTTCGGAGGAACTTGGATTGCTTGAAGATGTTGTCCACCATCACAGTTATGTAAAGGATCACGGTCCCGCAAACGCGGCGGACCTATGAGCCTACCCCAATTCAGATTTATTAGACATACCCAGGTCAGCCGTGTTATCCTTCGCCTTCATATTCAGCAGTGCTGAGTAACAAGGTTATACTCCCGAAGCTATAGCTGGTATGGGGGTGGTTGGATAGTGGATACTAAAATGTCCTGTTTGGAGTCACTGCCTATCACCCAGCCCGCCTGGGGCTGAAACCTGCGGTGCGGACGAGTACTTATAGCATGGACTCCCAGATTCACTGTCAAAGCTTCACGGAGAATATTTCTTCTTCGGAGGTGTCCACGGCGGCGGTAAAGAATAATCGCAAACACCACAACAAATCCTGCCAGTGAACCTACCACTATACCAATGACGTCGACCTTGGAGCATAACCTGTTGTAGTTGGGGCGGGTTCCTTGGCGCCTGCTGACTTGAGTGGCGAATCTGAAAATCCATTGAGAACAGTGCTGCAGAAACCCAATGTGACTATAAATATAAATAAGAGAGAAGGGCAGACTCGAAAAGCACCTGTAAACTATACAATCCAGAATGAAAAGGGAAGCTACACCATCGACCTTGCCGTTAATGATTGTAATTTCGTGCAGACCAAATGGTAGTGAAGAGTTGGCATAGACCAAGAAGTCATTTACATAGTCAGGACCCGAAACGTAACTGAATTCATTCGCTAAACACCGTCGATATAGAACATGATCGCAGCACTCGGCGCCTTGGTTCCCGTAGCAGGGGGAGTACGTAATATACGTAAACTGCACTTCCTGATAAATAGGATTATGACGAAGAGCTATGTGATACCAAAACATAAAAGCACACACCATGGAAGTATGTGGTCGCGGATAAAGGCGGGTTAGGAAAATCACTTGCAGAGCTTGGCTCCGCATGAAACTATTTTGATTTTAGGTTAGAATTACATGACCGGACAGGATATGAAGGCCCATTGTGCTTTCGTGCCAAGTTCCCAGTCTAGCCATACTGGTATCTGGTGAGATGGAACACGGTCCCCGAGGGCAGAAATCTTGAGAATTCCAAGCACCAGATGGGTTGTAGATCACTGTCTCGCCATTCGAGTTCGAAATGGTATCATCGATGGTGACGTTTGAAAAAATGTCCCTTCCAGAAGATATAAACGAATAGGGTACAAGAAGAGACTTAACAATACGAACTTCTGAGGAATAAACTAGGTCAGCCTTTGAATGAGCTGCGATGCGACTAGGAACCCCTTCAAACAAATACGATGGGTGGTGCGATTCCATCGGACCAAATCTTTGTCATCTACATTCAAAACACTAATTTCTGTTCAACAAAAATTCAAAACACGTATTGGAGAGCTTGTACCAGGGGTAAGATATTGTGACTGCATCTGGGGGTGTCTTTGTTGTACCATCAACATCATCGTGATCCGAGATTCTAGGAGGTGGTCTACTCAGCAAAATTATGCTGAAGCCTGAAAACGATAGGGGAGCAAAACGAGAAGTGGTGCGGCTAATCGACTATTAATTTGAAATCAGAATTACAGGGATGAGCAAGGGCCCGGAAGGTTGCATGTTATGAGGTGTGGGAAAAGTTTAAATCCCATGCATGCTGCTTCCGAATCTTCGGCGGTAAATGAATAACATCAAGTTATGCATCCCAGCTAAGACCTTTAAAAGCACTCACCACTTATGGAGTTCTCGAGTCTCTATTCTATTTCCCTCTTTACTTGAGTGTTTGATCACTGTGGTTCGTGGTGGAAACCCCCGGGACATGCCGGAAGTTGGGGAGCTTCAGGATCATGTGAGGAAATGCGAATATCACGTGATGAAGACGCGAGACAAAGGCGGCGGGTGAGGCGCGATCAGACAGGTGATGCAATTTAAGTGCCGTGGATAGGATAGTAATACGAGAACAACAGACCGTCAGAAATAATAAGCATCTCTATTTAATTATGATACACTATGATACGTACAACTAGACAGTTACTACTCCAAAACCTTTAGCATTGCTCCTGATCACAATCGTTGCTTTCCGCGGCCGGGTGGTGAAAGATTTAGTGATATACGGGCCAAAATCTAATGTATGAGGTTATGCTATATTCCATGACTAGCGCTGTTAGCGGACATGGACTGACGTACCAAGTGAGGGTCCGGATTGAGGAAAGATGTATAAGGAGGAGGGCTTTCATCTCGGAAGGCCTGGATTACAGGGTCAGGACGCTTTCGCCTCCAGTGTAGCCCAAGTATAATTGCAGCGACCACGAGAAGTGTGCCAGCAACGGAACCAAGAACAACACCAACGACTGTCCCCTGCGGTATTCGACCATCTCTTACGATTCCATCACCACTTTGCGATTGGGTTGGCTGTACCAGTTGGTCAGAAAGAGAACCACTGGATTTTGTAAGTGAGGAAGAAGTCAAATCTTCTTCACGCCTGTAGCTTCAACATTATGATTTAAAGAATAATGCTAGGGCCAATAGACATACGAATAAACGATTCGATCGATGATGATAATAAGCGCTTTTGAACCCCCAGCTCTCCCATTGATTATGCTTAATTCGTGAACGTTAGGGGGCAGCACTTCATTAGAATATACGAGGAAGTTATATTCATATCCTAGAGCGTTCGGAGCTGGTCTCACGAAATTTCCGACAGGTTTACCATCAATAAAGAACGACATGTCACTATTTCCGGATGGACTAGACGTTGTGAGCGCCAGAGCACAATACACATAGATGGCAGTTCCTGAGGAGCTGATGTTGGGTGGGAACCGGAGATCAGTGAATCAAAACAAAACGTACCATTGAACTGGACAGTTGCAGTGGAAGGTGTATTAGGATGATCATTGCTTGAACTGTCTACAGGATTAAACTGTATGGAAGGTGAGTATGTTTAATGCGTATGAAAAATAACTGAGTCTGAAACGTACAGTACATTCATGCCATGTTCCTCCACTGAGGCGATTCGTGTCCAGCACAGCTGTGCATTTTCCTGGGCCTCTTTGACAAAACGTCCCCGAATTCCAGGCGTCCGGTGGATTATAGATAATGGAGTTCCCGGTTCGAGGATCAGGAAAGGAATCATCGATTGTGATATTTGTTTTAATTGTGTAGGCGACCTGAGAAAGGTACCAGAGTAGAATAAACTGTCTAGCAATCATGGGGAAGGAGTTGGGTCAACTTGGACAGTAGGATCATCCACCTAAGTAGGGAGTGAGGCCCCATGATGATAAATTTTACCACACCACCATGGTATCAGGTAACTACGATCATAAGGTTAGAAAATGATCATCTTTGCGAAGACAAGGTTAATCACCCTTGATGAGTGCATAGCCAGGTAAATTTTTGAAGATCGAGAAGTTGTAGTACCTCCCACCACTGCCACAAGACGATCGACCCCAACATTGGACAAATTGAGCCGTATGACACAACCTTTGTGGTGGGGCGTAGGTGTGCGCCCAGGGAAATAGCAATACTAAAAACCTCTTTGAGCAGATACGGAAGATGGAGGATTATCCAGCAGGCGTATCCGAAACAATACGCCCTGGAACCTGTTCAACGAAAAAAATAAATGCAAATGACGTGATCGCATCTTAGGATGGCGCCGCCAGGAACTTCAATCCGAGATATCCAGGAGGTACTGTAGACTCTCAACGAGATCACGTCCGTAGTCCACCATCTAGGAGGCGCAGAAAGAAATCTTCGGATTTGATATATTGATTCTTCTCTGTACTATCCTTTACTATTTGGCCGGTTCGAAGAGTGGAGCTGTTAATAAGCCACGTTGTCTAGGGTGGCCTCTTGTTACTTGTGTCATGGAAGTCGTATTTTGGAGAACACAAGGTCGTGATGCTTGAAAATACATTTGCCTTGTTGTGGTAGTTATTTTTACTCATTTCCTGTCAACTATGGCGCCATTTTTTTTTTCGTGCAGCCGTCGGCAAAGGTACGGTCGGCCACGAGTGGGTTTTGAGTGGGTCCTGATCAAGTATACGTAGGGCTTTAAAAATAAAGGATTTGACAATAGTAAATGTTGTACATTTAGACACCATTAGTGGCACAAGCAGATTTTGGACAAGCAGAAAGCCTATTCGGTGTTTGACGAAGTCGGGTTCTAAGGTCATGTGAAGATAGTTTAATGTCATGTGACGAGAACGCGAAGCAACAATCATGCTGGCCCATGGGGAACGGGAAGCCTGCGGACTTGGTTACGGCACGTGAAGAGCAAACATGACGCTCGGTGTTTGAGAAGGGGTCAATTGAAATAGATTTCGAAGCGGAAATCGTTTTTCATAACACACGGTCACCACAAGAACCTTTTGACTATAGGGCGCGCGAGCTTCTGGTACATTTCCACGTCATTAAGCAGCAGCAAATTTCCTGCTTCTAACAGATAGACGTGTTGCCGAAGTTCCGACACCGGCATAGCTTGACAAGTATCTCTTGAATGGTTGGGCCAGCAGGATTCCTGTGTGTGCGAACTTCGCATCTGGCTCCACAGAGACCACACCCTGAGCAAGCAGCAGCATCTTGAAAGATCTCCATAAAGCCCAGGAGCGCGCCTTTCGGACAACTAAACACTCTGGTCATCGAACAAGACACTTGTCGACCGGATGCAATTCGCCATCCAGGTTCGCGTTGCTTCTATATTTATTCATTCTTCATTCTTGATGAACCGTCTTCAGGGGTTTGAGCTTTGGAAGGATTGGGGCGTGTATAAAGGTTGAATGTCCATGGCGAGATGCAGCATCTCGTCATATATCTATAAGGGTACAGTGGCAGCTACGTAGAGCCATCAAGGAGACAATATTTACTGTGGCGACCTATCATCGGAAGTCGACTTGCATCGATGTCCTTCGCTTCGATCCCCGCATCTCAGTCGGCGTCTGGGAGAAGGGTGCAGCCTCAGAAAGCGTTAAAGAAGATATCTCTTGGGACTCGCCAGTTCATCGTCGCTTAGGTTGTGGCCCTTGTTTGAGTGCTTGGGGGCCGAAGATAAATTAGTAAGGTCTGCTGACAAGTGAAAGTCATAGGCCGGGGAATGCATACCACGTCCAAATGTTCCCGATCCCTTTCCTTCGTCGTATCGATTCGTATCGAGATATTTTGTGATGACTTTCCGGAGGAGCCGATGGGAGTGAGGAGTGTTGGGGGCATGGAAACTAGCATGTGGCTAACGTCATCGATCCTTCCGGTGATGCTCTTGCGGGCATTTAGCGTCGCAAGGAACGAGTTGGTATAGACTGAGTGGTTCGGTATTAGATGTTAATCTAGCATGACGGTTTAGCGCTCGGCACTTACGCCGCCCAATGCAGAAATAAAACGATGCGTAAATAAGTGTGAGTGGTGATGCCAGCAGCTAGGGACGGGAACGGGTGAGATATTAGGAATTTTTTCGTAGCCAGGAACAAGCTGACCGAGACCAGCGATGCGATCGCACAAATACTGGGAGCAAGATTCATACAAGTAATCAGCCTAGGTCCCCATATGAGGTCATCACCCGAGGTTTTACCTTGTCAGCCTGTGAACTTGGTCAGCATCGTTTGAGGTATGAGGTTGAAAAACTCACACTCCAGTGTTCACGACGAACAACATCTATGACATGACGATGATTGGTCATAGGAAAAAAATAGATTTCTAGAATTGACGCACCAGTCTGTTGATCATACTATCGGATCTGTTCTCGAACGATAAATCTTACAGTCCGCCAGAAAGATTGAAAAAAGGACCGACTTTTTAAACCCAGTACGAGCCCGCTGTAGCATGAAACAGAGACTAGCGGCGATCAAAACATCGGCACCCGTTGACAGAGCGTTGATCGAAATTGTTAGAGGCTAGCCGGGGGATATCAGGGTGTGGGTCAAGGCCGAAGCTGAGGGGATTACATACTGAGATGCTCAGTAGTTCCTCGTACGTGTTGAGTTGCATACTAGACAGTCGGTAAGTGGAATCATAGAACCTGCCACTTCGAAGGCACTTACGACAGGATGACCCAAGCTAATTGGGCAGGTAAGTACAGGGGTCGCCACAAATAAGTTAAGCTAAAAACACACCTGTTCCACAGCCTAATATTTCGTAAGTTAGTAAGATTTTATGATGAATGGCGAAGACCCCTCACCGGCATTTGCAAGAACGATAGCTAATATCAACCCCGTCAGCCACACGTTTTTGTTGCTCACTACAGAGATAATAGTTAGGACTCTAAATTTCCCATGAGACTTGGTTGACTCACGACGCCACACCCTTGTTGTGTAAAAGCTATCAAAATATCAGTGGGAATATTTCAAAAGCCATGGAGTATATGCCAACCATTGTACAAGGGCGCCGGTAACTCCCTAGGGGAGTATCTAGTTTAACTTCGGAAGAGCTGGTCAGACGATGTCCACGTACCGTGAAAAGTGCTTCAAGCTAACTCGGATTTTGAGATTTTTGACCCCTTAATGATTCGAGGATATGACTCACCAGCACTGACCTGCCAAATAGACTTAAATCCAAGATAATTGATACAGAATAAGCTCCACTCACCACGTCATAATCTCAAGCGAAGGAGGGTTGCTAGAGAAGGATTAGAATTTGTTCAAAGACACACTGGGTGAATATCTCACTGATAATTCGTAATCAAATAATGATACACTGGGGCTTGGGCTTAGTTTCACAGAACAGAATAAAGGCTATAACGTACCGGTATGAGAAATCATGGCAAGGTGCGTCACGTCAAACACCGCCGTGCAAGCCACCTAAGAAGATCCTAATATGAATATCGAGGGTGTTCAAGCACATAACGCCATTCCCACCAGTGACTTAAGATACCATGGATCTTTTGGGTAATCTAAGGCGACGTGTTTAGCCCAGATTAAGAATGGTCTGAACCCTCAGCGAAGCGCACCTAAATAGTAGTAGAAGGTCTGGACTAAGGAGACGCCCAGGAGGACGGCGCTTACAATAACGCCAATTAACATGGCCCCCATACTGATAAAAAGACATCGAGATTATTTTCGCGATGCGACAGTAAACGTTGAACTCACGTGGAGTCTAGGGGTGGCGGCACCGTCGTCGACATGATTCCTTGCAAAAGTAAGAACGGACTTGAAGTATGAAAAGAAACGAGTGTTTTTCGACGGCGGCACCAAGGATTGAGAGGTGCGTAGCACTTGGGTTTTTCATTTCCCATGCATAAGTATAATCCCCCTAGGCTGGATTCGCCAAATGGGGTCTTTCAAAACTGGTTATGGGAAGATGCCGTGAGGCAGGGAGGCCAGAAGAACAACATAAGCGGCGGAGAATACACACACACGCCCTTTCCTGATTCAGGAAATGGGGATTGTCGGCACTGCTCGGTGGAAAAAGTCTCCAAAGGAACGGGTGCGGCTTCTAGCGTCGCTTAATGGGGTCCCCGGAGATCAACCCGTCGGGGTTTCAAGCGGACTTTGGTTATTTGCCGAATCGAAGCTTGTCCTTTCAAAGAATCACGGCAACTGGAACACTCGATGGAAAATTACAACACCCAAAAGCCAATTTACAAGAAGCCTTTGTCGTCGAATGCACCGTCGAGACTGGGCTCAGGGTCAGAATATTATCTAATCGTATGGGATTTCACCCAAAGAACATGATGGTCCCGAACAGTTTGGCCCTTATCTTCTGATTCCAGGGCCGAAATTTGTCCTGTTCGGTTTTCAAACTCGTCACGATGGCCTTGAACATTCGATGATGGAATGGTATGCTGACGATCGTTCTCTATTGGCAGAAGCTTCGAGATTCACATACTGCCCGAATCACAAAGAAAAGTACGCTTATTAGGTTTTTTCATGAATAAAGTTAAGCCATTCCAGGGTCCAGGGCAAACTTTCAGAGATCTCGCTAATCAGCAGAACCCGCCTACTGTGCCTTGGCTCAAGATTTTTGCGCCACGAGGCAGAAACTCACAAAATTATCGTAACATGAACCCTTTGTGCACCACAACTAGTCAAGAGATAGCCCACCATCGAAAGTCATGGCGGAATAACTCCATCCGTGACATGTTGAAAACAGGGGCGGAGCTCGATTCATGGTGTATATCACAAGCAACATAGCTCCACAACGTCAACTTCCCCACGTCTGCCGTTGCAACGTTCGGCGCCCAGGAGAGACCAAGTCCCACGCCACCTTTTCCCTAGACGATGTCCATAACCAAGTTAGACGTTGTTGCTGCCGTAGTTGGACTGTATGTTCTGCAGAGATACCTTAGCCAAAAGGGATCTACGCCTCTTCCCCCAGGTCCGAGGGGGCTTCCTCTCATTGGCGTAAGACTCAGCTGTCAAACTCCATTCCATAACTAATTTCGCGATCGCCCTCTAGAATGTCGCAGACATGCCGTCAAAGAGGGAATGGGTGACGTTCGCTGAGTGGGGACGGAAATGGGGTACGTTCCTTGAAAGCAATTAATCAACCCGAATTGTTGACATCATCTCAAGGCGGTATCTGCTCGGTTAGACTCATGGGGCGATCGATGGTTATCGTGAACTCTTCTGAGATAATGGACGAACTCGACAAACAGGGAGCAATATACTCTGACCGCCCACGACTGGAGATGGGCGGAGAGCTGGTAGGCTACAAGGATACCCTTGTGTTGTTACCTTACGGTGCACGATTCCGCTCGTTCCGCAAATATTTCTCCAATTTCCTTGGGCCTATTCCGATGGAAAATCATGTGCTTACCGTTGAGCATGAATCGCACCGTTTCCTGAAAAGAGTATTAACCAAGCCTAATGACCTCATGACACATCTTCGCAAGTATGTAACCCCTCCTATCCGTCCACTTACAAACCGAACGTAATTTTAATTATGGCTTTATAAAGGCTAGCTGGTGGCATCATTTTGAAATTGACGTACGGCATCGAAGTTCAAGAGGGCGATGACCCATTTGTTGATCTTATTGAAAATGCCAACCATAATTTCAGCGCTGCCACAGTTCCTGGAGCGTTCCTTGTCGATTTCTTCCCGGCTCTGCGCCAATTACCAGAATGGCTACCAGGGATGGGATTCATGAAGACAGCTCGGATATGGGCGCAGGCGACTGCGGACATGATAGAGGTGCCCTTTGCTTTCACACAGAAGAATATGGTGTGTCTCATTGCTATATTATCTCTCTACAATCCCATTGACGCTGTTTTCAGGATGCGGGAACAGCCCCTCCATCGTTCGTTTTGAACATCCTCGAAGAAGACCCCTCGTTGTCTGGAAAGGGACTACGCGATCTCAAATTTGCTGCCAGTTCTATGTATGGTGGTCGGTACCCTGTCTTGTTACTTACTTTGCTTCCTTTTCTTAAAATTTCGTCTGCATAGGTGGTGCGGATACAACCGTTTCTGCAGAATACGCCTTTTTCTTAGCCATGGTTTTAAACTCTGGTGTGTGCGAAGTGGTTTCTACAGTGAAACGAGGGATCTGACATTAATTGTTCAGATGTTCAGAAGAAGGCCCAGGCAGAGATTGATTCCGTCATTGGTAACGACCGGCTTCCGGGTCTTGCAGATCGCCCACATCTTCCGTATGTGAACGCCGTGCTCACGGAGGTTCTTCGATGGAATAGTGTTGCCCCCACTGGTTAGATTATCTTTCTCAATTCAAATCGGACGCAATGGCTAACGTCGATATCGGCACAGGCGTCCCGCACACTGCCATTGAAGACGGTATAATCAACGGCTATCTTATTCCCAAAGGGTCTATCATAATCGCTAATCTCTGGTGCGATATTTTCGTCTCCGCTCTTTCGACTTTTTTTTTCTGATAACATCAACAAAATTGTTTAGGAACATGCTTCACGATCCGGACACGTACCCCGACCCATTTGATTTCAACCCGGATAGACATATTGCAACCGCAGGACGGGAGGCCCAGCGGGATCCCCGGCACGTGTGTTTCGGGTATGGACGACGGATATGTCCCGGTATGCATCTTGCGGAGGCCTCGCTTTTCTGTGCTATTGTGATGTCTCTTGCTGTCTTCGACATTACGAAAACCGTTGAGAATGGTATTGAAATTACACCCGTGCATGCGAATACATCGGGTATTATCAGGTCCGTTGGTGCTCAATTTTTTTTTCGAGTACTTTTCCTGATCTAGTCTATAATTCCCAGTTACCCCGAACCTTATAAGTGCACAATTAAGCCACGATCGGAGAGAGTGGTGTCACTCATTGCTCAGGAGCATAATTTTTAGGCCATCTAGGTCCTGCCCTTCCATAGGTTACCCAATCCACGCCTTTTCACGCTCTGTACAAATATTATCGGTACATCTTACCCGACCCCCGCAATCATTGACACCACTATGCATCCTCGGATACTTTTTTTGGAACAAGGCCGTAACAATGTCGACATATGAAGTCGAAGGAAGTCGATCGAAAATATCGATCTATTAATTCCTTTAATTGTCGACGATGGCTGACTTGGCATCTAGTCTTGATTGAATCCGTTCAAGGCGTCACGAGAGACCCTTCGTTGTCCGACATCAACGTTATTTATATTAACAATTCGACCCCGCCGCCGCTGGGTGTTAAATATGAAGCATGTGGACAGAACCCATTCGCTAAGGTCAATTATAAGATGAATAGTGGCCTTCTAGCGAAAAAAAGTCATTGTAAACGAGGCGCCACACCTACGTGATATGCGTGCACTATTGAGTATCAACTCTGCCACGATTATGATCAGATTATCACTCCATGCGCGATTTGTTCTGCTTAAGGATATCATGAGAACAATTGTGACCCGGCCGTGATTTATTGTTGATAGCAGTCGGATATAGCGCTTCAGATTCCTGCTAGGGGACAGACAAGCACCCACCCTCCACTGTGTTCGTATTACAGTGCGCCGCACCGTACAGCTCAAGTTGACGAATGAAGCCAGGATTAGGATTGACCATTGGGCGGCGGGACTTGATAAAATCTACCGCTTCTTGATATGATAGGCGGCGTGTAGCCATGACTCGAAAATTTTTAGATAAGCGCTCACTGAAAGATGAAGCAGCGTCAGACATACGATAGGCTGCAACCACAGTGGCACTGCGCGAAACACCCCTCAAGCTTATCTTCGATGAACAGATTCCGTGTGATGCAACTTATCTGACAACATACCAGTGTACTAAGACCCCACCTTTCTCAAGTGCGTTTGAGATATAGGCATTTGTTTTGGTGAAGTGAACCATCAAGTCCTGCATTGTTATCGTTGTTCGACCCCCGGAAAAAGTGAGGTATAGGTTCCCGTACCACATCAGCGTTATCATCAAATTCAACAGATTTGCGTTCCAGAAGTCCTTCTGGTACATAGTAGACAGAGGCCACAGAGAGAATATGGGTGATGCCGTGCTTTTTAAGACGCGATTCAGAGAGTCCAGAAAAGGCACTGTAAGAACAATCAACAATGGTTCGAATACAAATGTGGTTCGGTACGTACTTTCCCAAGTATAAGCCTGGAATGATCATGTCCATGTTAGGGTCTTTTGGAGTTCCTGTAGCTTTGAGGGCTCCAGGATCCATAATATTGTATCGTCCTTTACCTATCCTGGGTCGCAAGAAGGTTGCTCAACAATGTTTATATCAAGGGGTGTAAAAGTCGAAACTCAATCTGTCATGGTTGCCCGACATTAGTCAGGGTGAGATGGCTCATTACTCTATTATATAAACCAACTTACAGTGCTGGTTTACAGGATCAGTTATATACCATCATGATCAGGTGTGCTACTCGGTAGGCGAAGAATAGACCCCTTCGTAGAAACTTTCTCATGGAAGACCGGTCGGTCGCCGGTCACCTGTCAAGCATGTCAAGTGAGAAGCCTTCGTTGTCTGATGAGCGTAAAGTGATTTATATTGGTGATTCAACCCAGTGGCAACTAGGCATTATACTCAACACTCGTTTGCCGAGGTAAATGAGACGAACAGTCGTCTGTCAGCGAAAAATTTCAATGTGATACAAACGCCACAAATACATCTTTCAGGATCTAACCCTGTTGCTCCTGCCAAGTTATCTTATCGATTATCATCCACCGGCCATTTACTCAAGGAAGTCGTGAGAAGACCGTGGTCCAAGGAGGGCCTTTATTTAAACTGCTTTGATAGCTACTAGGCTCTAGGCAAAACGTTTTAAACTTCTTCTGCCGGAGGATGGCCCACCTTTTGAACTTGAGTTAGAGATGGCTGCACCGTACCGCTCTAGCTGGAGAATGAAGCCGAAGTTGGGGTTGACTATAGGACGGCGGGATTTCACAAACGCGACTGCTTCTTGGTGTGATAGCCCACGCGTGGCCATTACTTCAAAACTCATGTAAGCGCCCACTCGGAGTGGGAATAAAGCAAAAGTCACACGTACGATAAGCTGCAACGACTGTAGCACTCCGTGAAATCCCCATCAGGCTAACTCATTATTAGCACGTTCCCTGAGATATTACTGATTTCTCGCAACCTACCAATGTACCAATACCCCGCCTTGCTCGAGCGCGTTCGCAATGTATGCATTCGTTTCCGGGAAGCGAACCATCAAGTCCTGTGTTGTGAATGATCGTCAAAGTATGCCTAGATATATCATCTCGGTCTTACCTCGTCAAAGGAGTCTTCAACTCCGATAGATTTACGTTCGAGGAGTCCTTCCGATACATAGTAGGCGGTGTTCACGGAAAGGATATGTGTGATACCATATTTCTGAAGGTGCGACTCTGAGCCTTGAGCAGAGGTGCTGTGGAGCCAATTAGATCGGACGCAATCAACAATCCGGATAATGACGATAAGGGTTTGGTACATACTTCCCCAAGTACAAGCCTGGGATAATCATGTCCATGTTGGGGTCCCTTAAAGTTTCGGTGGTTTTGAGGTCTTCTGAGTCCATAATTTTGGCGTTCACGAGTGTTACTTGTTGGGGGGTTGCTAAACAGGGTTTTTCAGAGTGTGTACAGGTCGAAATCGGACTTAGTATCACGGCTGTGCACAATCAGTCAGGGTATCATGCCGTGGGTTTTCTAGTAAGAACATATCATCACGTTACTGTACACTATATGACAGGACGTAGCTATGCTTACAGTATTGGTCTACGGGATCATTGTTGATCATGATCAGGTGTATCAGGCGACCCCAAACTGCCGTTCTGAGCGGACCTGGAGTGGAAGATTCGAATAGACTCTGCCTACAGTTGATCACTGAAGAATAAAGCCATGTATTATCCAATGAAGTGCGAGCCAGGTATTGTATGTCAGACGGAGCACGACTAGGTTATGCATAAGTTGGAGTATCGCGATCGAGTTTTTACTGATAAACGTTGATTGACGCCCCTGCGGCTTTGCTCGCCGAAGAGGAAAGATGATTCGAATAAATATTTCATTTTGGATTAAAAGATTGTACCATATCTGATCAATGAGAACGACAATGAGTTCGAAACAGCAGACTTAGAATAATGACAGCTTGCCGTACCTGTATATCCTGCTTCAATATCACCACCCTCCACCGCTCGGTGGACTACCGAGGGTAGGACTCGGAATACTCTGCGGCATCACCGTACTACGCGGAGCACTTGCCGTAACTTCTGGCTCCTTCCTCCACTCAATCTTCTCAACCCGTACCTCCCCTTCGATCAGTTGGTAGACGTACGTAACCACAACTGGGCCTTGAATATCCATCAGTGCGAATGACGGTGTCGGGTCGCTAAGGGGGTTCAGTTATCACCAGGGATGATGGGATAAGTCTCACCCATTATATACGCCTGTCCATGCGCCTGTAGCGGACCCAGGATTCACGAAGAATTTGTTGTCATACTCTATGGCTTGAAATCTAGAGTGCGACGGCTTTGGAAGTGTCCAGCAAAGTCCTCACGCAACACGTACGTGTGGGTATGTCCAGAGACCAAAACGTCTACGTCCATTTGCCGTGCTATTGAGCTTAACGAATCGAGGTCTCCAGTCGGTATGCATTGATGCCCGTGTATGACTCCAATTTTGATTGGAGAGTGTAGAACTGTAGTTGATAAAGGAAACGCTGAGCTCTACGTAGGTAGATCGTCAGTTATCACATATACCCACGTTATAGATGAGAATAATGAGGACTGACCTCGTCATAGTCCCCTTTCACGACATTCACGTCCGGCGAAATGGTCCTGAGATATTCGTATGTCTCCTTGTCACAAACATTGCCGGTGCACAAGATTTGTTGAATTTTTCCGGGGACGAGGAGCTTCTTGAACTTGGCTGGAAGATCATGAGTTCGATGAGGAATATGTAGATCGCCTATTACAAGTACGAGAACCATTTTGACACAGAGGGTCGGTGAAGTTCATTCATTTCTGTGTCACGAGGATTCGTGTTTGTTTTGGGTTGTATGGCATTGGCATTTGTTTAATTGTTTATACCGTGACGACTCCTCATAGAACTAAAGGCCTTAGCCTCAGTCCAGCAGAAAAATCAAGCAAAAAGCTCCAAATTCTACTTGATCATTGTTCTACAAGCCTAAAAAATCATATTCTCCAAACTTTGTTGGGTATTTTCCCCTACGTGATCTTAGTAAATATGTCTGATTCTGCAACGGGGAGTTAAGTTACGTTGTTACTCGTTAGCATTAACAATCAACTACTTACGGGACCTTCTCTCTACTCAAATGGTGGGTCCCGAGGCCCACCTCGATAGAATTCCTCCCTCACGAATATTAGGCCACTCGTCCTACCCCGATGCCTTTCTAAGTTGGCTGGGTTCTCGGGGTCAGTCGCGTCGGGGTCTGTTTTCAGTGTCTATACAATCATCATTCCGCGGAGTCTTCCCCCTGTTTCAGTCCGAGGCCATGCAACCCGACGTTCAGTGCATCCTGATTCATTTTTTGACGATAATACCTCCTGGTCCCGACCTGTCCTGAGCTTTCTTGGCGCATCTTGGTGGGGGGAAGCTAAAGAATGCTTTAAATCCTACTCGGCGACTGCTTTATATTTATTAAGGTCTGCCGTTACCAAGCTCTGTGGAAACGCGGTTCAGCTATCAACATCATCGTCGCCCGATGTTATAGATATAAATGATTAATTAGATCAAAGCAAACCATACAAGATCTATCAATATCCATCCACTATTTGGGTGCTCGTCCCCTATTTATACTAATGGCTCTGCGGTCCAGACTAATATAGGATCCTTCGGATGATTATTAGACTATTTGTCTCATTCTGGTTTCTTTCTCAGGCCGCCCGCGCAATTAAAACGAACGTCACAATCGACGATTCTTCCGATCCTAGAACTGGAAGGCAAATCCTCTACAGTCCACCGAGCGCTTGGAATTCCGGGACTCTTTGCCAAAAAGGCCCAGGGGAATGCACAGCCATCCCGAGCACAGACAACCTCCATGAAGGAACATGGCACGAGAGCACCGTATGTCCCGACCAGTTCTTCCGTATTTACATTGAACTCGCTTCTTCTATACAGTTCAATCCCATTGACAGCTCAAGCAACAACTTTCCTAATACACCTTTGACTGTGACGGTTCAGTTCAACGGTCTGCTCGAGTTATTCTCTGGCCTATAGTTTCCACTCAACTTCGGCCTTTCCAGGAACCGCCGTTTATGTATTATGTGCTCTGGCCCTTACGAGATCTAGCCCTTTCGGAAACAGTGACATGTCATTTTTTATCGATAACCAACTTGTTGGGAACTTTTCTAGGCCTGCCCCGAATTTGCCAGGATATGAATACAATATCCCTGTATATTCCAACAAAACGCTGCCCCCTGGCCTTCACGAACTTCTTATTGTGAATGGGAGAGTCAACGGGACCAAATCACTGATTATCATCGATCAAATCGTTTATTCGTATGTGCTTTGAGCCTATCATCATCATGATAATGGTATCATGACACCAAAATGCAGGACTGAGACTGATTCGGCCCAACCTCTGCCTGGGGTTACGGTTACCCCCATTCCATCCGACTTTCCCAACCCACTCAGCACTCCCGGCTCACCAGCTTTCACGAGTCAGCCTGCTCCGTCGCAAGCAGGGACTAAAAATGGCAGAAATGGTTCGGTATCGCCGGGAGCAATTATTGGTGCTGTCCTAGGCTCCCTCAGCGGTGCACTTTTCTTAGTCGTTGTGTTCATGTTCGGAAGGCTTTGGTGGAAAGAACGTGCGCACCCTGTGGTCCCGATCCTCCTACCTCGAATTCCACCTGACACCAATCGGGAACCTGCATCTATGTCCACCCACCACTACCCTTCGGCACCAGGAATCTTTAGTGACAGACTACTACCGGTGTACCGGTAACTTTCTACCCTGGTTGTGAAAGGGGGTAATTATGGCTAAAAATGATGCTGAATAACCGGCGGCAAGGACTTGGTGGCTATTGTATCTGAAGCTAATTTTGTTTATTATAGACATTTTCGTTCTTTTTCTAACTTACCAGATCCAAGCCTTCCGATACTTAATCTTGTTGAACTTAGTAGAGTGAGAGAGTAAGGAGGAAAAAAAAAAAGGTGAAAAAAAAGATAAAAACATATATAATAGTTCATAATAAAGTACTCCTAATGTCCATATCATATGTGGGACTGTGATTAATTGAGTGAGAAACTAAACTGATAATACAACATATCCATGGGTTAATATACCAGATTACCATATTATAGCACTCTCCCTTGATCCTCACATATTCTAATGAGTAAATGTTTGTCTATATTTTTTTGGTTCAAAAATTTGTAGGTATCTAATCTGGTTTCATACTCTAAGAGGCCTGATAGCAACTGCTGTCTTGCAACAAAAATGAACACAGTAATTACAAACCTTGTTTCAGGGACCAGTGTGAATAAAGTTAATCCATCTCTCTATTGGAACATTCTGCCTTCTCAATTCCTTAGTTGCAATATTCAATGCTGTGGCTGCATCTCTCAGATCCACACTGTCTGGATTACAAAACATATATTTGTAAAATCCATTTGGGATGGAAGGTCCATCATCATCTATCATGGCCCATAAAGTCCCAACCACACTTCTGAACCCACTAAATTGCAATGCCCCAGCAAGATGAATAGATTCATGTGGGGTTCTATGAATACTTCCAGCAGCACTATGACAGGCAGACAAAAATGCAAACTCTGCATTTGGAAGGTGAGCCTTAGCTAAATCAAGGACTGTTAAATGCTCTCCATTGTAAAGTTGGAACCAAGAATTGAAGGGTTAATCTTCAATATGACCATGACAGGCAAAGTGCACCCAAGCATATTCCTGTAGAGATGTTAAAACACCTTTCTTATTTGCATTATAACCTGAGCATGAGTTGATTTGCATTTTGAATTTATTGGTGACCTTTACTTCTCCAAATACATGAGGAAGTGTATCATCTGGCTGGCTGATAAGGAGAAATTTGGTGGGGGTTGGGGCTTGGGCATACTTAACCGAGCTCTGATCAGTGATGCTAAAGTGGGAGTATAGGATGAAATATATAAATCAGGTAAATTCTTAAATCCCTTTTTATATGGATGTAAGGGGAACACCTATTTTCAGCATCACACTTCAACATCACACAACATCATAATTGCAGATTGGAGATCATAATTGCAAGACGAGATTGTGATTGTAAATAGTCGTACAAGCCACTGATTACAAGCCCTAGGCCAACAATCACAAATCGAAGTCACAGATTGCAAATCGGAGCTACCAGACAAAGCCTACACCTCGTATCAAAGATCGCACATCAAAAACCCAGACGTCGTCCAATATGCACCACACTTGTCAAAATCATGTACAATCACTATGCAAATATACCTATTGTATCAACTAACCTATTGTGCGATCCTGAGTGACGTGGCAACAATAGGTGTACATACTTGCATTGTGTAGAACTAGGTATATAGTGGCCCCACCTTGGTAGGGAATCCTCAGATTGATCTCTCAGGATCTCCCCTACCAGGTGAGTAGTTGAGACATGTACCATAGGCAATATACTCAGGATCTCCCCTACCAGCTGGAAGTTGGCCGACTTGTGATTGCGCACACTCCAACTTAGGGTCGCCCTGACAATGGATCTGCAGCATGTAGAGGCAATGCACATAAGTAGGATGTGGGACGTGTGACTTTTCTGGAACTTTTAATTGTTTAAGTTCTTCTACAACAGGATTAACAACAGCATATTACAAATGCTTTAACACCACATGTACAACTTTGAATGGGTCAGAACTTATCATTGCCCTAGAAAGTTGGTTGACAAGCTGTTTTATTATTTGGGGTGATATAAGACATTCCTGTAGTGGAACAACTATTGGAAGGTCTTGAGAGACCAATATAATAGCATCTGACCTAAATTGACTTATATTCACCATGATCACAGGCCCTTCAGCAGATGCATTTTTCAAGATTTCAAATGGAGTAACTTGCAAGTAATCTGAAAACCCTTCAAGTTTTCTCATTTTTCCAAGCAGTGCCATCCACTTTTCAGAAAGAGCACACTGAAGTGGGATATCTACATGGGCTGAAGTAGCATTTTTCTCAAGATTTTTAGAAATAGCTTGAAATTCTTGTGCAAGATCAGGAACCTTCTTTGAAATATCCTTGAAGGATTGTCTATATCCTTGGATTTTGGACCATAATATAGACCTCCCCTGCCCTAACAGCTGTACAGCTATATCTGGTGTGCCTGCACTGAGAGCACAAGCAGCAGCATCCAAGAATAGGTGTGATGATTTCTCTACAAGTTCCTGTTGGGATGTAATAGTGGGCAAGAGGATAAGTTGTTGCTGTAGTAAGTCCAGGGCAAGCAAATACGCAGAAATTGCAGAGCTGTATCCATGCTTGTGTGCTGTAGTGGCTCATTGTTTGGCACTTACTAGTCTGTCAGGAAGTTTGGAGATTGTAGTAGTTGCTTGTTCATAGAAGGTTATTGGCCTGATCACATCTTCTTGATTGCCCAGTTTCTGATACTTTGCATAAAATGTGTGCCCAAGATTATCAAGAGAAGCTGACCTAAAAGGGTGGCCAAGTGATCTTAAGTCCAATGCTTGTTTATGATAAGTAATAGCTTTTTCCAGATTTTCATTGTGTTCAAGATGCTCATATTTGATCTGAAAAGCATTTGCAAGGTTGTTTAAAGAGGATGATCTCAGAGGATGACCAGGTGGGCGCAAAACCAAGGCCTCATTATGAAATGTAATAGCCTTCTCCAAATCTTCCATTTTTCCCAGTCTTTCATACCTGATTTGTAGGGCAATTGCAAGATTGTTTAAAGCAGATGGCCTAAGGGCATGACCAGATGGGCACATATCTATTGCTTGTTGATGACAAGTAATAGCCTTCTCCAGATCCTCCATCCTTCTATATTTCTCATGTCTGGATTGCAATGCACTTGCAAGATTACACAAGGAAGATGACCTCAGAGAGTGGTTCAATAGGCACAAGTCCACTGCCTCTTCATAATATGCAATAGCTTTCCCTAAGTCTGTTGCTACTCCAAGTTGCTCATATCTAATCTGGAGAGTAATTGCCAGATTGTTCAGAGTAAAAACCCTAAGATGGTGGCCTAGTAGGGATAAATATAATGCCTGTTCAAGATAGCCCATGGCCTTCTCTAGGTCTGCCATTTCTCCAAACTGCTCATACTGGATTTTCAGAGCTCTTCCAAGATTGTTTAAAGACATACATCTTCCAGGGAAGCCAATTGGGGATAAGTTAAATACCTCCTGATGATAAGCAATAGCCTTTATCAAATCCTCCATTTTTCCAAGTTGCTCACACTTGACTAGCAAAGCTCTTCCAAGGTTGTCAAGTACTATGGGCCTGTTACAATGGCCTGGTGGGCACAAATCCAATGCCAGGCTATGAGATCTGATAGCTTTCTATAGGGTATTCAATTCTCCATAGTGTTCATATTGGTCTCTCAAAGCACACCCCAAATTATTCAACAGTTTCCACTGACATTCCATGTCTCCTGAAAAATCACCCAAGCCACATTGGAAGTATTTAACAGCATTCTCCAAATCTTGCTGCTGATGTGTCTTCCCATAACTTTGATAATAGGCCTCTCCAAGATCTGAATAGAGTTTTATAGTTTGTTTCCCTTCCAGTAAAGCTTTTTCTAATATGTTCTCCAAATTTTCAATCCTATTGGGATGATTTGCTCTTGGAACCATGTTTGATCCCTTCACACATTAATGAACATAGGCCAGATCTATACTGCTGTAACTCACTTATAATTTTGGCCTGGGAAATGTGTGTCTTGATTTTTGGCCAGTCTAATTATATGCAAGGGTAATGTGGGGATCATACTACAACATTGATTGTTCATCAGCCCCCAAAACAATGCCCCTATGATAACATCAGAAATATGAGGCATCAATAAAGGCAATTTCTAGTTGCGAGTTTTGACATCATGCGGTTGCTGAAAGCCGGCCCGATGTTCCTAAAACGTAATAAATTTCCTTTTTTGTGACTTTGTTATTATTTGGACAAAACACTGACCAAGCATAACTTTTTTTGCGTGTTCGCATACCAGGAACCAATTTTGCGAGCTCCGTGGTTTCACCACCTTTTCTCTTCATCACCGTTGCCTGATGCTTTGGCCAGAGATCAGTAAAACCATGCAAGATCTTTCCTCAACCATCAATTATTCGGAATCCTGCTCCGCACTTATATGAATTGTTCCATGGTTGCTACTCAGGTTGATAGAACTCCTCATGATCATCGGACTATTCATCCCACTTTGGTGCATTTCCCAGGTTGCCTATGCGTTAAAAATGAGCGTTACAGTTGACGACTCTTCTCCTGATCCTCGAACCGGAAAATCGATTGCCTACAGTCCGGCGAGCGCTTGGAATTCCGCAACAGTTTGCCAGAAGGGTCCGGGGAAATGTACAGCTGCCCCGAACAAGGATACCCTCAATGAAGGAACATGGCACGAGAGCACTGTCCGTCCGAGCCCCACCTTTCCTTCCGTATACGTACTCATTTGGTGTCACTGCTTTATAGTTTAACCCTGTTGATAATTCAAGCAACGATTTCCCCAACACACCTTTGACTGCAACTGTTCAGTTCGATGGTTCGCCCTCACTTCCCCTTCATCATTTCTCGGTTTCCATTTAACACTAACGTTTACCAGGAACCGCCGTTTATGTGTATTGTGTTCTGGCACTCACAACATCCGGTCCATCGGGAAATAGCGACATGACATTTGTTATTGATAACAAAGTCGTGGGGAATTTTGTGAAGCCAGCTCCGAATTCACCAGGATATCAATACAACGCTCTCGTATACTCCAATGAACTCTTACCTCCTGGTCCCCACGAGCTACGCATCGTCAACGGAAGAATCAACGGGACCAAATCGCTCATTATTATTGACCGAATTGTTTATACGTACGTGCTTGACTTGAGCTTCATCGAGAGCGAAATCATGACCTTGAATTGGTAGATTTGAAACAGATCCAACCCCTTCACCGCCTACAAATCCCAGTCCCCCTCCTGATCACTCGACACAGCTGACCACTTCCAGCAAAGTCACTCCGTCCCTTTCTATATCGTCCACCCACCCAGCTTCATCCAATTCTTCCTCACCTTGGCCTTCAGTGAGTCCTCAGGGCCCACCCAACTCCCCTACCCCACCCAACACTCCCCATCCACCAAGCCCCACTGATCAGCCATCCCAACCACAAACTGGAGTCACAGATAATCGAAAAAACCAAACATCACCGGGAATGATTGTCGGTGCCGTGCTGGGCTCTCTTGCTGGTGCTCTTTTCATCGTTACGGCGCTTATGTTCGGGCGGCGCTGGTGGCAAAAGCGTCCGCATCCTGTAGTTCCGACCCTCTTACCCCGATCCCCGCCTCCTTACCCCTCAGCGAGCACCTTTTATGATCAGGAGCCCCTCTCGGTCCATGAGCTTATACCCCCCGGCCAATATCATTCGAGTGCAGTATATGGGACAACTCTCAACGATAGACTGCAGCCGGTGTACCGCTAGAACTTCGGCCCTGGCTATGAAGAGTAGTGACTGTCCTTCAAAAATATCACTGACTGGCATGGGCAAGTAATTCGATATGTATAGTACTGCGGACATCTCTGCTTATCATACAGACTTTCTCCCTTATCCCGTTATATCAAAGCATTAAATTCTACGGTTCTCGTTACTCAATTCCTGTTCCAACCTCTTCCGATTTCGCATGGTCCACCTAAAACTAGCCCTACTATCATTATTAACTGTCTTCTTAGTTGCGGGTCGGGAATCGTGACGTGCTGATGTTAGTACATAGCTTAGAATATTTTGCTCGTGTTTAGTTTGCGAAGGTATTATCGACATCCTATATAATTTCACGTCACTTACATCCCGTTAATTTAGTCGTACCTCCGCTACTATTAGTTTCTCGTCGTTAATGATGAATGAGGCCTTTGTCAGCTTTACCGACAGTATGAGGTCATTTCTTCAATTCTAATCACCCGGTGCCTCGAGCCCGAATGAATAACTGTTTACGAGTCTCGATTGACAGATCCTATCCCCGAGAAAATCCTCCCTTAGCAACATGGCCTGTACCTTCTCCTAACAATTTCCCGCCACGACCGGAACGCAACGGTCACATTTTACATCCCCTAAGAAAGATAATATCCGAAAGCCAAACCACAGACCCGAATTGGCACAGCGAATTTTATAAAGAGACAAAAATAGGACATACCTAGAAGCGACGATCTATCGAATGGTTGCCCGTTGATCAAAATTGGACATCAAATCCGGGTATGGTTGTGTAGCATCCGGGCTTAAATCCGCGCAACTTCAGGCTTCAAGCTTCAAGGCGATACCGTTTCACTTCAGATTCCCTGAATGCTTTGATTAGATTAATTCGGAAGCTCGAAGCCTTGATGGACCTCAGCTTATATAAAGGCTCTCTGTCCACCCATCTCGTATCCTCGCTTATTATCCCTTTTTCTCATGTACCTTGGCAGAGCCACTCTTTCGAACGTCACCATCGACGACACCGTTGCAAGCCCCAATGGCGAGACCGTGACATACGATCCGTCCAGTGCTTGGAACTCTCAGGGTTTCTGCCCTCGTGGACCATGCACGATTTCTCCAGATACAAGTAGACTACAATTCGGAACTTGGCATGAAAGTACGGTGGGCACAAAAATCTATCTGATCCTGTGGCCTCAACTCAAAAATTAAGTAGTTCCACCAGGATCCGGGTTTGGCGAACGACTTTCCTAACCAGCCTCTATCTGCTACCGCAAACTTCCATGGTGAGTGTGACTCTAGATTTCGGCACAATACTTCTTAAAACATCCCATCATTCTTTAATATGTCAGGAAGCGCGGTTTATGTATATGCTGTACTCCCCCCCGCCACGGGAACCAAGGCGCCTAGTGCTGCGATCACGTTCTATATCGATGGCGTGTTGGTGGATGAATTCAGTCATAGCTCGGGCCTTGACTATGTATACGACTTTTTGGTGTACGCAAACTCATCCTTATCGTTCGATTCGCACGAAATTAGGATCGTTAATGGGAAGGTAGATGGGGTGGTTTCCCTTTTTATTCTTGATCGTATAGTTTACAGGTATTTTTCAAGTTGTCAACATAATATTTTGATACTCAAATTTCATCAGCACCACTTCCGATGATCTCTCTGACCCGAGCCTGTCGTCCACGTCGGTAGGCACTGGGGAACATATTTCGTCCAAAACGACTCGTGACCCGAGTACGACCTCTGTTCTTAATCAGACATCAGCACTTTCTTTCGGAGTGCTCCGTCCAACCACCACCCCTCGTAGTCCAAACATAACTACATCTTCTGATACGATATCCAACACTCCTATTCCCCAACCTCGAAGTCCCACTGTTTTCCCTAATACCTCGAGCGATGACGGATCCACTTCAGAACGCTTCCTTTCTCGGGGTGCTATTGTGGGAATAGTCCTAGGTTCGTTGGGAGTGATTATTGCAGTCTTTGTGATATTTTTTTATCGCCACCGTCGCCGTCAAAAAAAAGATAATCTGCGGAAAGCTCATCCTGGACACTTGGAGACTCGCGTAGGCAACCCTGATGTACATCCAAGGTTTCAGCCGCAGCCAGGGTGGACAATAGCCAGTGACTCTAAAGCTGACGTCCCAGTGCCGGACAACGATCCGCCTTCGTACCAACTAGGGCCTTTCAGAGAAAAGCTTTGATACCCAGTACTGGTGAATGCGGTGCGTAAGAGAACAGATCCTTCAGAGATTTGATTTGGGCCAATATAGGACAATATTTAAAAAACGGGTCAGTAATGATGCAGCGCATACTACGATCTGGTGTCTACGACGTCTGTGGGGGTGTAAACATCTGTCTTGGGAAAGAACGGGACAGCCACCGACCTTGGAATCCACGATTCTGAATGAGATATGACTTGCATACGTGTACCTTATTCGCTCACATATATCTGCAGAAATGTGAGGAGAAATGCCAAAGCGGAAATACTTGTGATGGAGATAGGCACAAAGAAAAAAACTGTAGTTACATGGTATTTACATGGGCTCAAACAGTGACAATTATGATCGAGCGAGAGACAATCTACTACACCGAAAAATTGGATTGAATTTTGAAAGAAGATCGCAGATGTTGCATACGCTGTTCAGGTAAATTGAACTAATCTAAAGAATTTGGTGTGGAGGGAAGATCGCGAAGATGGTAGCACCCAAACAACGCATTTTCTACGATCCTATAACAATCAATAGATGAATAGCGTACTGTCGTAACTATGCTTCTTTTATCAGGACGAATAGAAGTAGGATCCAATAGGGAGAGTGATCGGCTGCTCACGTCCTCAAATTGATTGTTTAAACGATCCCTTCCTATAATCGTTTCATCGATATACGTCAGCCACGCATTCCGTTGCCTATGGGCGACGTGCTACCCTCATAAAGTGAGGGGTGCGGGTCCGACCATCACAAAGTTAGTAAGTATCTACAGCCACAAGTTGCCAAGACGACTCATAATTAACAGGAGTTGCACCCACCGAAAGTTTAAGTTACATCATGATGAATAGAGGGCAATTATGTCTACCCGAAAGGCTAAACGTATGCATCATATCCGGTGATATGGATATGTATAACTCACCCTAATTTTATTTTGTAGGTAGCCGGAAAGGCCCATTCGAGCCGTTAAATGAGGACACAGAGAGGTGGCGGGTACTCTATAAGTGCAGAGGAAAATCCAAGAAACTCGTACAAACCCAGGCCATGAATCGGCCGCGTAATTTCTTACAAAGTTGGACAGAATATCTAAATGGTACTGAGAACAGATTGCGATCAATCATCACATAAACAATCAGGATACACGGCGAACGCCTGCACCTTTTATATACATAGGAAAGTGGGAGGGAACCAACGTTGAGATAATAATGGACTGTGGATGCCCACCGGAAAGGTGCTGTTGTATATTTTCATGATACAGCGTCTACCTATAATCTCGCAAACGTGAAAACTCGTGGGACGAGCAGAATCCTCGCATGTACATCCCACATTATGGTCCGTGCACAAAATCGAATTATTAGCAGGCCTTCGCAACTCCACCCCCAAGGCAAACATTAGAGATGGTCCACATGGCGCGACCAGAGGAAGCATCTTTGCCGTTGATGTGTGAGTGGAATGCCATGTTGACATATTGATCCAATACGTTGATAGCTGTTGCCCCACCGGGTCCGGCAGTGCCTTTCGTGCCACTGAAATACGCAAAAAATTAGAACCCGAGCTAACTGGAAAAGATTGGGGTTTGTTCAGCCTTACCTGGTCAAGAACGGGGCGTTAGGCGCCTGAACCTTTGTGAATGGGCCTGTCGCACTTTGTGATACGGCGTAGGAAATATCGTACAGGAGGCTGTTGTAGTTGTTGGAAGAGAAGAACAGGTAATACCCTGAAATTATGTCATGAATTTGGTAACCATAGCTAACAATGAAAAAAAGTTGCTCACAGCCAGACCAGTAAATCATTGATGGGGCTTCTATGAGACCTCCGTCGACAGGATCGTTAGTGATAAGCTGAATGGGTGAGCCGAGTAGGTCGTAGCCGTTTGCACCAACATGTTGCATCATGATGGGAGTCTTCTGGCCAATCGAATTACCGTCGACCTTCCAGAGTAGGTAGAGTGCACCACCAGGAGCCTGGAAACCGGAAGGATCAATGGCACCGCCATGAGCAAGGTCACAGATATGGGGGTTGCTGTTAGCGGTGAATGGGCCATTGGGGGAACCTGCCGTTGCGATACCGATGCAGTGGTCATTGCCAGGTCCCCCACGTCGATGGCCAGTGACTATATTCATATATCA
The DNA here is from genome assembly GCA_015584075.1 of Collybia nuda. Lineage (NCBI taxonomy): Eukaryota > Fungi > Basidiomycota > Agaricomycetes > Agaricales > Clitocybaceae > Collybia > Collybia nuda. Next base: position 211,102 of record MU150259.1, read on the forward strand.
GTATCAACTTTTATCGGGTGATAGAGTATGTCACTCACAGTACATCACATAATGTCCTGCGGTTATTTCTCTAACATCCGGAGCCCAGACGGCACTAATATATACTACTTTAGTAAACTGTCTTGGAGTTACACTATTACTTACCCATCAGCCCAAGGAATGCTGCTCAGAACATTGGTGGGAGTAGACCACGTCACAAAGTCGGCTGACTTCGACATTGGGACGAGTCCAGCAGAGCTGGATGTCGAGTAGGCATACCAAGTACCGCTAGAGTCACGCATGATACCTGGATCTGGAAAGTCGCGGTTGATGACAGCGCCATTGCTGACCGTTCGCTTGAGGGGAGAAGCGAGTACAGAGGCTGCTCCTAGAATCGAAACTACGAGGGATGTCAAAATCATGGTTATAATTGTGAACACCTGGAAATGACATCCCAGGTGGTGCTTTAATATTCATGCTTACCGAGAGTATCCACCAGCTGACGTTTGAATTTGGCGTGCACCCATGTGGCACCGTGACGAAGGCTCATGACGAACACGAGTATATATGATTGCTACCAGATTGTTTGGTCAGTGTCATACCAGCTGATCGGTCCCTCCTGGTAACAGAAAAAGCGGAAAATTACTGTTGGCGAGAAGAAGACTGTTGATCGTGTGCTGAAGAAGATGGTATGAACCGGTGATCGACCTCGTAGTAGTTGAGATGACTGGTTACGTGCTTGTACACGCCTTGTGGTTCTTCTAATCATTTTGACATACTGCTTGTCGACGACCCAACGGTGGTGAGTGGTGCCCGGATAATAACCCGAACCGATAAGGCCTACTAATCACGTTTTTTTTAAGCCTGAGCCGACACGCCTTTCTAAAAATATTACTTAATTTATGCAACGCTTCACGCACCACTTCGGCTTCAACCTTGCATGGCTTGAGTGATTTCGAATTTCGACTTGATGCTCATGATAAAAAGTACCAAGTATATCAAAGAACTTAGAAAGACATGGTTTAAAGGAATGATATATGTTGGAGTGTGAGCGCATAATGGTTTGATTCTTTGAAACTTTGTATTTTAAAGATCATCACTAGCAGTACAGGCATTTTATCAGTCAGGCGCGGTATCTAATATAACAAAAAGCAAGTATATTTCATTTAGATACATTACGAATATAAAGGTGCTTCGGCAAACTACTATCAATAGGCAACCAAAATTGAAATGTCTATTTTTACAAAAACGAGACGCGAGCTCATGCGCTGCAGTATGTGCAGCGGCCCAGACAGATGTTCCGCCAGCTGGATACCATCTTTATCTGCGGGAACACTGATATCGCTGTTCAACCAAGTCTTACCTGATGCCTTGGTTTCAACTCCGTTTTCAACCATCTGTCATACAACTCGGGCCGAAGGGTTTTCATATAAGCATACGACATATTTAAACTAGGTCCTTGGGATTAGGTCCCTCATAGCTCTAATGTTATCGCGTCCCTTGGCGTGCTTTATTTCCCTATCGTGCTTATTGCTTGCACAAGTTGGGAGGGCCATTCTTGTGAACTTCACCATTGATGATACCATTCCAGACTCCGACCACGAAGCTGTGACATACGATCCACCGAGCGCTTGGAATTCCCAAGATTTTTGCCCACATTCTCCTTGCTTCGCTACGCCTGACGTGACACGGATTCAAGACGGAACCTGGCACGAAAGTACAGTGGGTCATCAAAAATTCGTCTTATTTACCACTTACTCAATTCAAATAGTTTCATGCAAAGTCGAGTCATGCAAATGATTTTGCTAATCAACTTCTTTCTGCTACAACCATTTTCCACGGTGAGTGATCTTGTCGTGTTCGACGAAGTAGTTCCTCAATATTGTTATCCAGGAAATGCGGTATATGTATATGCTGTCTTACCCCTCGTAAACGGAACATTACCTTCAACTTCCGCCGTTTCCTTCATTCTTGATGGAGAGTCTACGGGTCCGTTTAGCTACAATTCGGGCCCTGATTATACGTATGATTTTTTGGTTTTCGTGAAAACTGGACTATCGCCCGGATCACACAACATCACCATCGTCAATGGGGAATTAGATGGGAAGGATTCATTATTTATCCTTGATAGGATAGTGTATAGGTAAGTACCGAGTTTCTGCCTCGTTTATATTTCCTCATTTTTTTATTTTTTAGCACTACCTCTGATGGTAGCATAACTACCACAGAGCCTGAAGTCTCATCTCAACCTATCACCCTACTTCCCGAGCCCCATCCCACCCAAAGCACCAACCACTCAAGTCTGAGTTCCTTTTCAAGTCAGACGTCTGTAGGACCCGAAGCGACCGTCCCGACCCCGAGTCCTGGGGGCTCAACTACAAGCTTTAGCATTCCTGAAACACCTCTGGGCCCGGTTCCGAGCCACGTGGGTGGCGGAAATGTCACTCCAGGTCGATCTCTTTCTACAGGTGCGATTGTGGGCGCCGTCATTGGCCCCCTAGCAGGAGCTATTGCCATTATCCTTTTGGGCCTTCATTACTACCACCGCCGAATAAGGCTGAACCGTGTAAAAGTGAACTCTTTTGGTTCGCCCCCTTCGATGGACTCTTTTAGTTCACCCCCATCAGTGAACCTTGACACAGAAATGTTTATTCCCTATCCAAGCCCTGAGTCCACCCGCTGGCCGATCGCCAGTGACTCTAAACTAGATATTCTAGACCGGGTGAGGCGGCCTTCCGCATACCATCGACTATAGAGTTTTTCCGGGAAGTGTTTGCTAAGGCTAGACTTAACGATACCCAAACAAACGAAATGAGCTTCATTTTCTGAAGTGTTTTTCGAGGGCTTGCGCGTTATCTATTGGAATGTTATATTTAGTTACTGTATCTTATCAACAAAATCTGTAGAGCTCTTATTATGGGCGTTGACATTGAAGGAGCAAACAAACATATAAATCATATCACATACGTGTACTTTATTTTATTCCGTCTACTAACATGCCTTCGCAACGCCGCCCCCTAGGCAAACGTTTGAGACTGTCCACATGGCACGACCACCCGAAGCATTCTCGCCGTTGATATCTGAGTGGAATGCCATATTAACGAACTGGTCCAACACGTTTATGGCCGTTGCTCCACCAGGGCCGGCGGTACCTCTGGTACCACTGACAGACATTGTTCATCAGGACTACCAAAAGAGGTATACTAATCAGATCTTACCTAGTTAGAAACGGAGCATTGGGGCCCGGAACTTTGGTAAAAGGGCCTGCGACATTTTGCGAGACGGCATATGAGATATCGTAGAAGAGGGTATTGAAGTTATTTGAGGAGAAGAAAAGATAGAACCCTAGTTAAACGAACGGAATCAATTGACGTATATGCACGGTTTTCATATCACCCACAGCCATCCCAAAAAATCATGGAAGGCGCCTCCACAACGCCTCCATCTATAGGATCATTGGTAATGAGTTGGATCGGGGAACCCAGCAGATCGAACCCATTCGCCCCGACAGGTTGCATCATAATGGGAGTACTCTGACCGATCGAGTTGCCGTCAACCTTCCAAAGAAGGAAGAGTGCACCACCAGGTCCTTCGAAGCCAGATGGGTCTATGGCACCTCCGTGTGCGAGATCACAAATATGTGGGTTGCTATTGGCCGTGAACAATCCATCAGGCGAAACTGACGTTGCAATACCGATGCAGTGATCATTCACAGGTCCTCCGCGGCGATGGCCAGTGACTACATTCAATGTTAATATCGTTTCATCCATTACGGTGATGAACACCACTTACAATACATAACGTAGTGACCGGTAGTAATTTCTCTCACATCAGGGGCCCAGACGGAACTGACGTTGAAAGCAACTTTTAGAAGATACTTTCCTAGGCATACACCACCACATACCCATCGGCCCAAGGAATAGCACTAAGGATGTTAACAGGAGTGGACCACGTTACAAAGTCGGCCGATTTCGACATTGGAACAAGTCCAGATGAACTGGATGTTGAGTACGCATACCAAGTGCCACTAGAGTCGCGCATGAGACCTGGGTCGGGAAAGTCGCGATTAATGACAGGCCCATTGCTGATGGTTCGCTTGATAGGAGAGGCGATTGCGGAGGCTGCCCCAAGAAGCAAAATAATGAGGGATGTTAGAATCATGATATACGACTCGCTAGGAACTCCAGGGGGGTTACCGTGGAGATTCAATCTTTTTTATACTCGTGCCTAACCTGCGTCTTTGTGTCTACCCAAACTATCTGGCACCACGCTGGTGCACATCCATGTGGTGGAATAGCGAATGATTTTGGAGGGCATGGGTGCAGTTGATGACTTGAAATTCTGATCCAGACAAAGCAGCTGATCTAGTCTTCTCACGAATCGTGTAAGAAATTTCTGTTAAGAGTTATTCGTGTCCAGAAAAAGATAGGTCCATGAACTGGTCCTAGTGATGGTTGATGGTACTCTTCGTTCCAGCTCCATGAACGTGGGCGTGGGCGTATATTGAGACACGCAGGATGTGGGTCTTGAATTGATGCTGTAGGGGCACACAACCACCCTCAATAAATATGGAGCCCGCTAGTAATAGGAAAGAAAACTCACGGCCCGTGTTTGCTGGATCTCATCCGTCTGCCACGCCTCTCAACTCAGTTTCACAAATCCCAAAAACGCTCCTACAATTTCGGTATATTGTGGTAGTAATAACTTCATTTTTCACTCTGGTAGGGTCCTTTTTAGAATTGCGCGTCGTTATGTCGTCTGAGTTGGTCACTGTGGTTGTAGGTGAAGGGGTCTGTTTGGCCGAAAAACGCGGGTGACCAAATTTGGGCTGTCTTGGCGTTGTTGTGGTTTCTCTCTTACCCTCATCTCGTCTGTACAATCTGTTAGATATTCGACATTCCGCAGCTAAAATAGCCTCAAATTTGAGCTCGAAAGTCTCTTTGAGTTTTGGAAAAAGTGGCACTACTATGGTGCGTTGTTGAACATCCTAATCTTACTACTCTTCTCTTATTTTTAAGATATCGACTCCGCAAAACCAGCCAATACCTTCTCATACCATTCTGCAACCATGAACTGCTTGTTGACAGGAGATTAAGAATACTTGCTGGGCCTTAATAACGGCAATACTAGAAATTTATGAAGTGAGTATGTTGTACAATTCCAGATACTTCGCTTTGAAGCCCATCGAACATCATATATTCAGAACAAGAAGAAGATAGAGTCTACATGGGGCCCTCTGACACGGCACCTAAGGGTTTAATCAAATACCTACCCTCACAATCAGTCATGGCATCTAGAACGACTAAATCTCCACATACCGTATCTTCGAATTCCTCTTCTTCACCATCCTCGTCCAGTACCTCCCACGGATCATGCGGATCCACCCACCTACGTGACCACAACCACTAATCAGCACACCCTGAGTTTGAAGACACAAAAAGCACATACAAATAATCTCCCTCAGGCTCAGGCCGTGGGCCCTCACGCCTCCGGAATAAGCTCGGCTTCCTCTTCGTCCTGAGGCTACACAGCGGGGTATAACAGTACCGCCCTGCCCTATCACACGCCTCACGAGACACCCCGCTTGCGTACCGGCTCCACCACGTCATGACGGACTCGCCACTTTCGGTTGGTGCGGGAACAGAGCCAGGCATGCCGCCGACAAGTGCGATTGATATGGTTTCTTGGTCTGTGCCAGACCAATAATTAGTTGGGGATCGGGAGCAGGAACAAGGCGGCGTACTGGCTCCGGACAGGTAAAGACTATACGCGGGGCATGAAAAGACTTCTGTCACGAGCACTTTATCCTCAAGTGTGGGAGTTCCAATGAGCTGTTTGAGAAACACATTTGGGGGGAAACGGCGCGCGCGTGGGCGTGCCATGATCAGTAACGCACCACGCTTCTTGCCAAATTCCCACTGGCCCTTGATCGAGGCCTCTCCTAGGCCCGCAACTTCGCTTCGATGCGAGAGTTAGATATGTGATCTGTTGGAAGGACAGTTGTAAGACTCACAATCCAGCCTCGATCTTGAATTCATGGTATTTGACACCGAAAGAGGAGATGATGAATTTGTCGTCCTGCGCGTCATCGATTGGGGGGTATTGTGCTGCTAGATCAGCGGTTGCTGGGTCCTCATAGACGTTTGACTCTCGCTCAAATTGCCCCGTTTTCTTGTTGATCGTGCCGTAGTCGCCAACCTGGATTGATGTGTGTTAGTGTGGCCTAGTGGCAATGTTGCGGTAAAAGTGCCTTAATCTCTTGTGGGGGGTCCCAGTTCGCCCACTTGGACGAGGAAGAATGGATAAGGTCAATGTACTTTCGCGATGATTGGCCCATGTTCTTAACGGGGGTGGTAAGAGGGATCAAGAGTTGAGGAGAATACAGCACTTTTGTGCAGTAGTCATTGCAGTGCTTTTGGGGCACGTGCGGGCACAGCTGCCATCTAAAATCAAGGTCACGAGATGGTCCAGACATGGGAATTTCCGAATGGGATATTCACTACTTGCTCGCCTTCCAGGATTCCCGTTACTTACATACCTAGTCTGGATAATCCGGGAGCCTACCGTCTTCGCGAAGCGCATGCAGAGGATGATCGACGCGACTGCATACGCATAACTTGGGAGAAGACTCGTCATATATATTGCGACGCCAGCACGGACCCACGTCCACCACGACACACAGCAGTCTATTCGATAGGTTGCTGCAGTTTTGGCAGGGTTTTGAGGTTTGGCGAACCTATTAATCAACCTTCGAGATCGAACTATCTTCCTACGTTGAGCAAAGTCCTTTTGTCATCTTGGTCATAGGCATGACGAAGGGGATAATTCAAATTAGTTCAGAGACTTAAAAGTCGCTTGAGGGAGGGGGGGGGGGATGCCCATGCCCAGCGCTGACAACCCTGCTGCGCCAGCTGACACCACGGTAACAAATCCTTATTTAAACTTAAACCACAGTTTATTTAGCCCTATGGGTTATTAATGGAAACTAATGTCATTGCGAACCGCGGGCGGAACCGGGAATAACATAGCCTTATTTGCATTCATTATGTCAATAGACCGTTATCAATGTGCAATTGAAGAAGTAGACAAATATTGGTACTTAGCTGGATCTGACGAAACCCCCGCTACTTTAGTAGTGGGTTTTGTGGATCGAGGTCGCATCGCATTCACATAACTTTTCTCCTGACTTTTTTCTCACTCATTTCGCTTTTCGTTCCTGCTTAATTCAGGTTGTGGTCTGTCATCATACATGTTATGAAAATAGCAGGCTTTGCCGTGTGAGCGCGTTACACGTCTTATAGTAATGCACATACAGGCCTTACTGAATCGAAGGTCACGTGGTGATTTAATAGGTGCACTGCCACATCGATCGATTCAACAGCTTGAACAAGAACATCGATGTCCATGCAAACCATGAATACTGAAGGAAATAAGGGTAATGGTAGGTGTCAGGATATTGAGGTATAGCAGGTCTAACTTACAATACTCACAGTTGGAGAGAATTTGAGGGAGGGACAGTTGGCTGAGAGGAATGCAGAATTCTGTCTTGGCAATTATATGAGGACAGGAAACCTGGTGGACTTGGGGGCTGCAATTGAGAGTGGCTTATTAGCTGTGGGGTGTATCTCAAACAATCACCCTAACTACGGCATCAGGCATGGACTATTGGGCATGGCTTATAACAGAAGGTACTGGAGAACTGGAGTCAAAGGTGATCTTGAATTTGCATTCAAGCACAGCCTATTGGCTGTAGTTGTAACTCCAGAGGGCCATCCAGACTTTGCTGTCAGGTACCAGTGGTTGGCAGTATCCTATAGAAATAGGTATAGGAGGATTGGGGACAGTGCAGATCTTGAAGCTGCATTCAGGCATGATATATTGGCTGTAGCTGTGACTCCAGAAAGTCACCCAGAGTGGGCAAGTAGGCAACAAGGCTTAGCTGAGTCCTATAGAGACAGGTACAGAAGAACTGGGGACCTTACAGATCTTGACAATGCACTCAAATGCAACTTGTCTGCAGTAATTGCAACTCCAGAGGACCATCCAGACCTGGCAGGCAGGCATGAAAGCTTGTCTGTGTCTTACACTGACAGGTATAGAAGGGTAGGAAATCTTATAGATCTTGAGGCTGCACTCAAGTATGATCTGTTTGCTGTGGCTGCAACTCCAAAGGGCCATCTGGACCTGGCAGGCAGGCAAGAAAACCTGGCTGTATCTTACACTGACAGGTACAGAAGGATGGGGAATCTTGAAGATCTTGAAGCTGCACTCAGGTATGATTTGTTGGCTGTAGCTGCAACTCCAGTGGACCATCCAGACCTTGCAGGCAGGCAACAAAACTTGGCAGTGCCTTATACTGACAGGTACAGAAAGACTGGGGACTATGCAGATCTTGAAACTGCACTTAGATATAACCTGTCTGCAGTAATTGCAACTCCAGAGGACCACCCAGACCTGGCAGGCAGGCAACAAAACTTGGCAGTGTCTTATACTGACAGATACAGAAGGACTGGGAATCTTGCAGATGTTGAAAATGCACTCAAATATGATCTGTTGGCTGTGACCAAAACTCCAGAGGGCCACCCAGAGTTAGCAGGAAGACAACAAGGATTAGCAGTATCCTATAGGGATAGATACAGAGGGACTGGGGACCTTTTAGATCTTGATGCTGCACTTAGGAATGACCTTTTAGCTGTAGCTGGAACTCCTGATGGTCATCCAGATTTGGCAGGCAGACTACAGTTCTTGTCTGTGTCTTACAGAGACAGATACAGAAGGACTGGAGACCTTCAGGATCTTGAAGCTGCACTAAAACATGTACTGTCAACTGTGGCTGCAACTCCAGAAGGCCATCCTGATTTTGCAGGCAGACAGCACAACTTGGCTGGGTCCTACAGAGATAGGTACAGAGCCACAGGAAATCTTACAGATCTTGAAGCTGCACTCAAACATGATCTGTCAGCTGTGGCCACAACTCCAGAAGGCCACCCAGCCTTGGCAGGCAGACAACAAAGCTTGGGTGTGTCATACACTGACAGGTACAGTAGCATTGGGAACCTTGAGGATCTTGAGGCTGCACTCAACCATGATATGTTAGCTGTGGCTGCAACTCCAGAGGGCCATCCCAATTTACCAAACAGATATCACAGCTTAGCTGTATCCTATATCAATAGATATAGAAGGACTAGGAATATAGAAGATCTTTATCAAGCAAACAGATTAT
>MU150259.1:236371-252329 GCA_015584075.1 Collybia nuda
GAATCCTGGAATTATAGAGAACGAGTCTTTAGTAAACTAAAGAACTCGTAACAATGTGAGTATGTACACCTATTGTTGCCACATCACTCAGGGTCACACAATAGGTTAGTTGATACAATAGGTATGTTTGCATAGTGATCATACATGATTTTGACAAGTGTGGTGCATATTGGACAATGTCTGGGTTTTCGATGTACAATCTTCAATATGAGGCATAGGCTTTGTCTGGCAGCTCCGATTTGCAATCTGTGACTTCAATTTGTGATCATTGGCATAGGGCTTGTGATCGGTGGCTTGTATGTGTTACGGCTGTTGGGTCTTATCCTCTAGATCAAGACCAACTATTGGTTTGATAAGACCGTTGACAATGAAGTCTGATGTCTATAGACTTCCTGATATAAAGGACGAGTCTGTCTTCTGGTTCTAAGATGCACTACCCCCTTCTAAGGCGAGTAGGATCGAGCTGAGCATTGAGTTGTAGAGAATAAGGTATATTCAGCTAGGTCAAGCTGAGGACTATCTACTACATTGTATGGTATATATATAAGTCTAAAAGAAGCATGATGAGTAATGCTTCAGCAAGGGATAAGCACTATTGGTAGTTATAAATGTAGCACTGAGTAACAATGTGAAAAGTGGGTGTAATAATAGGAACAGTGGGAATAGAACAAGGAGTAAGAAGATATGAGGAAAAGAGATAGTCCAAAGGTTAGATAATGTGAGATAAGATAAGATAAATGAAGGGAAAAGAGAAACCGTAACAGTACAAAGATTTACAATCACAATCTTGTCTTGCAATTACAATCTCTGATCTGCAATTACAATGTTGTACAATGTTGAAGTGTGACACCAAAAATGGGTGTTCCCCTTACACATTCCTCCTTGCTGATACCTTACATGTAGATTGTTGTAGAGTCCTAGTGGGCTCATATAGGCTTCCGGACTCTCTCCGTAGATAATCCTTCCAATGTACCTATATAATGGCACCTTCCACATAGTGGTTGGTACCTTTGCAATAAACTAGGATCCGGGTTATTTATAGTGACTAAGTACGCTTGGTTCTAGGTTCCCCCTTCCCTGCATGGTAGAACTTGCTGTGCATATTGCCCTTCTCTAGTAAGCCTCTTGTGCAACACTCCCCCTTACACTGCCAATCTCTCTCTCATAATTACTGTAATCAGTGACTAACACATATACTCTGTACAGTTAGTATATAAAATGTGGGGCTGAAAAAAAAAAAGATTTGTGTTTATTCTTTTTCAGTTAAAAATCTGCAGACATTATACTGATATTTTCAAATCTATTTTCATTTAGAATATTTTGAGTTTTCTTACATGTTTGGTGTCAATATGCAGTAAATAAATTCAAATCAATCCCAAAAGATATCAAACAAAGGGGTTGAACAATTCTGGCATGTTTTTAGTGTATTTTATTTTTATTTTTTCTTGGCTTGCACCCTGTGTAAAATTTGATTAAAACTATGTTAACATATTGCTTGACTGATTTGTTTCTTACCACTGTGTTCAATCTCAAGCTCCAATATGAATGAAGTTGATCCATCTATCTACAGGAACTTTCTGCTTCCTCAATTCCCTAGTAGCAATATTCAGTGCCATAGCTGCATCTCTTATATTTACAGTATCTGCATTGTAAAACATATGTCTATAAAATGCAATTGCAATAGCAGGCCCATCATCATCTATCATGGCCCATAAGGTTCCAATTACACTATTGAACCCACTGAACTGCAAGGCTCCTGCAAGGTGGATAGATTCATCTGGAGTGCCATGAATACTACTAGCAGCACTATGACAGGCAGACAGGAAGGCAAACTCAGCATTTGGAAGTTTAGCCATTGCCAGGTCAAGAACAGTGAGGTGCTCATTATTATAGAGCTGGAACCAAGATTTGAAGGGTTGAATGTCAAGGTGGCCATGGCAGGCAAAATGCACCCAGGAATGAGACTGCAATGCTTCCAGGACTCTGCCAATGTTTACATCTTGTCCTGAATATGAAATACTGTGCTTTTTGAAATTTTTGATGACCTTGATCTCCTCAAAAACATGAGGAATGGTGTCATCTGGTTGCCCAATAAGAAGAAAACCTAAAGCAGACTGAGGTTTGGGGATTTTTGATCTAGCCCGAATCAATGATAACAGAGTAGGAGTGTATGATGAAATATACAGGTCAGGCAGATTTTTCAATCCCTTCTTATATGGGCCTGCAGCATGGATGGGGAGAGCACATAAGTAAGATGTGGGACACCACCATATATGTGTTTTCTCTGCAATGTTTTGCTGTGTAAGTTGTTTTATAACAGGGCCAACAATAGCACTCCATATATGTTGTAATACATGATATATGGTTGTGGATGAGTTAGGACTCATTGTAGCCATAGAAATCTGATCCACCAGATTTTTCAGTAGTTGGGGTGTTGCCTCATACAAAGGAACTACTACTGGAGGACGGTGAGGGACAAGAACTATGGCATCTGACCTGAAAAGACTAATGTTCACCATGATTACAGGTCCTTCTGTTGATACACTTTGAAGGAAATGGAACGGAGCAGCTTTCAAGAAGTCTGAAAATCCATCAAGTTTCCTGATTTCTACTAGTAACCTTTCCCACTTCTCATAAAGGGCATGCTGATGTATAATGTTGACATCAGGTGAGACAGCATTATGTTCAAGCTGGTGGGAAATATTTTGGAATTCCTGTGCAAGGTGTGGGGCTACCTCCAGAATTTCATCAAAATGTTTTCTGTACCCTTGAATTTTAGACCATAATATAGACCTCCCTTGCTCTAGAAGTTCCACAGCCACTTCTGGTGTACTAGTGCTCAGAGCACATGCAGCAGCATCTACACTCAGTTGGGAGGATTTTTCTATGAGCCCTTGCTGTGACACAAGAGAAGGCAAGAGGGCAAGGTGCTGCTGTTGTAGATCTAATGCAAGGGTGTAAGCAGGAAGTGCAGAGCTGATATTATACCACTGTGATATATGTGCCCATTGTTTGGCAGCTATAAACCTGTGGAGTAGACTGGAGTTTATTGAAAAGGCTGCTTGTTTATAATAAGTCAAAGATTGTTCCAGGTCCTCTGTTTTTCCAAGTGCAATATATTTGGTGTAGAAAATCCACCCAAGATTGTAAAGAAACATAGACCTTTCTGGACTGTTTGGTGGGCAAGAGTCTAATGCCTGTTCATGAAGAGTAATGGCCTTTTCCAGATACTGTATTTCCATAAGTTGTTTATACTTGATTTGCAACACAAGTGCAAGGTTGTTCAAAGAGTTGGATCTGTTGGGGTGGCTATATGGGGACAGAGTCAAGGCCTCTTCATAACAGGTAATGGCTACCTCCAGGTCTTCAATTCCACCAAGCTTGTGGTATCTCTTCTGCAAGGAATTTGCCAGATTGTTCAGAATCTTGGACCTGTCAGGATGGCTAGGTGAACACAAGTTTAATGCCTGTCCTAAGTAAATAATAGATTTCTCAAGGTTTTCCACTTCTTCAAGCTGATCATACCTGCACATCAGTGCATTTGCCAGACTGTCTAGAGATGAGGGCCTGTTAGGATGACCAGGTGGGCACAAATCTAATGCCATTTCATGTAAGGTAATCACATTTGCCAGATCTTCTACTTCACTGAGCCTACTATACCTGGCCTGTAACACATTTGCAAGGCCAGTTAGAGAGGATGATCTCATAGGATGGCCTAGTGTTTGCAAACCTAGTGCCTGCTCAAAGATTACAATAGCCTTGTCCAGATCCTTCTTTTCTCCCAACTGCCAATACCTTGTCTCTAAGGCAGTTGCAAGGTTGTTCAGAAGTCTTGACCCATCATGTTCATCAGGTGGATGCAATTCCAGTGCCTGCTCCTGATAGATAATGGCCCTCTCTAGGTCCTCCATTGTTCTTAACTCCCCATATCTGATCTGCAAAGCACTAGCAAGATTTCCTAGAGACATGGATTTGTTAGACTGGCCAGGTAGTTCCAATGCATGGTCATGGTAGGCAATAGCTTTCTCTAGATCCTGCATATCTCTAAGTAACTCAAATCTTGTCTGTAAGGCAATTCCAAGGTTGTTTAACAATACTTCCAGCAAGTATGTGCTTGCTGGGCCAGCCTCCAAACCTTTCATATAATACACCACCACATTATCAAGGTCTTCCTGCTGGTGAGAGCTTCTGTACCTGAAATGGTAGGCCAGACCAAGGTTAACATAACATTCACTTATTTGTTTCCCTTTCAGTAGGGCTTTGTTCAATTTATTTTCTAGTTTTTTCACATTGCTGAGGTGCTTTGGTCCCATGGTTGATCCCTATATATGTTTATTAGCATAGGTAACCTTGGCTTTATCACATCTACAGCTCACTTGTGCGCCCATGGTTTGAATATTTGATCAGTGTGGTTTCAAGTTGAAAATTGATGATAGCCGTTTAGATTTCGTTTGACCCCCAAAAACACGAGGCGACCGCGTGATCAAATCTTATTTCATTCGGCTAACAGTTACCCGAGTTCCCGAGCGCTTCCGCACTACTACCGGTTTCAACTTGCTTCCCCCACCACGACTGGCCAAGGAGCTCTATTCATCGAACGATACACCAACTCGTCAATTTGGAATCACCCAAAGCTATTCTGGCGGCCGTTTGACTCGGCGCTTACTTTCCATCTGCACACAAGGGACAATGGAAATTTGGCAAGAACTAGTCATGTCAAAGCCATAGTGCCGCCACGTCCCACGGGATATCCTTCTCAAGCGACTCACTAAATACTCCTAATTCGAAGATAAAGCACTTGTCACGGACGTCATCTCGTGCCCAGTGTACGCCATCTACCTCTCCAAAGCCAGTGCGTCATCCCATTCCTTATGACCCTCCCAATCCTCACTAAATGTGACTTCCATTTAGATGAAGATCCTGTAACAATCGTACTCACTATTGGAGTACCTGAAGCCGGGTCTGACGAGAATACCAACGAGGCTCTTACGAAGCAGTCGAGGCATAACGGAAAGGGGATCATGCGCGAGGGGTGTGAGCAGAATGGAAACTACGGCTACATACCGCTCTTCAATCTCAGGATCATTGAAACTGGCCTTATTTCGTCGTCGAGAGGGTCCGCAGCCCGAGCCTGAGGGTGACGATCTGTAGGTCTTTCATCGATATTTACATATCGTGATCTGCTGATCGGTAATTTCATACAGGTGGGTAGATGCTTGCGACCCGTGTGAGATGCTGAATGATGAGGATGAAGAGGAAGAGTGGGAGGATACGGTAAGTTATAGTCATGTATACAGCAACATGACTGATCTATAATGAATAGGTGTTTGATTTTGACTGAAAAACCCTGTTGTTAGTATCTTCCCTCTCCCATTCAAGCAATATGTACGTTAATTAAAAACCACCCCAATGATAATCATTTGTTCTCCAGTCATACGGATATAATCAAATTCTTTGCGGAAACGATGTCTATCAAATCAGGCACCTATGCCAGATTACGGAGTTGATCACGCATAACCTGTTTTGATTGAATCTGTACTTGAAGGGCAACGGCGGTGCTAGGGGGGCGGGGGTATAATGGCCCCGGGGAGCAGCCCATGTAACAGCATTTGAGCCCCATGACATCGGTCTCGGGGTTTTGCTCACATCCGCTAGGTAAAGCAATGTAATAAGCGCCCAACCATCGATACTCTTCTCGCCCATCATGGGCTATTCATCGCGCAAATACGTTGACCTTATACGTTCATGTTCCTCCAAGTGGGCGAATTGGGACCCTCCAAACGAAATTCAGGTATCTTGACTCTCTGTTGTCCTTAAAGCTTCGTGTACTCATGAAACCGATGTTCCTACCCAGGTTGGAGATTACGGTGTGATCGACAGGAAGAGCGGACAATTGGAAATAGAAGGCAATATATATAGAGATGGGATGATTACTAGTTCGGATGTAGAGCACCGTCCGATAAGAACCCCGAAGGATGACAAGTACATTATCTCGTCGTCGGGTGTCAGGTTCCATGAACTGAATCTTGGGCCGGAAGTGTGGGTCTTTCACTCGTATTTCAAGTTAAGCTCACGTTTGATATTTCAGATAAGTACCGTTGCTGGACTCGCCGAAGCCTCAATAAAGGGGCGATGGGAATTTGGAAAGGAAAGTGGTGCTCTGCTGGTCATGGCGCAATCGCGTAGTTGCCGTATTTCGGATCACGGGACCTTACTTAAACGGCTTTTCGAGAAACCCGAGTTAAATGGGAAGTCTCTTGTAACCGAGGTAGTGACTTGTCCCGCGTATGCCTTATATCTATCAGGATCCGGTGAGTCACCATGTACAGGAAATTCGAAATCGGTTATATTTACACCAGAACAGATAGAGCAAGCGTCTCCCTCGCACTCATAGCAGGTATTCCAGGAGTGGTACCTGGGGCCACCGTTGGAGGCGAGGTTGGCATGTCGTGGTGGAGCCAACATGCCAGTGGGGTTTTTCGCGAGGCCTGTGACCCATCCGGATCATATTGTTACACGCCGCTTTACACTCTGAAGAAGAAGCGGGGATGGTTTCGTGGGGATGCCCCACAGCCTGGGCCCGAGGGAGAGAGCTTGTAAGATCTGTCTTCCGTCACGGTACAGCGTGATCTACAACTTAACTCTAATGTTCAGGTGGGTTGACGTGCCCACTCCATGGGGCGGTCTGAATGAGGAGGGGGAAGAGGGGGAAGAATGGGAGGATACTGTGAGCGATATATATACTCGGAGTTCAAAAGCTGAAATACGTCCACGCAGGTTTTTGACCTATAAATCTCACTAATGGAGGTCCTGGTGACGATTTGCCGCATCACATATCGGCTTTCTGTGGAATTCTTGGCCATTGTGTAGCTATCTGCACAACCTACCAGACCTTGTTTCATTCGATTGAGGCACTGAGATCAATTGGCCAGAGCTTGCAGCCCCGGTCTTGTCCGACTTGACTCTCATAGTAGCAGACACCATATGAACTAGTAATAAATTCAATTTACTCGAAGTCAAAGAGACTTGGCTAAGAATTTCGTGTAGATACAATACTCTGCGACTTGTGAGCTTGTTAAGTTGGAAACTGAAGTGACATACCCTGCCAAAAACGGTCCATTTACTTTTTCAGTCTCATTTTAGCTCACTTTCCCATGATCCATGTCTTTAAAGTGGACCAAAAGTGATCAAAAAGTGCTTCTGTGAGTAACCCTACTATACCCCCAAACTCAAGCATCACATGAGTCCTATGTTGAGTCCCATCAGACAGGCTATGTGATTGTTTCTGATATTTTGGTGATGTCAGAAACACTTTCAAATGATGCTACTTAAATCCCACCACGG
Organism: Collybia nuda; assembly: GCA_015584075.1. Taxonomy (NCBI): domain Eukaryota; kingdom Fungi; phylum Basidiomycota; class Agaricomycetes; order Agaricales; family Clitocybaceae; genus Collybia; species Collybia nuda. The sequence continues at coordinate 243,716 of MU150259.1, forward strand.
GTTTGATGTTTTCAGTCATCAAGGAACGCTGCTTCTTAAATTATAGAGATCTCAGAATAGGCCGGGAACTCCCGAATCGTTCACTTCGAGACATGATCCTAGGAATATTTCTCCCCCACCATACACTTTAAACAAAAACGACTACTATAAATATGATTGAACCTCTCACGTTCACGTCTACAAATATAGGAGTCCTATTGATGTAACTGTTCAACTTTCGCCTCTCCGCGCCATACTGCACCGCCCTACAGATATGGACTGGATCATATAACAGGCGAGGCATTGCGGTGTTGCATATAAGCCTTAAACGGCCACCACAAGACACCCCGTCGCACCCCGTGATGCTCTAATGCCTCCAACAGTCGCCCAAACTGCCGGCCCCTTGGTACGAATTCTCAAACTAAATATTCACGGGTTCGCGCCTCATACTCATATGTAGCTGATACGATATCTCTTGAATTGGATGCTGCAAGGAGTACTTTGCGCCCAAGTTTGTGCGTAAATCAAACGTCACCTGATCTTACCAGTCTGCTAATTTCAATTTCAGATTCTTACTATATTGCGTTTCCGAACGATCGCAAATTGTTTAAAGTGTTAATTTATGGTGTTTTCCTAGTCGAGACCTTAGAGACAGGCCTAGCGACAAATGGCGTTTTTTCAACCTTCGCAAAAGGATTTGTGGACAAAGATTCACCCACAAAAGTTCACCTTGCTTGGTTGTCGGTTCCGGTCAATAGCGGAATTGGTATGTGTGTTATATCTTTGCCGATTATTCACACATCTGATTCTGATGCTCCTATAGTGGGCTGGGTTGGCCAGCTCTTCTTCGCCTCCCGTATTAAAACGCTTTCACAGTCATGGGTAGCTACTTCCTGTGTTGTAGTCGTGCGTATAACTGTTTTGTGGTTGATAGTAGTTGTACTAAACCACAGAGTAGTTCGCTTTTTTGACGAGTGCATCTGCCCTGGCAGTTGGTGGCCAACTTTTCCACGTTTCAGAGTTGAACGCGATGCCACGGCTCCTAGTTATCACAACTGAGGTTAGTATTTCTACCACCCATAAGACAGAAGTTGTTGATTTACCTTCCGTAGATGTGGTTGACGTTTAACACGACATGTAGCATCATGATCACCTCAATTATGTCTTACTATGTGCGCACACATCCGTCACTCATGATATTAGGGTTCTAATCATATGCTTGTAGTTGGTGCGACAAGATAACAAGTTCTGTCCACGTTGCCAGACAGTTCTTTCAAGGATAACCTGCCTTTTCGTCGAAACCGGGGCCCTTACAGGTTCGTTTGCATGATTGTTGGGGCTGTATTAGAACCTTACACCTGTTAGCTGCGGCGGCGATTATTGACCTAGCATTGTATATAAAGTCCAACGGTACCCTCTATTTCGCTGTCCCTGCGTTGTTCATAACCAAGGTGTACTCAAATACGCTGCTTGTCGTGTTCAACAACCGCATGTCCATAATAGGTGGAAGACAAGATGTAGGCCCGAACGAACCCTCGACTCCGGTTATCACTCGAATGGGGTTGCGATGGCGCCGTCACGAGGTCCCTCAGGATATTCCTCAAACCCCTGCTCTTGTGGATGCAGTACACGTGCGGACGGAAATCTGGACGGATAGTATCAGTTTGGATAGACTTGAGCTGGTATATACCCCTACTCCCCAATTTGACCACCGCCTGACATATAAATACAGAGGTACTCAACCATTAAAGCATGCGATGCTCCCAAGTTAGAGCTGAGCCCGATCAAAACTCCTGACATTGACGACCATATTGAATAACGATATGCTCACCGAATTGAATCAACAGTCGTATTGCACGACCCGCGATCGGTCACAACCTAAATATCGGCAAAATGTGTTTTTGTTCTCTTCCTTCTAATTTATTGTGATAAGGCGCTTTGGGGGTGTGGTGGCGTCCCTACGCATCGCTTTGAGATACAGTTACCTGGCTAGAACAATGCGCCTGGGTACCCTTGATAGTGAGAATAGACAACTACAAGAACAAGGTATCAGGTACTGGCGAGGTATGAGATAATGTATGACTTGAAATTGCGCGTACGTTCTTGATCAGGATAAGGGATCTTGTTTGGTGAAATCACACAAATGAAGTCTTTTCTGTTGCCTTCTTGACGCTGAATTTATGACCTTTAATTTATATGGAAGGGCCCATATCGTCCCTCGTTCTGCTTGAATTTTCTTTTTGGTCAATCCGGAACTGGGGTCGATATACTTCTATAAATCGATGACTTGAGTTACCATCAAGGGTAGGCACAGCTGAGGGCAACAGATTATGGAACGTATATGGAGAAATTAAGTTGAAGATAAACGTGACAATAGCCGCCTGCGGTTACATATAATGTATTTTGACCGAGACACCAGCTTTGAGGCATTTCGTAACCGCTTCACACACACCAGGATGGATGAGGTCATCATTCCCGAATATATTAAAAAGGGTGAGATCTATACGATCTCAAAGAACCATTCCGCCCGGTTCCAAAAGTGCAATATTGCCTGCAATGATTTCTTAATGTAAACAGGCTTTATCAGCAGCATAACACGACGCAGAATAAACAGGGTGGACTTTAGACATTGGTAACCCTTTCCTAGTAACCTTAACACCACGTCCAGTATACTTGTCAACGATGAACTTGTCTTATTTTTGTTTTTGCTAGTTGTTAGGGGGCCAAACCACCACCACTAACCCCACCACTACAATAACCGCAACACTCCCTACCCAACCAACGAGTGTCTCACCCGGGGGGCGCTTCGTCCCAAAGTCCCCGATAAGCCAAGGGCGAAAGACACGGCCACTGGGATGTAGAGGGGGAGCAGCACCTTATATTTAAGTACCATCCACACTAGCTGCCAAAACAATCTTGAGGGCCAGCTGGGGAGGATATTTAGCCTATATACCTCGTGGTGAACGGCCAATCTTGCGGAAAAAGATGGGTACAGTGTGAAGAGGTGGATGTAGGAGGCGTGAGGGACGTTACAAATGTCGCGTGTGTTGAGAGTCCCATCTCAGGGTGTGTCCCAGGACCTTCTCAAGGATGCCAGTAGTCGCACTGAAGCGTGTGAAGACATCAGTGTTCTTCGGGTCGACCATCTGGGCGTGTCCATGGTGGTGGACTCGTTTCTCTTTCCTATACCATCTAACCCTGACACACAATCCGCTCTGCACCATGCCCTGCTTCCCTCGATTCCCTACCCTCCCCATCAACACAAACGTCGCTATTCGAATGTTCTTCAGTGTCGAAGTTCGGTACCCACTAACGACGAGTCGTGAGAAGGCGAAGTGGCACATACAAGTGTTGGTGTTGTGTCACGAGGAACGTCGGTATGATTTGAGGTTGGTGATGTGGGTGCGTCTTCTATATTGTGCGGTCGGATAGATAGGTGGTGTCGGGACAGAAAACCCGTTGTCCATGTTCAAGGGGTCATGGTCGGCCGCCTTCCTGGCTACTGTTGGTACTGACAGTGAGGTTTGCTGAGAGGATGCTACCACGCGTAACCGACGTGTTTCCAAGCAGGTGGCGCGCTAGTTTTTATCTAAACCCTGCAATACCCGGTTAAGTTGTAAGGTGGTGCATTATGTGAGCACTTATCACGAACCTTCTTCTGCATGGTTTTGTTGTAGATCAGCTCCTTCTGAAAATACAGTTTTCAAACATCTTTTTCTTCCTTTTGGTGTTCGTGAGACACCGCATTTAGAGTTGAAAGTCGAACTCTGGAGCAAGTTTGGGAATGTGAGCACTGACCATGTTACGCAGAGTGACTGATATGCATTCTTGTGTTTCGAACAGAGTGTGGTGGTGGTATTGGTCTAAGGATCATTGGTAATGCTTAGCCACGTTTCTTCCCACCACACCAGTCTCAACACAAACTTGCCCACAACCATACACGACTAAACGCCGGTGGTGGAGGCCATCGCCTTGGGCTCGTCGTAATCACCTATTATAACGAGTAGAAACTTCAACCACGGAGGGTTTGGCTCATCAAAGGTTCACTTTGAAGCTCGGTCATGCTATCACACAAATCCATCAATAATTTACTCAGGCTGAACGTTATCTTCATTTACCTGTAGAGAAACATCCGTTTGGACTCCTGTGCCCGATTGCGCACTGCAAAGAGGTGTTTACGGGGCAGAAATTTTGAGAATAAGCTACGATAATGGAGGGATCCTCAGAAGTTCGTCCTCTCCTTCCCTCGACTCTTTTATCTTTTTGTTATTCATACTCAGTATCGACTTCAAGAGCTCAGAGCACACAATCACACCCCTACACCCGTCCGGATGCCCGGATACCTGCTATTTCCGATTTTTTTTTCATTCATACGCCACAAACCCTCCGGTTCCGAGCAACTCAATACTTCTCCAACGTAGATCGCTGGGATACGCTACGGCCGGCCTTTCTTTACGATTTCTTATGCCCAAGGTTCCCGCAGGCCCTTCTCGTCGACAACAAATACAGACTATACGAACATAAGATAACCAAAACTTCCCGAACCCCCTTCCTGATAGAGGGAGCGAGGTGGCCGTTTGCGAAGCACCAAGGGTAGGTTCAATTCAAGACGGGAACATCACCAAAAAGTCATATCTAGGCCTCCTTTCCCTTCTGCGATGCGATCTACCTTATGGTCTTTTCAGGCCAAGAGCAGACCTGTTGCACATGTAATCATTAAAATCAATTCTTGTAAAATAGATCGATAAGAACCACCTGATTGACTGGCGGCATCGGACATAATTGGTGCCCGGTGCAAGAGAAAGACAGGGTCGTTTCTTGGTCCTTAACCACGAGTTGCTGTTCGATTTTATGCCCTATTACGTGGCGGAGTACGCCCTCAAAGTGCCTCCGGGGTAAGTATTTAGTATTTCCGTGCGGGTTGACGAACGTTCGACTCGGATGCCCACCGTCAAATTGTAATGACTCGGTTCCGAGGTAACCGTCAGGGTTATGTAAAAAGCAGCAAAAAAAATGCCCACGTTTCGATCGCTCTCTCTTCTTCTCCTCTTAGCCCTCTTTGCCTGCACACGATCATCACCTAGACGCCACTCCCGCCGAGGAAAGTTTACACCCTGACAAGATTTTGAACAGCTAGCCATGGTATACCAATTGCTAGAAGTTCGTGACCCATTCAGCGGAAACAGACATTCACCCACTCGTTTTCACTCAGGTGACTGGCCCAGGGTTGGCATATATCTGCCTGGGTGGTTTTGTTGTCGCGGTGAGTAACGTTCAGCTTTGCTAGTATGCTTTAATGCGACAGAATAATCCTCTAGTCGCTGCTAGCCAATGCGGGGCCCCTTAACTAACTGACTTTTCTGGCCTTAGTTCTCCATGTTTTCTCTTCTTATGAAGCAAAAGGTACTGTGCCTTTCGTGGGATGAGGGCTAAAGAATTAATACTTTATTTTTCGCTCATAGTTTTATATCAATGAAGTCGTTCTTGGGACAGCATTCGGCATAATAATGGGCCCACATGTTGCAAATGTATTTGATCCACGTACTTGGGGAGAAAGCCCAGACGCCATTACATTGGAAGTGACTCGTATCGTCCTTGCGACCGGTTTATTTGCAATTGGAGTGGAGCTTCCACGTTCTTATATGGCGAAGCACGTGAGAGGGCTCTTCGTTATGGTTGTCCCGACTATGGCGCTCGGGTGGGTTATCGTTGCAGGCGAGTGCTTTACAAAAGCCCGAGTTGAGATCACCATCTTATTGAAGGGTTTAGGTCTTGTATATGGGTTATTCCCCCGCTTGACTTTCGTATCATGCCTCGCGATCGCTGCCTGTTTAACTCCAACCGATCCTATTATATGCGCGGCTATTGTAGGTACGTTGAGTTATCGACGGTTGTGCTTCATTCCATGTTGATTTTAATGTTATCCAGGTGGGAAATATGCCAAAAAGAATGTCCCGCTCAACCTTCGCCAAATACTATCTGCCGAATCAGCAGCGAACGACGGGCTCGCCTTCCCATTCTTGACCATTTCTCTGTATCTGATTCTTGATCCAACGGCCCGCCAGGCAGTCGGTCACTGGGTGTTAGTCGGGTGCCTCTGTAGGGTTTTAGGATTTCGTCATATATGACACGTCTAATATAACGCGATCGTGTAGATCAGGTCACCATGGGTGTTGTGATCGGGGCTATACTTGGTATAGATATCCCTTCAAACTCAGCGCACCCACCACACTAACTGATTTCCAGGTCTCATATTCTCGTATCTCATGAAATTTTCACATCGGCATGGGTTCATCGACCGCGAATCATACGTCGCACAATATCTTGCGTTAGCTATATTCACGACCGGCGTTGTTAGCACGATCGGAAGCGACGACCTTCTTGCGGCTTTCGCAGCAGGTTAGTTTGAACTCAGTTAAATTCTTCGTGAAGCTGAAGCCTGTTCCAGGTAGTGCGATCTCATGGGATGGCGACTTCAATGTACATACAGAAGACGAAGTCTTCTCTTCCGTCATCGATCTCGTTCTTAATTGTGCTTGTTTTATATATATCGGAGCTTGGCTGCCATTCACATCCTTTGACATACCTTCCCTCGGGATTTCGCCGTGGCGTCTTACCGTTCTATTTCTCGCTATCTTGGCGCTCCGGCGCATACCGGCAATTTTGATGCTTTATCGGTGGATTCCCGAGATCAGCACGTGGAGTGAGGCACTATTTTCTGGGCATTTTGGTATGTGTCCATCATTTCCAATCCGACATTTACTTAGGCTAAAGGGTGTGTTATAGGACCTGTAAGTAAATTTCGTTTTATAACATTCTCCAGACTTAATTCCCCACAGATGGGTGTCGGGGCAGTGTTCATATCATCTCTCGCCTTGCACACACTAGAAAAATCAGCGAGTCCTCTCAATAACGAAGAGGCAATTCTGGCTGCTTGTCTACAACCTATCGTGGCATTTGTAGTGCTAGGTTCAATTATAATTCGTGATTATTTTTTTTATCTTTTGAATATAGTATATCGGGTAACTGACGCTTATACAGATGGGCTGTCTATTCCGTTCGTGTCCCTTGGGAAGAAAGTTCACACGCGGACAATATCGTCAACTCTCTCTTCTAAAAAAGAGCCTGAATGGGTTAGTAGTGTTCACCGTATGCCCCCGACGAACACAGAAAAAACAACCAATAATGTACCGGCTCGGGGGGACCCCGAATTGCCTGATATACCGAGGCAACAGGTTCAGTCAGCACCTACCGACGTCATGCAATTGACAGGAGTCGAGGTCACGAACCCAAAGGCTGTTCATTTTCCTGGCCCTGAGTAATAGATATCGTACGTGACGCACAAACTCACGAATAGAATGAAAATTATCATGGTTTAACATTCATAACGTCCTTGACTCACCTGAACCATGTTTTCAGTTGCAGAAAGACGTCAAGAAGGCCCTCTTCGCTGACCTTCGCTGACAAGTCACAGTTATCTGGGACGAGCATCGCTAAGCTGTTTGACGCACATCATCAAGATGCCTCGTGCAACTATTATGAGTAAGAGACGTCAATCCGATAACACACTTGTAAAGATCTGGTCCGAATCAATCTCAGCCCCTCCCCTTCCTTGGCCTTGATACATATCACATATCTCCTTTACCGATCAGGAATGCCACTCCTGCAGGTACGTAGTTCTCAGCCACAAGCGCAGACGATTGTGTCGGTTGTACCCTTGATCAGATGGTGTCGGATTTACGTCAGTGTCTTCCGTATATGCAGTGTTTTATGAAATCTTTCACGAACATAACTGGGTCCCCCAAGTCTTCGAAGTACACACTCCCACGTCAAAGGTGAATCTTGCTGTTTCATCGCTTGCCCTACCCTTCCACTGGTGGCGTTTTTGATACAGTGTCCGCGTTTGTTGTCATAATATTGTCTTCCCAGGATGGGATAGATTAGTAGCCCTTAGCAGGTCGGCGCCTCCTTCTCTGGCACGTCGTAGATGCTCCTCCACTGGGTTCGCAGGTCAAATAACTAATATATTAAAGTTTGCACTATCAGTGACACTTTGGACAAACTTGGGCGGGACTTAACACGCTCCCGCTCACCAAAAGATACTCGCACTTCGCAGAGGAAAATGAGCCCCTGGACCAGAATATAAACATCCATGTATAGACGGATGTAATAGGTCCGTATCACAAGTATGGTCGTTACTTTCGTGATTCGTAATCACTAGTGGCTTAGATAGCTGGGGGACTCATGGTCTCGCTAGAAGCCATATGGTAAGTTCTCCATCCTCGTTTCCCCTTTTACTTGTCTAGAAGCGTCGCTGCCTCCCATCTAGCTTCCAGTATGGACTCTATTCTTATCGGTCTTCTTTCTGACCCATGCCTAGTACGCCTGTCAAAAAACTATTAAAAGCGCATTCAACACTGGCTCCCAGTACTCCACGCCTGAGGGGTACTGCATATATTAAGAACCCCTGTTTGGAGCTGCGGCCCGCGACTACAAGACACCATTAAGGCCGAAATTATTACAGAGGATGCTAAAATAGTCAGTGGAAATTATTTCCATATATTTCCATATATCTATCCTCCCCGTCGCCCTATCCCTTCACAAAAGAACTGATCTTATCTCCTAGTCCTGTTAC
>MU150259.1:267691-277693 GCA_015584075.1 Collybia nuda
ACACTAGACTGTCCACAGTCTGGGCTGGGCCCAATAAATTGAATATCTCATCTCGAGGTAGTTATTAATCAGCTCTTTCAAGGTTCTAAGTCACCCTCAGTAAAAAGCGATAGTCAATCTGTAGTCAGTGGTGGGTTGGTGCAAGTCACCCACTAGTCAGTCTAAACCTGGGACTGACTATGGAACTACCAATTTGTCGATTTTGTGACATTTGACTGACTAACTTCAGTCATTGTTTAGTCAAGTGTTAGTCAGTTGACATTTTATAGTCGGCAACAGGTCAGTCAATGGGCATCATTCATGATCAGTTTTCAGTTACTACTGGTCATTGGATCACTACAATATTGGCTGATAATTTAATTTTTTATATATGTAAATGAATAGACCTTTAGTACAAATTGTAGTCTAGTTAAGCTACCATAGCACCCCTAAATTAGTCCTCCCCAGCCTTCACAATGTGTTTAATAATCCAGTTGTTACAGCATTGTGCCCAGATAGATCCTGACAAAGTGCTATCAATGAGTCAGTATACATGGAACAGGGTGCTTACTGTTTTCATCACATCTGATCACATTGACTGGGTCAGAGGGTAGAGGTGGTGGAGCGGAGAGGATTAAGACTGTATAGCATATAGCCTACACATAGCTTTTCACTGAGAGCAACATGGCAAGGAAGGCAAGGAAGGCAAGGATTGCCAACACCCCTGTTCAGGGCAGGTCTTACACACTTCTAAATTCACAAACAAACAAGCCCCCGAGAACCAAACGGCAAAAGCACGGGAAATTAAAATATCTTGGCAAGTTCTTTTTGCTTGGTATGAGAACAAGTCTGACTACTGCCTGACCTCAAAATGACTTTCGGACCAGGGGCAGACCTACGCATCACCTGACACTGACTGGCCTTTTTACTGAGAGTCACCTGTTAGTTTTTGAAGTATCAATGATACACTACCCCCTTCATAAGGTGAGTAAGAAAGATTGAGTTCACATTTTAAGAGTAAGAATCAAAGATGTTGACTGCCTAGGTCAAACCAAAGAGCTAACTAAGGTATATGTGGCTATATATATGTGAAGGAAGCAATGTCCAACAGAGGGTTGCCACATAGGTTAAAGTAAGGGATATCTACTATAGGCCATATGAGTCATATGTTGAGTAAGCAGATAAAAATCGGAACTACAAAAATAGTACAACTGAACTATAACTACAAACCTTTGTCAAGCTCCAATGTGAATAAAATTGATCCATCTATTAACTGGGACCTTCTGCTTTCTCAGCTCTCGTGTTGCAATATTCAAAGCTGTGCCTGAATCTCTTAAATCCATTGTTTCTGATTTTAAGAACATGTGTTTATAGAATGCATTTGCAACAGGTGGGCCATCATCATCCACCATAGCCCAAAGGGTCCCAACTACACTCCTAAATCCACTGAAATGCAGAGCACCTGCAAGATGGATGGACTCATCAGGAGTCCCATAAATACTGCCTGCAGCACTATGACAGGCAGACAGGAATGCAAACTCTGCATTGGGAAGGTGAGCCTTGGCCAAATCAAGAACTGTCAAATGCTCTCCATTGAAAAGTTGGAACCAGGAATGAAAAGGCTGAGCTTCAAGGTGACCATGACAAGCAAAATGGACCCAGGGGTGGGATTGTAAGGAGGCTAGAACACCTTGTTTGGTTGCAGCATGGTCTGAGCATGTATCAACTTGTACTTGAAGATTATTGATTATCTTGGCTTCTTCATATACATGAGGAATTGTATCATCTGGCTGACTGATAAGAAGCAGTGGTGATGCATGAGGCTTTGGCATACTTGATCTTGCTCTTATGAGTGATGCCAAGGTAGGAGCATAAGAAGAAATATATAAATCAGGTAAATTCATTGAGCCCTTCTCATATGGGCCAGCAGCATGGAGTGGAAGTACACAGAGATAGGATGTTGGGCACCACCATATGTGTGATCTCTCTGGAACAGAGAACTTCTCAAGTTGTGTTATGACAGGTTTCACAATGAGCTTCCACAATTGGCGTAAAATATGGTATGTGGTATCTGAAGAATCAGAAGTGGCAGTTATCTTGGAAAGCTGGCCTACAAGTTCTTCCAGTACTTTGGGTGATACATTATCAAGTGGTATGACTTTTGGTGGGTTTTGAGAAACAAGAATAATAGCATCTGATCTAAAATAACTGATGTTTACCATGATTACAGGTCCTTCAGCAGTAGCTTCTTTGAGAGCTTCAAAAGGAGTAGTTTTCAAGTAATCAGAGAAACCATCAAGTTCCCTGATTTCCCCAAGCAAAGCTGTCCACCTTTTTGAGAGGGTATGCTGAAGAGTGGTGTCTGCCCCATATGATGTAATATTACTTTCAAGCTGATTGGAAATATCTTGAAATTCTTTGGCAAGGTGAGGAGCCTTCTCAGAGATATCATTGATAGGTTGTCTATATCCCTGTATCTTGGACCACAATATAGATCTCCCCTGCTCCAAGAGTTGTACAGCTATTTCTGGAGTGCCATTACCAATGGCACATGCAGCAGCATCCAAACTCAGGTAGGATGATTTCTCAACAAGTATCTGTTGGGATGTGAGAGATGGTAAGAGCACAAGGTTCTGTTGTAATAAATCCAAGGCAAGTGGATATGCCAAAGTAGAAGAGCCCAGCTGATGTTGATGTGCAATCCTGGCCCATTGCTTTGCACCCACCAACTGCTGGGGTATATGTGAATCTGCATAAGCTGCTTGTTTATGGTAATTTATGGCACTTTGGAGGTATTCTACATCCCCAAGTTTGTTATATTTTGTGTAAAGAATATAACCAAGATTATTCAAAACAGATGTTCTAAAAGGGTGCCCAGGTGGGCGCAAAAGCATTGTCTGTTCAAGGCAGATGAGGGTGTTCTCCAGATCTTCCATTCTACCTAGCTGCTCATATCTGGTTTGCAAAGCATTTGCAAGATTGTTCAGAGACATTGATCTCTGAGGGTGGCCAGGTGCACACAAGTGCAATGCTTGTTCATGACAGGCAATGCTGTTCTCCAGATCTTCTATATCCCCTAACTGCTCATATTTGGCCTGCAAAGCATTCCCAAGACCATTCAGAGACATGGATCTACAATGGTGACCAGATACACACAAGTCTAAAGCCTGTTTGTGACAAGTGATGGCTCTCTCCAGATCCCCCCTTTCTCCAAGCTGCTCATACCTAAATTTCAAAGCATTTGCAAGGCTGCCCAGAGGAAAAAACATGTCAGGATTGTCTGGTGGGCACAAGTTCAGTGCCTGTTCAAGATAGGAAATGCTCTTCTTCAGATCCTCCATGTCTCCAAGTTGCTCATATCTAGACTGCAAATCATTTGCAAGATTGACAAGGAATCCAGGTGTGTTAGGGTGAGCTGGTGATCCCTGTTTCAGTGCTTGTTCATGAAAGGAAATGGTCTTCTGCAAATCTTCCATTTGTCCAAGTTGCTCATATCTCATGTGCAAAGCATTTGCAAGGTTGGTCAGAGAGACGAATCTATCAGAGTGGCCACCAAATGAGCACAAGTCCAAAACCTGTTCATGGTAGATAATAGCTCTTCCTAGATCATCCATTTGTCCGAGCTGCTCATACCTGGTCTGTAAAGCATTTGCAAGATTGGACAGAGGGATGGACTTCCCAGGGTGGCCAGGTGTATGCAAGTCCAAAGCCTGTTCATAATAGGTAATAGCCCGTTCTAGATCCTCCTTTTCACCAAGCTGCCTATATCTTTCCCACAAAGCAATTCCAATACCATTCAGATATATGTGTCTCCCAAGGCCATCAGGCAGGCACAATTCTAAGGCCAGAGTATGACAGTTAACAATCTCTTCAAGATAGTCCAAGTTTCCATGACGCTCGTATTTTAACTGCAAAACCATTCCAAGGCAGCCTAATAGTGGTAACTGATACTGCTTGTCAACTGCACAATGATTTAAGCCAACCCTATAGAATGCAATGGCATTCTCTAAATCTTGCTGTTCATGATTGTTTTCATAGCTGCGATGATAGGCATATCCCAGAGTATAGTAGTGTTGCATGGTTTGGCTTCCTTCCTGTAAGGCCTTGTTTACTTCTTCCAAACCTTGGATCTTGCCCAGATCTTCTGCATTCACATTCGAGACCTATATCAACAATCAGTTAGATGTGCAGCCTTGCATCCTCTTACTCACTTGCACATTCATTGTTTGTTGGTGGTTTGTGTCTTTAGTTGTGGCTAGATTGTGGAAGTCGAGACGGGGGTTTAGAATCAATCGCATTCATAATCGGTTGACCCCCAAAAACACAAGGCTCTCCATGTGACCACCTGATGATCATTTTTCTGAACTCGATCAAAATCGGCCCCTAGTAGTGTGCCTACCCTAATCCCAATGTTCTCGAACTCGGAGACAGTTTATCATGATGCTTGGAATAACCTGTCATGGTATGTATTATATATCTGGCCCGCTACTCCCCACCGCACCATGTGTCCCAACCGTTCCTTCAACGTAGATTTTGTAAGACGAAAAGCCACATCAGTTTCGCCTCTCCTCAGTCATCACCGAGGTCAGCTGTTTTCCACTCCGGCCATCCCGGCCGCCGTTCTGAAGCTGTCAAACAATACGGGGAGATTCCCATTCATCACCCAAACCGTCAGAAACCTATGTCCTAATCACTGAGTCTTTCTCTATTAGCTGGAGCTAATATCGCGTTGGGCGCGTTTCCATGAGCAGCACGAGATATAGCCGCATCCAAGACTTCATCCCCCCCATCAGGTTCATCCCACAAGGCCCTTCACCACTGGTGTGATCTTGGATAGCGGGCCCTCACTTGATTTGGTCAAAGTGGTAAAAAGTGCCATGAATCTTCCCTATAGCCGACTTTAACAAGTTCCTCAAATAATGGTCTGTTCTCCTATGATACTCTTGAGCGCTAGCGGCCCGGATAGGCCAAAGTAGAATGATCTGTGTCAGCCACAATTGAGAAACAAGGTGAAGAACTCAGCACGAGGGTCATTGAAAAAGTATATTGATATAGCATGCAGGCATGATGGGACCTGATGTTGGAACTACTGGCCGGATGCGAGGTCAAATCCTGTATTAGTAGAAAGTAATCATGAGGTCGACCCTGTTGTTTCTCCTCCGTCCTTATTTATTCGACATTGTTTGCTGAGGTCCTATCAAAAAATCGGTCCCAAATCCCGTCATCATCCTGGCTTAATATAGAGGAGAACCAAACCTCAACGTCGCTTCAGCCGGCACCTTGGCACCAAAAGTCCAGTTTTACAAACGTCAACCCTGTTTCCTCACTCTTCTCATTCCTTACACACTCAACGCCCCTCCCCTTGGGACGACAAACGCCTTCCACAATATATCAGATACCCAAGCTCGCATTGTGGTCAAAGCAAATTGGGATGGGACCTATCAGAGTTCATGTAAGAGCGGAAGTTAATCACACAGGATATTGTTCTCGTGACCGTTAGCTCGAGCACGAGTGGGACGAATGATGGAATGGATGGAGGTTTTTGAGATTTCAGCATTGTTGAACGAGGGTGGACTCACGCCATGTGGTATAGTTTCTTCCCGAACTTTGTCTATAGTAGATGTTACCAAAATCCCCAACTTACTCGGGGCCTGTTTTGGTCAGTATACCTTGCTTCCACCCCAAGCTAACATCTAATATCTCATTTCCACAGACCAACGAGATGTACACGAAATCATATATGCCCCTGCAAATCAATGTCCAAACCCGGTTCATGATAAATAGTTTGATTTCCGGTTTCACGCCGCATGAGGTATGGGGAGAGTCGCAGGAAGTAAAGGGATGGACATTGGAGCAGGAGGCGTACTAAAAAACACAATATCAAGGCTGATCTTCCATCATTCTCGGAGTCGTATCCATCTCATCTCGTAAATATTAAGGTCTCCTGCGAATAGCTATTGTTTATCGTTAACGTTAACGTCTTCACAGGGTTCGTTCTCAGACCTGTCTTTATACTAGCCCAATTGTCACGAATGCCCATTCCTTCTCTTCCCTTCGCAAAACCTCGATAGCGCGCCTTGAAGTTTTCAGAACGCGAAAGTCACGTGCCGGGGTATGGGTGCACAGAAGGATCGAAGCTGCGGAGTCATAGGTGGAAATGGGGCGTGCAAGTATGTGACGAGAGTGTGTTAATGGTTGTAGACTGGGTGCGGGTCATGCACTCGGCCCTCTTACCTACATCGCACTAAGAACCCGGGAGTTTTCTCCAACGCCTCATATCCACGGTGATCGAACCGCCATCGAATAACCACCTAGATGCGCCAATACGCGGCAGTGTAACGAGTGTATCGGACGTTTACGACTTCGGTACTACTTCCAATTCCAAATTATGCCACGATGCTTAAGACCAGTCGTGTATATAAATATGAGGTAGGCTGGGGTGTAAAAACATCGCCCATCCATCCAAATCTCCTCAAACTCGCGTGAGCGACTCTCCGCCGCAGCACGTCTCGTGATTTGGGAAGCGGTGCAGAGTAGGGCCAAATGGGAGGTGTATACGTCATGTTATATATCGCAGTTGATGAGGTGCAGGATGGTGTTGATAAGTTTCGGGTGGCGATAGATACAATGCTAGGTAATAAACACTTGCATCGTGTTGAATCCGGGCCCTGGAAAGGTAACATGGGCATCAGGGTGGTGTAGTGTCATCTTCAGTAAGCCAGCGGGAGTGGCGTTCGGGAATTGAGCTCGTCGTCATTGGCAGTGGTGGTCGTAGTCGAACAACGAAATCTGAATATTGTTTACACGCGGCACCTGTGCAGGAGCTTCAGCCCAGCCCGTCTTGGTGCTCGGTGAAAATTTTGTCCTCCCTCTGGCTATGTATATGCGCCTGGGGCAGGAAAGGGTGAGGAGAGGATTTGCCGAACCCGACTGACATACCGGAGAATGGGGTGTAGAGGCTGAGTGGAACTTGCGGAACGCGAGGCATTGTTGTCGATAATGTAGTTGTGGGTGTGGGTATGATTGTGGTAGTTATGGCAGTGTGAGCCGGTGTGGAGAAGATGGTTCGAGGGGGTGGATATTCCAGAAACGGTGTGCACTCATTGAGAGCGGGAGGCCAACGGATGTTGAGAGTGCACAGTCGTCAAGTATGGAGGTAGATGGTGGGAGATTGGTAGCTGCTACGCGTGCGTGTGGAGTTGGTTGAGGGGGATAATCGTTGTCCGACGTCGTAGGACTGCTATTTCCAGTTTTATCCTCGTTGCTCCAGATCTCTCTGTCTAATTAAGGGCATCGTGGGTGAGATCCGAGGGACGTGGACTCCTCCGGATTCGTCTTGAATTGACCTTCCTGCTAGTTTTGTCTTTGCCCCTCTATTCTCGATGTCTTTGCTCCCCTAATTCTCGATGTCGTTGTCCGATCGGCGCTGGATCCTCTTCTTGAACTCTCCGGATGCTGCCTCGTCCTTGGCCCAGACTTTCACTCTGGAATTGTTCGAGCCATGTGCATGGTCCTCCTTGGCGTATTCGCGGTTGAGCCCGCGGGTAATGCAGTATTTACAAAACGCTGGACTAAGTTATAGATCAGATTAGAGACATATCAAGAGCACACAAAAGGAGAACATACCCTGCCCTTCCTCTGACGACATTTTCCACATGCTTGGGCGGTTCGAAGACGGACATGCCTGGCTCAATGGAATCTATACAATCCAAGTCGGGTAGGACCTTTGGGCGTAGATATGAATAATGAGCCTTGGTTTCTAAATTAGAAAGAAAAGACAAGGATACCGACCAGGTTGTGAAGCAAAAGGCTCACATCGTTGTGCGTGAGAGTTCGTTGGGCTTAATGCCGAACTTGGGGTTAGGACGATATGAGACGTTATTAGGTGGTGTGCTTGTCGGCACGTTGTTTGAGAGTTTGGGTGTGGGCTCGTCGTTGATAGTGCCACAGCCATGCCCGTTGTAGTCGTGGATGTGGAGGAGTGTGATTAGCCTAGTTTAATTTGGTACTCAGCTAGCATTTCACTTTCATCGAAAACATTGCTCGTAATCTCGACATCGCTAGCATCGTGCATAGTCCTCGACAGCGTTACTAAGCTTTGCTTCGGAATGTTCAAACCATTGACAGACATCCGTTTTGCACTGCCACTAATTTCTCAACCATCACCACCACAACTGTCGACGACAGCAGCCCAAATGCCTAATTGACGCGATGAATCTCGAATTAGAAGAAAATTGAGTGGTTGGCCAGCTCTGAGTTGTGAGATGAGTAATTGGCACTTAGCATCAGGCGAATCGGTACTTCGTCAATGGTGCGTACGAGGCTCATGATTATTTTTCACCCATTTGACTAAATGGCTGGGCCCTTGTGCAGGATGCAAGGAGTTGTACTAAACTGCTACTTGTCGTATCATACGAACTTCTTAACACCTACGCCTTTTAAATGGTAGTTCCATCGACGTCGCAAACCACATTCTTATCACTCAACATTCGGCTTCTTGGCTTCTCATCGTACCCTTTTATCCTTGCACAACAAGCTATTCTAGTCATCTGAAATCTCTCGGTCATGTGTAGAATCCCACTGTGCCCTCCCACCTCTCCCCAAACAGTGCTTTCGTCGACGCCGGATGCGTAACACCCTCTCTTTCAACTCTAAATCACTCAAATGACCCACCGTTCAGTTCATCCTTTCCTTCCGTCCCACGTCGCCTTGAGTGAACACCAGGACATCGCCAGGTTGGCCGGCGCTAGGGTACCTGATCGTAATCGATTACGATCTCTGGTCGCTCAGTCTTATATGGGGCTGGTAGAATGTTCGGTAAGGAGCGAATTAAGGCATTGGTACATCTAGCCTTCCATATGTCTGGTACGTACTCCTGCTTTGAGGTGTCACGTAATATTCCCTTAGTAAATGACCATGTTTAGTGTTTCCGCAACACAACCCAAGTCCTATATCCATGCATAGCCTACAACAAGTCGCGTCCACCTGGGCCATTCACTTTCCTCAGCCTGTTGGTCCTCTGTTTCTTTCTCTAACCCCTTATCTCCTAGTCCGTCCCAAATGTCACGCGCCACCCAACCCGAAAAGTATTCGAGAACGAATTTAGTGCGAGGTGATGTTAGAGTCACAAGATAGTTGTCGTGGCGCTCGATGGTGGGAAAATTTGAATCTATAAATTACACGAGAACGTCAGTCCCATCGGCCTCTTTTACCAGTGCTCATCTGACATCGTTTAATGAAAATTTTAAGTATCCTGGAAGTAACTCTACGTGCCATGTTGTTCAATTCCAGCGGTCCTCCTTGGGCTACTACGCTCGGTCACAGCGAAGCCCTACAATTCTTCACTTAAATTGCACTTCCTCTACACACTTATCCGACATTTTTCTTCATGCCTTGCACCCGCAATCACACTCTGTACTCGTTTCCGTGTATTAGTCAAGCGACCTTATAGTGCGTTTCAACATCTCCCAGCCTGGGATGTTTCAACATCCGACGTCAGGTCCCGACATAATC
Source organism: Collybia nuda (assembly GCA_015584075.1). Lineage (NCBI taxonomy): Eukaryota > Fungi > Basidiomycota > Agaricomycetes > Agaricales > Clitocybaceae > Collybia > Collybia nuda. Next base: position 277,184 of record MU150259.1, read on the forward strand.
GAGGCAGCTCGTTCTCCGTGCTGATCCAGGGCTTCAAAATGATCCACGTTATCCACCCTACCAGTTAGACCAAAACGCTCTTTCTTCGAAAATCGGACTTGTTGGGCCGTCATAAATGATGGAAACCTTGAAATCAGAACCCGATGTTAGAAAACAGGAATTTAGGAAACTAACAAATTGGTCTTACCACCCTGTCGCGACCTCCCTTCCTTTCACTGGCTACTTTAACACTATTAGCAACGGTGTATACATGCGTGATTAGCGGAATCCTAAGATCATCGTCAACCTAATCCTTTACGATCTTATCTCCTCTATAAAGAAGACGTAGTAAAGGGTGGTTTAGAAAGATGTCGAGAGCCGTAGTGGGGATAGGACAGATGGTGGTGGTGGATGGATCTGAGATAATGTGCCGTGAATGCAGGTCTCGTCACCAAAGGTCGGTGGCAGTGAGGAGTAGGGGCCGACTGGCTCAAGGATGGGTGTACGGAGAGGGGGACCAGGTCCCGCAAT
>MU150259.1:283796-300658 GCA_015584075.1 Collybia nuda
TCAGGCAGTGATCAGTGCAGCAGTGTGATTCAAATTGGTACTTAATAAATGCAAATTGCTCCATTGTGGCACGGCACTGAGCATGATAGATTCACGAAGAGTTGCTGCGTGAAGTGGGGCGTGTAACTATGTTTTGGAAAATATGAGGTAGAATGTGAAACTTTTGTAATCTTCAACGTGGAGTGCAAAGACTAGAGGATTGTTTCTTGAGTAGTTGTGCATATGAGTAAGGAGGGGTAAAGTTGATTGTCCTCTACATACAAATTGTAGGTATTTTCATAGTAAGTGCGTGAGTCCGTATTTGGAAATCGCATAGCAGAGTATGTACTAAATAGGGTATAGCGTAAATGAGGGAAACTGAGACTAACTACAAGGAATCTAAAGTGGTGGGATATGAGTTCTATGTAAGTGATATCTAAAGAGTAAGTATGGCGCATTTCCTTCGGCCAAAACGTGGGCATTCCAAGGTTTACTGGTTATCTTCCCGAACTGCAAAGCCAAAACCATGACGTGGCGCCTCTGGACGCGTTTTGTAGGCTCCTTCTAGAGTGCATTGCTATTGATGTGTAATGCAATGGAATTGCTTGGTAGCAAAAAGGCCATAAACAGTTGGTTTACATGCATAGCGCGAGATCATGCTTGTCAACATGGCAACAATAGGTGTACATACTTGCATTGTGTAAACTAGGTATATAGTGGCCCCACCTTGGTAGGGAATCCTCAGATTGATCTCTCAGGATCTCCCCTACCAGGTGAGTAGTTTAGACTTGTACCATAGGCAATATACTCAGGATCTCCCCTACCAGCTGGAAGTCGGCCGACTTGTGATCGTGTGTGCTCCAACTTAGGGTTGCCCTGACAATACCCTACAATGTAGTAGATAGTCCTCAGCTTGACCTAGCTGAATACACCTTATTCTCTACAATCTCAATGCTCAGCTTGATCCTACTCGCCTTTGAAGGGGGTAGTGCATCTTAGAACCAGGAGACAGACTTGTCCTTTAGATCAGGAAGTCTATAGACATCAGACTTCATTGTCAACAGTCTTATCAAACCAATAGTTGGTCTTGATCTAGAGGATAAGACCCAACAGCCATAACAATCTAGGTACAGGATTGTACACTAAGGGTGTAAAAAAAGTATAGACAGAGCATGGTCTATATGTCGTGACAGGAATATACTTGAGGAGTATTGTAGTGGGAAGGGACATATATTTATGGCAGGTCTCTACTAGTGCCAAGTCCACCAAGGGACTTGGGACAGTCCCTGATGATCATAAGGGTACCAGAACTTGGATCACAGAAGGACTAGATGTCTTGATGATCTGAGAGGATTAGCCAATGCATAATGAGAAAGAGATGATCAAGAGATTGGCATGCCAAGTCTAGATAAGGAGCAACAAAGGTTAGGAGTAATCCAGATTTGGTGTAATCATAAAACTTAGGTGGATGTGGAGAATCACCCAAAGGAAAAAAAAACTGGCTCAACTTGGACCTGCTGTGCTCACAATGGCCCACTCAAACCAGTCAATTCAAATTGCATACCCACTGTCACCCAGTCCTGTATTTGATCTTTTGATACAGCTAGTGATGCATTGATGTGCTAGGCTCAGCCCCAAAGCCAAAACCCAAGCCAGCCGGAGTCAGGCCAGGAAGGCAAGGAATAATTTTAGAAAATATTACATCCAACTTTGAATTTACAAAGTTACAATTTGAAGAGGTTGAGTTGAGTGTAATATTAGTAAGTTGTAATGTATGCTGTACATTATCAAATGTGATTACTAGTATCATATGCAGATATGATATATTTAATTTGTATCGGCACAAACAGTACAGATTACTCTAACACATGTACCCAAGGGAATGTTTGCAGCATGTTACTGCATAACACATGACCAAGGTAGGGACAACTAGCCAGTACTGCTGCATGTTACTGTGCTGTACTATAGCTGTCAGGGCCCATAACCTATTGAAGGTGTGCTGGGAAGTCTAGTTCTATATGTACAATGTATACTACAATGGACTAGCTGTAAGGGGGAGAGTGATCCAGAGCATAAACGGGGAGGGCAATATACAAGGTGAGATCAACCAAGTAGGGAAGGAGGCACTGCTGACCAAAAGGACTGTGTCTTTAAAGAGTAGACCTGATCCTAGTTTATTGCAAAGATGCTGACCACTAGGTGGAAGGTGACACTTGTATACTACATCATAGGAATAACTATGGAATAACTACAGAATTGCCATATGGACCCACTAGGGCCCCGCAACTGTCTGTGTGTAACATGTCATTAAGGAGGTAACTACTGTCTGCAAGGGGGTAAGGAGTAGGTCATACAGACCTAGGGGGTATGCCAAGGTTTCCCAAGGCAGGCACTAGGCATAAGGTAATACCTACAATATAGCAATAATAGTCTGTACAACTAGGATGGGATCTAACAAGAGATCCCCTTGGACTAGCCATTCTACTTAGGGTTATGCTTTAGAGCTTTGAGTGGTAGCAAGAAGGTCATGAAAATGATGAGTATTAATGTAGGAAACTGCAGGTATTTATACTATTGAGTCTGTGAGCACAGACCATATCTGGGTGCGAATGGACCATTGGAGTCCAAACATGGTATTGTGACTTGGAGTGATTTTAACATCTTATGAAGAAGATTGATGACTGGGGAAACACAAGGAGGCATCATCAGCAAATCCTGATTTTTCCCACATTTAGCCAACAGATGTGATAGGGCCACTTAGTATGCATGGATCCACATAGTACTACATAGTGGTGTATAGACTGGGGGTATTTTGACTAGATCTGTACAGAATGACTACTCATAACTAATCCTTTATATTCATATCCCTTTACATAGAAGGCATTAGACCATATCATTTATTAGAGAAATTAGTTTTTTGAGTTATTCCTAAAAGCTGAAATATACTATTAGAAGTTGAATTTCCTTTTTGCACTCTCCTTTGAAAGTTCTACTGTGCAGCTTGAGATTAAGATTTATTTGTATAGAAACAACTCTATCTGTATAGTACTATATAGCTCTATGGTAGAAAGGGACAAAACTATACAGTACTATACAGAGCTACAGAGAACAATACCTTTGCTATGGAGCTATGATCAACTATGGGTCTAAGTGGCACTACATAGTCAATCATAGATGACCCTGACTTTGCTGATGCATTGTTAGTTTGAGTAGAGACTATCTAACTGAAATAGAGATTGGAATAAAAACATATGATAGTTTTTAAGACAGGCACCTCCTCAAGAATTCTGAAACCTGTGAGGTGAATGCAAAGAGGAGGCTGATGGATCATTCAGATGTGATGCGAGCCTAGAGGTGAATACACATCACCACAATTCAAAGCTCATGGGTGAACCAGCGTGTTGGTATTTCCAAGGGTTGTTGTGGGTGCAACTAGTGATGTGTGGGCCTGGCCTCAGGCCCCAAGGCCCTCTAAGCCAGGCCCTTCAAAGCCCTCAACATGGCTTGGCTTGGCTTGGCTTGGTGGAGGCCTGGGGCCTGGCTTGAGATTTCAAAAGCCTGAGCCAGGCCCCAGAGGCTGTGGCCTGCAACCTATTCCGAGTTCTATTTATAGAACCAGGTCTTTCCAAATCCCAGCCGCCTCAAACCTTATTCTTCGCAAAAATCAAGAATATCACGTGACTATTTAAAAAATGTTTTGTTCCTGCCCCATTTTTATGTCTCATTGTCTTAAAATCTTTGGGATTACTTGCACTTTAGTTATCTTTCACTGGAATATCTAAATCAGTCATGTCTTATCTGCAGTTTCCCCTTATGACACATGTTTTGTGGTACAGGCTTAGCTGTGTGACTCTTTGTAAGCATATCATGTGGGCTATCATTTGAGTTTTTCTTTCTATTCTCACGGCTATTTGGGAAATACTATTGTTCATGGAAAAATGTACACTCACGAATGTTTTCCATCCACAAATGCTTGCCTTTTACCATATAAAACATCATTTTCCTCCATATGCACATATCCTGTAGTAATTTTTTATACATATAATATACATTTCTTGAATACTAATAGAACTCGGACTGGCCATGCAAAGCATTGGCTATAACTTTTAATAAAAATATGTACCAGAAAATGCAAATTTCTGGGTATTTTGGATGGACTATGTAAATCTTAAAGCTATATAGTTCAAATGTCACTGTCCTTGTAGTTGTTTCTAGTCAATTGGACATAAATCTTGTTGAAATCTGAAAGCACCTATGTCAAAAATTTGCTACATCAACAAGGTAGGGGATAAAAATGATGTATCCGTCTTTGGGACTGCCTTACATTGATGGATTTGAGGGTGATAATGTGTGAACCATATTATATATACATATTATGCACCCCCTGACCCCAAGTTGACAAAATTTATTGAAGAAGCCCTGGCAGGCCCGAGCCAAGCCATGATTGAGGGCCTGGCCTTGGCCTGAGATTTCTTCAGGCCAAAGCCCTCTCGAGCCGGGCCCGCACATCACTAGGTACAACATCTATTGGACTTGTGTAACCTTTAGTTTAAACCCGATTAATGTATATTGGCACAAACAGTACGAATCACTCCAGACCACTGTGTACAGTATACGGTAAGTGTTTCCGCAAATGAGTCATGACACCCGAGCGGCGAGTAACGATTTAATGAGACGCATTTTACTTACTTATATACAATGTACATACATACATACATACATATATGGATGAAAAGAACTGAAAGAATGTATGGACGGGGTGCCGGAGAGGAGAGACGAGAAACGGGGGTGAGAGATGAGAAACGGGGGATGAGAGATGAGAGATGAGAAACGGGGGTGAGAGATGAGAAACGGGGGATGAGGGATGAAATGGGAGCTGTACTAGAGGGGAGGGACGGGCACGAAAACTTGAATGGGTACAAGGAAGGGAAAGAGCGAATAAAATGAGTGCGGATGGAAAAAAGGAGCGAGAGGGATGAGAGAGGGAGAGGGAGAGAGGAATAATAATAATAATACATTTTGTCCTTCCAAGAAAACGAAAAACGAAAAAAACTCACAAACGAAAAAAAACTCACAAACAGCAAACTCACGAAAATCACGAAAAAAAAAACACTGAAAAAAAACACGACACGACACACAACACACACACAAAGCTCAGCGCTCGAGCGCTCATCCCACAGACTCCACACCCACACACGCCTCCCCACCCGCAAATCTATACCCAAACACCGTCGGGACAGCAGCATACACACCCACCCCATGCCCATGCCCATTCACCTCATACCCTCCCCCTCCCCCTCCCCCTCCCCCAGACCCAGGCCTCCCAGAGCCTCCCGTCCCGGGCCGTTCAGAGCCATACGAGCTCCCAGAGGAGGCCAGGTACGCCGTGGCGGACCCGTCGGACGCGACGTACGTCGTGCCGGAGCTGTAGGCCGTGTCAGAGCTGTACGTCGTTCCGGAGCTGTAGGACCCCGCGTGGTCGGACGGGGACGGGGCGGGGGCGTACGCCGCGCCTGCTCCCGAGGGTGGTCTGTACACCATGATGGGCTCCCGGTGTGCGACTCCCGGGGAGGAGGAGGAGGAGGAGGTGGTGGTGGTGGTGGTGGTGGGGGGGTTGTACGCTGTGCCGTTCGTGGACCCCCCGTTCGGGTTCTGGTTCTGGTTCTGGGCGTGGGCGTGGGCGTGGGTATGGGCGTGGGCGTGGCTCCAGGTGTGCTGCTGCTGCTGCTGTTGGTGCTCAGAGTACCTCTCCCGACACTGCTCGTACCCCCCTCCACCCCGCGAGCCATACTCCCCCTCCAGGGCGTCCACCCCCGCCCGCTCCGCACCCCGCCCAAGGTACTCCCTCGCCAAAACCATCGCGTGCGCTTCACTACCACCACCATACAACGATCCCGGCGCCCCCGCGCCGCCCGTTGGGGTATACGCCTCCCGCTGGCCGTGTATAGCATGCGCCTCCCTCTGGCCGTGTACAGTATGTGATTGGAGGGGAAGGGGCGAGGAGGACGCCTCGAGCCCCCCGACGGAAGCGCCGGAGAGTGGAGGCGTAGGGGATGAGTGAAAGCTTGTGGAACGGGGGACCGGGACGCCGTTGTCAATGGGGTAGTTGTGATTACGAATGCGGGTGTGGGTGTGGGTGTTGGTGTTGGTGTGGGTGTTGGTATGGTCGTAGCTGTGGTCGTGGTTGGTATTGGTATTGGTATTGGTATTGATATTGATATGGTGGTGCGAGGGGGTGTGGAGGAGGAGGTCCGGGGGGCGCGCGCGCGAGGCGCGGTGCGCGCTCATCGAGAGGGGGAGGCCCACGCCCATCGAGAGCGCACGTTCTAGCGGGACGGAGGTGGATAGCGGGAGGTCGGCCGGTGTCGTGTGGTAGTCCTTCTCCGGCGTCCCAGGGCTGCTACTCCCAGCCCCGTACTTGCCGTTCCGGGCAGCACCGTTCTGGTTCTGGTTCTGGTTCTGGTTATCGTTCTCGTTCTGGTTATCGTTCTGGTTATCGTTCTCGTTCTCGGGCTGAGGGCGCCGTGGACGGGAACCGGGGGAGCGGGATTCCTCCTTGACTCGGACGCGGGTGGACCTGACTTTCCCGCTTGCTTTATCTTTCTCTTTACCTCTCCTATTCCCGACGACGTCGGGGACCGCACCGGGGCTGTATCTCGCCTCCTTCCTCGCCTTCTTGTTCACCGCCTCCCCGAGTTTGTGCTCGACTTTCACCTTGGGCTTGTTCGGGCCGCGCACCCGGCCTTCCTTTGCGTACTCGCAGACGAGCCCGCGGGTGGTGCAGCGTTTACACGACGGGTGCTCGCCGCTGCACTTGAGTCGGAGATCGCATTATTAATTATTAGAGAGAGGTGTGTGATTAGGAGAACATTATTATAATTAATAAAAAATAAAAAATAAAAAAAAGGAGAACATACCTTTGCCTTCCTCGTGCGGCACTTTTCGCATGCTTGGGCTGTCCGGAGACGGGGGTGTTCTGGTGAGCGGTAGAATATCCCCGTCGAGGGATCGAGCGACCCCGCCAGCGTAGGCCGGTGCGCGTTTGGGTGCGGGTGCAGGTGCGGGTTAGGGTTGATGAGGTGCAGGCCCCCGGTTGCGTGGAGGTCGTTCAGCTGCACGTCGGTCTGCGACAAGTTGTGTAGGCTGTGGGGGAGGCGGGGCGGGGAGAGGCGGGGCGGGGGGAATGGGGCGGGGCTGGGGAGGCTCTCGTACGCGGAGAAGGTCGCTATCTGGTAAGGCGGGGCCGGGGACGAGTAGGGGGCGGGTGGGGGCGGGGAGTAGGGCATGCTGAACGGGGCGGAGAATGAGGACGGGGACTGGTCGGGTGGCCAGGCCAGCGGGGCGTCTCTGGCGAGGTGCGGCGGTGCGGGGTAGAGATGGTGCGAGACGAGGACAGGGTGTGGGGCCAGGTATTGGGATTGGGCCTCGTATTCTGGATAGCCGTAGTCCATCTCAGAGGACGGGTTGTGGGAGGACGAAAAGGAGAGACGACACATGCGTCCTTTCAACGACTCCGGCGATCGACCTCCTTTTCGGCGCTGCCTCTATCTCATTTATCGGCCTTCGGAAGGCGACCCACCTTTTATTATTTGCGTTTGGCGGGTTGCGTTGGGGGGCCTTGAGTCCTGATCAGTGCATCGAGGCGCACTCTAGATCCATCCAACTGTTCCCGTACGATACCAGCCATTCAATTGAAAAAACCAATGGAGTCGACATCGACGGCAGCGGACCCGCAACGCCGCTTTTTTCTTTTTTTTCTTTTTCTCTTTTTTTCGTCTCTTTTTGGCGTTTCTCGATCCCTTTCCATTTCTCGACACCCGATCTCGTTGTCTGCTTTGGGAGCTCCAACTGCCACATTCGGCATCCACGCCACCCAACAAAAAAAAAAAGCTGACCAAATACCCTGTCTTGATTTGGGTTCCAGATCGAAAAAGAAAGGAAAATGAAATAATAATAATATTAGTAATGGCAATAGTAATGGCAATACTGCAAGAGCGTCTCGGACCTTTTTCTTTTTCGGGGGGCGTATTATTATTATTATTATTATTATTATTATTGAATTTATTTCGCGAATCGGTTATTTCCACTTTGCCTTCGTTTACCTTTACCCCTTTTTCCCTTCATTGGGGAATTCAGATCCCGCGGCATATCGAATGAATGAATTGGAGCTTCTGGATTATCAGATATCAGATATCAGCCAGTCCCCTCGAATTTCGAAAAAAAAAATTTAATTAGAATAGAATAGAATAGAAATGCGTTCGAATTTCACCTCGTGTCACATTGCGACAGGCCCAATCCCAGGGGGTGCTTCCATGTCCGTGTCCGTGTCCGTGCCTGTACCCAGTGCCGATACAGCGATACTAACCCACCAAGTCGGTTTCAATAACCGACTGTCAGAGTGAAGAGCCCCTGCGACGAGGATTCAGGATTCAGTTCACCCCCCACCACGACCCCGTTCCCGCGCCACCTATCCGCACACCCACCGGCATATGTAAGATGTAAGCACAACGATCCAAGAATCAACCAACACCAAATCGAATCAAACCCCGTCATCACTGATCAGCGTCCGTCGCTTCTCGAATTCTCGCCTCCCCCTCGGCGTTTAACGTCCAACCACCAACCACCAACCACCATCATCGTCCGAATTCCCAATGCCAATGCCGGCCAATCATCGATGCATCCCCCCACCCGCCGGGATTCCTTCCCGCGAGGTCTCCATGTCCATCTCCGTAGCTATTAATGAGTCACTAGTGTCGGAACCAGAAAAGAAAAGAGAAAAAAAGAGCTCGTAGGGTTCGTAAGAACCACACAGCAAAAGCTCCCGCGAACCACTCGATGAGACGAGACGAGACGAGACGAGCCAGGACAGGACAGGACAGGGCAGGACAGGGCAGGACAGGGCAGGACAAGGGCCGTGATTGGACAGATCGGGAGAAACGTACGGTGGAATGGCGGTCTTGGCCAATCAATACCCAATACTCATGCCTGTAATACCCAATCCCCAGTCCAGTCCACCCAAGTCCGGCATTCGGCATTCAGCATTCGGTTCGGTTCGGGCTTTTAGTGCTCGGGCTTTTAGTCCTGGAGGGGGATCTCTATCCTCTATCTCTATTCAATCGCGGTCGGCGTCTTGACGGTGCAAGGGTCCCTTTTTTTTTTTTTCCTTCTTCTTCTTTCTTCTTTCTTTCTTCTTCTTTCTCTAACCCTAACCTTCTTCTTCTTCTTCTCCTTCTTCTTCTTTCTTTCTTTCTTTCTTCGTTTGGGCGCCTTCTCTTCGGCTGAATCGGCTCTCACGACAGACGTCCTTCGCGATCAGGTGATTAGCTTTTGCGTTTGCGGTTGGCGTTTGCGGTTGGCGTTTTTTGTGGTATCCCATTCCCATTCCCGTCCCTCCCGTCCTATCACCAGCTTGATGATGGATGATGGATGATGGATGGACGATGATGGATGGACGATGATGATGATGATAATGATGATGATAATGATGGCGGTGATGCCGATTAAAATTTTACAAACAAAAAAAATCCGACCAATCGAATTTTTGATCGAAACCTGCTACCTCTTGCACCGAGCCCGGCATTTCCGCACGTTTCCCAGTTCAGCGGTCCACCCACCTACACACTTACCAGCCCCGCTTGCACAGTTGCGCTTCCCAGTTGTCATAGGCTCATTGCTCAGCGCTCATTACTCATAGCTCATAGCTCATAGTGCGTGGGTTTATAGTGCGTGGGTTTATAGTTCGTGGGTTTATAGTCGTGGGTTTATAGTCGTGGGTTTATATCTCCACCAATGATCGCAGCTCTAATCCCCCCAAGTCCCCGGACAAATCGAGGAGGGTGGGAAAGGGCCCAGATGGGAAGAAGCAGAAGACCTTCGGTGACTTGATCGTATGAATAATCTTAATTTTTGCGTTTCTGGGTTACTTACCTTACCTTACCTTACCTTACCTTATCTTAAAAAATAAAAATAAAAGTGGAGTTTCAAGGTTACGTGAATGTGAACCTTGATAAAAATGGCCCGGCTCTTGGCTCTTGGCTTTTAGTTCTTGGTTCTTGGCTCTTGACTTTTTTTTGGGGGGTTTGGGAGTCTGGAGATTGCGTATATCTAGAACTTGGGACGGGTGTGTTGGGCGGTTTCTGTTAGTGGGTTTTGGGGAGGGGGGTGGTTCTAGGGGTGAGTTGCTTTGTGGTGCCCAAGGGCGGGCGGGAACTTGGAGCTTGGGTTCACGACTTACGGGCATAGGTGCTGGGTGCTGGGTGATAAGATTCCAGATTCCAAATTCCAGATTCCAAATTCCAGATTCCAAATTCCAGATTCCAGATCCCAGTTGGCAGTCGGCAGTCGGCAGTTGGCAGTTGGTGCATGAAATCGAGCCTTTGGGAATGCACGCCCCCCTCGCCGTCCCTTGAGGTTCAAGACCCCGGCTGACGTACGCCATTTCCGGTATGTAATAAAGAAATAGTAAGAGTAAGACACGGTGATGCGAAGCGTGTACTGGGGGTTCCTGCGTGGTTGATCGCCGTACCCACCCCCCCTCCATCACTTCCGATTCGAACGAAGCGGTGTTCTTGTCACTTGTGGGCTGGATACTTGAAAGCCGGCATGAGGGGGTCAGAGCCTGACTCCTGAGGCCTGGGGCGTTGGTAGGATTTGGGGAATGGAAGGGGGTGATGATGACAATGATGACGGTGTCGCTGACAACCGAGGGCCGAACGCGGACACGAAAGGGGCTGCCTTTCGTTTTTTTTTTTTTTTTTTTTGGGGGGGGGAGTCGAAGTGAATGGACGGCGGGGCGGGCCCGCAAGGACAGAAAAATCAAACAGCTCCAGTGACCGGAGGATGGTGATTCCAGCAGCGGTTAAACCCACTATCAATCGCCCACGAGACACGCCCGGAGACTACCAACGTCCCACCCATCCACGAAGTGTTCCCATACGCGCACAGGTGACAGCCCCACAGCACAAAACCTGCCGCGCCATCCCAAAAAAGAAAAATAACCAAAGAAACCCAACGTAGACGCGTGAGGCACACTACAGCCCCCGGCGTCCCCGAGCCCGAGTGTCTTCGCTTCAGTATTCCCTTTTCTTTCCTTTCCTTTCCTTTCCTTTCCTTTCCTTTCATTTCCTTTCATTTTTTTTCCTTTTTTTTCTTTCTCGCTCGGCCTCTTCAGGGCCCGGAAAAGAATAGCAGTCGGAATAGAGAAGCGGCGAACAGATTTAAGCTCGTGCGGCGTGCAGGGGCGTGGGTTCGATCTCGAGTCTCGAGCCTCGAGCCTTGAGTCGTTGAATCTTGCGCGTTGGGTGTGTGTAGGGTGGTCGTAGGAGTGGTATGACTCATGTGCCTTGGATGTCGGAGATTCCAGCTCCCGGGCGTGAGGTGAAAGAGTGGGGCGTGATAAGGTAGGACGGGACAGGATGGGACAAGACAAGACAAGACAAGACAAGACAGGACAGGACAGGACAGGACAGGACGCGGGGAGTGTCCTCTATCCCCGTACCAGCGTGGCGTACCCTTTCCAAAAACAACAAGCAAAGAAACGGAAAAGGTGTTCCATGTATGTAAACCTCGGGCTCTATATAACAAACCCCACGAATCCATATATGTAATACATACATCGGAGCAACCGTCGGCAACGCGTTGCCCAACGCCAAGTGGCCGCCGGGAAAGAGCCGCCGGCTTTGAGGCGTGTTGTGGGGGGGGTTCTTCGTTTGGAGTCCCTCGTGTCGTAAGCCTTCGTAAGCCTTAAGGTGCTATTGGGGGTCGGTGTCCTGAACGATGACCGGGGTTTGTTGGGACGAGTGTGGGTGTGGGACGTGGGTGCATCCGACTCGGGCTTTTGGGGACGTTTTTTTTTTTTTTGCTATCGTTGTATTGTTTGGCGTTGGAGCCGGAATCGCTACATGTATGTGCGGGTCGTTGGGGGCTGTTGAATATTTGATGATAAAACTCGGTGGAATACTGTTGATGATCATAATCGCCATCTCTAGTGGGTACGTCGTGGTCCAACTGCATTTTGCCTCACGATAGATGGAATGGTGGACTACCGATTGGCCCCAGCGGGATATCATAAGACGTATTCTGGGGCTCGTGTTGAGGTAATATATTCCCCCAGTGAGACACCCTGGAACGACTACCCACCTGCGTCGTAGTTTCTCAAGAGGTGTAAACCATCATATGATGCATTAGACAATTTCCCAGCTAGTGAAAGTTGTGGCGCAGCTCTCGTCCTGTCCAGTCATTCCCCAGAATGCATCTCAGCGTTAGGATCTGTCATAACATTTTTTCCCGGAGTCCGCTTCAAATGCAATAATTTCCATTCCACCGTAATTCCCCTGGTTTAGGCTTGAACCGCCTAAAAATAGCTGTTGTCCGGTCCGATAATTGGTCCTTTTGACGGCGCCGCGCCTTTTCCGATGGAAAAAGGCGTACGCCACTGGTTCGAAGTTACTAGAACACGACACCTGAGATACCCGGTACAGCCTTGGTAGATTCGAGCTCGTCTATTGGTTCGTGGCTGGAAGACCGCTGGAGTCTTGTACCGGTGGAGGGGAATCCTTGCAAATCGGGATAATTGGGGGGAAACCAGGCGATCTGGGCGGAACATGAGCCCAGACAGACGTTTGTAGTCTTTTCCGGGGGGTTAGGAGGTGGTTCCATGGAAAGGAGTTCGAAGAGCGTTTGCGACTTAAGGTTTGCCCTGGTTGTTGACGATGCATTTTGAGTGCCGCTGGTGAGAATATTACATAATGCGGGTTTGGCAGGCTCTCAGAAGGTTGCCTAAGGAGTTGAGGCGCTAGTGGCGCTTCCATTGACAAGAATTTACGGAGGACGAGCCCTCCTTTCAAGGTTGTGTCGAGGCGCATGAAAGTTTGGGAGATTCAAGTTTCTTCCAGAATGATCGGCGGGTCTCAACCGGTCTCTAAGGGTCGTTTGCGGGCTTCGCTACCCGGCACGTGAACTGATGGCGGTCATCATTTTCTCGTCGTTGTAGGGACCCTTCCTCCTTCCAACCACCAAGTCTAAATCATTATTTGTGCGTTCTGACCTTCGAATCGTGTCACAAATATGCCTGCAAAGTGTGAAGAGTTGATGTAGTGGTCTAGTGATATGAATGTTGATTGGTACGGTGAGTGATGGCAAAGTTGGAAGCCACAGCATTCCCGCCTTCCATCCACCGTTGACGACGCGAAGAGCGCAGATTAAAATCTAAAAGATGAAACATCCCCGTCCGTTGATTACAACCACATGATCAATCACGTACAACTCGAAGCCCTGCAGAGAGACTGTATATAACGAGCGACGCCTGGAATTCTGTTCCTCATCCTACCTCATTCGTGTCGAGATGGTGTCTGCCTTCCTTTTCCTCCTTGCAGGGCTCATTTCCTGCTCCTCTGCCTCTCCATCTCTCCAGAAACGCGCTTCCGGAGTAACTACTTCTGCCAGCGCCGCCAATGGTCAAACTTTCGACTATATCGTCATTGGAGGAGGTCTCACTGGCACGACTGTTGCTGCGAGATTGGCTGAGAATCCTGGCATTACCGTGCTCTTGATTGAAGCTGGGGCCGACAACAGGAAAGACCCCCGTGTTTACGATATATTCAGGTACTCCGAGTTTTTCGGTTCAGAGATGAATTGGGCTTGGCCTGCCGATCAAGGGAGAAACATTCCTGGGTGAGTGCAAATATTCTTTATCCTTCTTTGAGAGATATCTGATGAACCCATCGTTTACAGGGGAAAGACTTTCGGGGGAGGGTGTAAGCTGACCTTTTGCTCCAAAGATGTCTCCTTAATATGCTTTATCAGCTTCCATTAATGGTGGTGCTTATACTCGTGGATTAAAAGAGCAATACGATTCATGGTCTACCCTGTTGGAACCATCAGAGGCAAGCGTTGGATGGAATTGGGATGGTGTTTGGAACTACATGAAAAAGGTGAGTCGCAATTACCCATGTATGAACTCCCCCATTCTTATCTATCCCCAGTCGGAAACATTCTCGCCTCCAAATCCGACTCAAGCTTCTAGAGGAGCTCAATGGATCGACACCTACCACGGCTATTCCGGCCCAGTTCAGGTTACCTTCCCCGATGACATGTACGGCGGGCCCCAACAACAAGGCTTCATTGACACCATCGTCAGTCTGACCGGAATCAAGCGATACAAGGACCTAAACGGGGGCACACCCAATTGTGTATCAATGACGCCGTTGGTACGTAATACGTATCTCCATATCACTTTCTTTGGCGTTCTGATGAGTACTTGGTCATAGACCATCAACTGGCATGACTCAGGCCACCGATCGTCGGCGCCTCAAGCCTACCTAACCCCGGTGGAGAGCGTCAGGACGAATTGGCTGACGCTCACAAAACACCTAGTGGGTCGTTTAGTGTATATCGACGAGAATGGCATTTATTGTTCAATACCTCCGCTATTAGGTCACTAAGATTACCTGGGCCAACTCTGGAATCCCACTTACTGCCTCCGGCGTCGAATTTGCTCCTGCTAGTGGCGGAACTACGCGATACACTGCTAAGGCTCGTAGGGAAGTCATCGTAGCTGCTGGGGCAATACAAGTTAGGGTCCCTCTGTCATCGCTACCTTACACTTGCTGACACTTTAGCTGCAGACGCCCGCTCTTCTCCAATTGTCCGGTATTGGAGATTCAGCTCTTCTTGGGCCTCTCGGTATCACGACCCGCATCGATCTCAAGACCGTCGGCAGGAACCTCCAAGAGCAGGTAAAGCTCAACAACAATACTTGGTTGGACCCTGGATAACAACGCCACTTTCGCAGACTATGAATATCTTCGGCGCGGCCAGCAATGGATTTAACTGGGGAGGCAGCGGCCCCTCCAACGCCATTGCATTCCCGAATCTGTACCAAGTTTTCGGCAACAAGGCCGACGCCACAGTCGCCAAGATCAGGTCATCCATCCCAACATGGGCTGCGTCGCAAGCTGGATCTGGTTTGAGCGCGGCGGCTCTCGAGCAGATCTATAACGTACAAGCGAACCTGATCATCAACAACAATGGTGGGTCAATCTGCGGCGATCAAAATTTTGGTTGGGCTGTCTAACACCGTCCTTTCCCCCCCCCCTTTTTTTTTTGTTGTTTAGCACCTGTAGCGGAACTATTTTACAATACGGGGTACCCGGAGTGCGTTTGATTTTTCAATTGCCGTTATCGCTTGGGGTTTTTACCTTAATTTATCGTTTTGTAGTGCTTTGGGGATCAACACGTGGAACCTCCTTCCCTTCAGCAGGGGAACTGTGAAGATCAAGGTAGGTAATATTACCCTCATACCGAGGCTCTTAATGACGGACCAGCGATAGAACACCGACCCCTTCACGTACCCCACGATCAAGGTCAACTACTTCGCCACCGACATTGATTTGGATATCCAAGCTGCTGCTTCACGTTTATCAAGGAGAATCCTTACTTCACCGCCGCTAAGGTACCGATTTGCCCCACCGTTCAAACTTTTAACATCGATTTACGTCGCTCTCGCAGCTCCTTGTCCACTGGCGAGACGACTCCCGGAAACCGGGTCCCAGATAATGCGGAGCGCGGAACGGATGCGGCGTGGAAGTCATGGGTCAAGGACACCTTCGTTTCGGTCGCTCATCCCGTCGGCACGGCTGCGATGATGAAACGAAGCCTAGGTGGTGAGTTGATTTCTCACTTACTAATTCGACCATCATACCAACAAATGTTTTTGTTCCTCAGGTGTGGTGAATGCGCAGCTCAAGATATACGATACGACGAATGTTCGCGTCGTCGATGCTTCGATGCTCCCCATGCAGATTAGCGCACACCTGTCGGCGACGCTTTATGGCGTCGCGGAGAAGGCAGCTGACTTGATTAAGGCTTCGCAATAGATGGACTATGCTGTGGACAGTACTTTTTTTGTTTGTTCGGACTGATATTTTTATTTTGTATCTGCTAACATCAAATTGTTGACATCCTTTCGTTTTCTGCACATTCTTTTGTACCCATGTCTCTTGTTGATGTCGATACCACGACTGCATTTGTAGTTCATCCCATGATAATACTAATTGGTTCTCAAACTGTAACCTATCACTCTTAACTCGACCTCTCCAGATATTTTTCTTTTTTCTCTTTTCTTTTTCTTGCCTTCTTACCGAAACAATGGTGAAAAATATTTGACTCGCTTCTGTAGGATTGGAGTGTATTGCACAGATTAATCAGACACGAAACGAGGAATACATTAACCACTTACCATACACTAAACTTCATGCCCCAATGTGGATAAAGTTGATCCATCTATCCACAGGAACACCCTGCTTCCTTAGTTCCTTGGTTGCAACATTCAGAGCAGCAGCTGCATCCTTCAAGTCTACTTGTTCTGAATTGCGGAACATATATCTATAAAATCCATTTGCAATAGAAGGCCCATCATCATCTACCATGGCCCACAATGTCCCAACCACACTCCTAAACCCACTGAACTGTAAAGCTGCTGCAAGATGAATGGACTCATCCAAGGTTCCATGCACACCACCTGCAGCACTGTGACAAGCAGACAGAAATGCAAACTCTGCATTTGGAAGGTGGGCCTTGGCTAGATCAAGAACAGTCAAGTGCTCTCCATTATACAGTTGGAACCAGGAATTAAAGGGCTGGGCCTCAAGGTGGCCATGACAGGCAAAGTGAACCCAAGAGTGTGACTGTAAACATGCCAATACTCCTTTTTTGTCTGCATCATAGCCTGAACATGAGTTGACCTGAAGATTAAAGTTGTTGATAACTTCAGTCTCTTCAAATACATGTGGGAGAGTATCATCTGGTTGGCTGACTAGAAGCAAACTCTGCAGAGGTTGGGGTTTGGGTAGACCAGATCTAGCTCTGATAAGTGATGCCAAGGT
>MU150259.1:303518-314809 GCA_015584075.1 Collybia nuda
TGCATCAGTTCCACTTGAGTTTCGCCGTGACAATTTGACGGTAATCTTTGGGTGTTTTAATACGTTCAATCGGTGTCGGTAAACGTTTGAGTTCTTCTAACAGCTCTCAGCGTAGTTTCCTTCTCATCATCTCTTCGAATGTTTAGCTGTGATGGACTATTCAATGGGTATGAGAAGGAGCCCGGATCCACGCATCGTTGACACATCTCGTAAAATGGGTGTGCCAGTGTGGGTGCAATAAGGCATTGGTCGTTTCGCGCGTGGCCAGAAGTAACAGCTGCATTGCGGGACCTGGTCCCCCTCTCCGTACACCCATCCTTGAGCCTGTCGGCCCCTACCCCTCACTGCCACCGACCTTTGGTGGCGAGACCTGCGTTCACGGCACATTATCTCAGACCCATCCACCACCGCCATCTGTCTTATCTCCACTACGGCTCTCGACATCTTTATAAATCACCGTTTACTACGTCTTCATTGTAGAGGAGATAAGATCGTAAAGGATTAGGTTGACGATGATCTTGGGATTCCGCTGAATGTGTGTATTGCTAATAGTGTTAAAGTAGCCAGTGACAAGGAACGGGGAGGTCGCGACAGGGCGATAAGACCAATTCCTTAGTTTCCTGAATTCCTATTTCCTAACCTCGTGTTCTAATTTCCATCATTTACAACAGGTCGGCAAATCCGATTTTCGAAGAAAAAACGTTTCTGTCTAACTGGTAGGGTGGATAACGTGGATCATTTGAAGTCCTGGATGAGCTCAGATAACAAGCTGGCTCAATCATGTCGGGACCTGACGTCGAATGTGGAAACATCCCAGGCTAGGGGGTGTTGAGGCGCTCTATAGGGTCGCTTGACTAAAACATGGAGACGAAACACGGAGTGTGATTGCGGGTGCAAGGCACCGAAGGAAAATGTCGGATAAGAGTGAGACGGGGAGATCTGCCGGGACGAGTGAGCGTAGAGGAGGTGCAATTTAAGGCGAATATTTGTAGAGCTTTGCTGTGACCGAGCGTATTAGGCCGAGGAGGACTGTCGGAATTGATCAACGTGGCACGTGGAGTTGCTTCCAGGAAACCTGAAAATTTCATCAAACGACATTCGACGAACACTGGTAAAACAGGCTGATGGGACTAACGTTCTGAGGTATATTTATAGACTCATTTTCCCCACCATCGAATGCCACGATAACTATCTTGTGACTCGAACATCACCTCGCACCAAATCCGTTATCGAATACTTTTTAGGTTGGGTGGAGCGTGACATTTGGGACGGACTAGGGGATGAGAGGTCAGAAAAAAAAACAGGGGGCCAACAGGCTGGGGGAAGTGAATGGCCCAGGTGAACACAACTTACTGTCGGCTATGCATGGATATAGGACTTGGGTTGTCTTGCAGAAACACTAAACATGGTCATTTACTAAGGAAAATTTACGTGACACCTCATAGCAGGAGTACGCACCAGACATATAGAAGGCTAGATGCATCAATACCTCAATCCTAGAACCCACTCGAATTTCTTCACCCCCTGCCGAACATTCTACCAGTCCCATCTAACACTGAGCGACTAGAGACTGTGACCGATTACGATCAGATACCCTAGCGCCAGACAGCCTGGTGGTGTCCTTGTCTAATCCAGGTTCTCAAAAACGCTCCTTCTACCTGATTGAGTCCTGGTGTTCAGTCAAGGCGACATGGGATGGAAGGAAGGGATGAATTGAATGGCAAGCTATTTGAGTGATTTAGAGCCGGGAGAGAGGGCGCTACGTGGCCGGCGTTGACGAAAGCATAGTTTGTGGGGGAGTGTTGGCAGGGCACAGAAGTTAAAAAGCTGAATGTTGTATGATCAGAATGTAATTTGCGACGTCGATGGAACCACCGTTTGAGGCCGTAGGAATCAGGAAGTTCGTATGGTATGATGAGAAGTTGTTTAGTACAACCCATTCCATACTGCACAAGCCAAACCTTTGGGTCAAATGAGTAAGAATAATCAGGAGCGCCGTACGCACCGTTGACGAAATACCGATTCACCAGATGCCAAACACTAATTACTCATCTCACAACTCAGATAAGAATGACCACCCAATTTTCTGCCAAGTTGCGGTTCATCGTATCAATCAGGCATTTGGGCTGCTGTCGTCGGCAATTGTGGTGATGGTTGAGAATATTGTGGCAGTGCAGAAAGTTGAAACGGCTTTCTGCAAATTCAAAACAGCATGATTGTTTGGCACCACACAATTCAGTGTTGCGTCAATGTGGTTGGCAGTGTGCGTCGTTCACCCATTTTTATATGTTCGAACTTCGACCCACTGATCCAACCTGTAAAATATACAGACTTTTTTACTTTGGACCTCATCGATACCCGATGATATAACGCATACCAAAGTCACTGCCACACTCTTATGAATATCTCGCTTCCACCGCCGAAATTCGATCTAGCTTCTACCAAAAACGCGGCTATCGCGAGCATTGGGCTCATGAAGATATCCCCAGATGTCCCATCATGTTATTCTCGTACTACGGGTATGTGTTCCGCCGAGCACTAACTCAGAACGCCGATTATGTCGTATCACCCTCATCTCCACAAACATCCATTCCTTTCTTGATCTTACCTCCCAGCTCATGCGAATATACACGAATATAATATCTGCAACTGATCGTCCAACTTTAGGATAAAAAACGTTGAAGGTTGTTCTAATTCGTTCGGCATAGCACATCGTGTAGAGGGAGTTGAGATTAGAGCTATTGGCTGGATGTGGAGGGAATATACGCGTTGGTTAAGCGTATACATGAGGTTGGTCCTCGGCCTCCTCTTCCCATCCCGTTCGCGTTCGTCCGACCTGGTTCGTTTAGCCCCCCTTGCGAATTGGTATCCTCATCCTTGCTCAATTTACGCACAAATAAAAAATCAACGTAACCCTAGCCAATGCATATACAAAAGGCCCTGCTTCACGAACTTTGTAATATTTCAGAAGGGCTTTTGGCACGGGTGAAGCGGTAGAGATTTAATTGGATATATATGGTCCAACTACATACGTTTAGGTATTATTTATTTTTGAAGTTTGATGAAAGGGCTAAAGCAACGACCAAGTTCATTCCATGAAGCGATTTTTAGGAGGCTGCACCTGTGGATGCAAAGTACTAATTACCGAGCGCCGAGTCAAACCGATTTGACTGGAGTCAACTAGTTACCGTACCAATACTCTGCACTGCCACGCTAGCACACCCACATGAGCTCGAACGACCTGCTAATTAAGGCTCAAACCTTTGACTTTCCGCGAAAACCAGACATCGGCGCCCTCGATAGTGAGTCCCACGATTTCCTCGTGCAATGACGCGAGTTCTCCGTCTCTGAATCTCAACATCTCCGGCTCTTTTTTCTTATTTAGAGATCACGCTTCGTCTGAGGCCGTGTACATACCTTTCATATCCCCCCAACCACCCACGTTCTCTCCCATCCTGAACTTATGATCGATATGATCGGTGTTAGATCAAGTCAATGAAGCTTGGGGGCCTCGTGTTGTACAAGGTCTATTCCTTCGCCCTTCGCCCTTCGCCCTTCCACTATTCTCACTCGTTCACTCTCCATGACATCCGGACGGATTGCACCCTTGTCACCCGGAACGCGGCCCGCGCCCCATAGATCCCATCATCCAGCCCCTCAGACGACTCGTTGTTCAGTACGGCACCGCCCTGGATGAACTACTATAACTCAATCACTCACCGCTTCTCGCTACATCGCCACACATTTATCTCGATCCACGCACATCCAAATAACCCGTCCCAAAGCGCCGCTGAAAGTAGTTCCAGTGATCTCCTTTGGGGCCGTTACCTCCCCCCTCGTTCCTTCCCGCCAGCTCGGGTCCTGCCCACGTTCCACCACCCATTCTCAGACGCCAACGTTCCCGGCCATTTCGGAGTTCCATATCTTCTGTTGTCAAATTGGCTGTAGTGCGCAATTCGTCTACGGGGTGTGCTTAACGTGGAAGATAAAGTCAATGGAAATATGAACCTCTAATTTGGTGTACTAGGTGAGTTTAACCATCTTATTTCACTCCGTATCCACATTGTGTGTTTATAGGTTGGCAGGTACACTAGTAATAGTCATCGAGTGCGTCCGTTGAGTTACTGAATTTTACTTACGGACTACTGACCATGTCCTCAGAGATCCTTTCACACGAATTGATGGGGTTTGAAATATCTGTCGCGTGTCTCGTTCTGCGATAATGCAGTACCCGTAAAATTATTCTCCGTTTCTCAACGTATTAAAGGCAGGAAGACTCTGTATCTCATGTACTGTGTTATCATATCATTAGGTGTGTACATGGTGTCGCCCACAAGTAGCGCCTAGCTAAAGTTTCTTGTATGACTCCTTGCAAATAGAAATCTCGAATTTCTACCCCGATGTGTCGTAGCTTCTACGAGTGTACGAAGTATTTCCGATCTGGGCTGCCTGATAAGTTTAGTTCAAGGTCTTACCTACGTGCGAATCAGTCCTCAATCACTCCAACATGAGTGGATACTTTTAGGTGGGATCTCTCCTAAGCTACCAGGTGCCCAGATTTTATATCGCACCGATCGCTTTGAAGGGGACTATTTTCGAGTTTTTCCGTCGTGCGATATATTTCGATTTGTCAGGTGTTGGTCCTGTGCCTCCTGCGTTTGGTAGCAAGCTCGCAATGCGTAAGTTATATTGTAGGCTCTTAATTCTATTCCCTCATCTGGACCATGGAATGATGGTGGGAGAATGGAATGGAGCTTCTCCGTTCTCCTTCTTGGATGTCGTATACTCCAGGACCCAATAACGATTTCTCAATGCGGTTCTCCTCTCGCTCCTCTACTGCTTTGGTATACAAGATGAAGAGCAGGACATGTTGGTTATGTTTTCGATGAGGATTATCGATGCGATGTACCGGAAGACATACATCCAAAGGGGCCGCGTTACCCCCTCTGTGTCGTCCCAAAAACCTGGCATCACATCAAAGGTCTCTATACCTATTACAACAGAGTATGTTACGCACAAAGGCAGACAAGACTGCCGAACGCTCAACGCTTTGACCAGCAATGCCAAGCAAACTTCGACATGGGTGGCCATGTATTGATGTCACGGCCAGAATAGCCAACATCTATGGTAACAGTGGGACGTGGCCATACATCCCATTGTGTTTGGCCCAGGATCCATCTGTCCATCCATGTCCCATTGACCACGCTGTGATATAAAAACCCAATCATGTTCTGGAACATGCATCAGTGACCTACGACCTATCTTCTAATTCTTTCCATCTATTAACGTGCTAGTCATGTCATCAGTCCAAAACATTACTCTCAACCTCCCTGGTGGAGGGTCTAATACCGGAATAGTGAGTGGAGTTTCCTCGCGGTTGATACCATTATACTAATACTATGTTCGGAACGCAATTTAAGAGTGCTCCTGGTTTGTTTGCAACCTTTCGATGGGGCGTAAGTATTTCCATCGTCAATTATTTGTTGCACATACTTATGACATGTACAGGACTACCTGACAAAAATTGCGGACTCTCCAACTCCCCCCAATAACCCGTCATCTGATGGCCTCCTGACTTGGCCCCCTTCAATGCGGGATATTCTTCCGGCAATAATATCCCCACCAGCACCTCCACCCTCCCTATCCGAGTCCGCGAGTGCACCACCAGATACACCAATTGATTCTCAATTCTTCCTCCCACCTGGCCTGGACACCCTACTTAACTGCGACGATGAAGAGTTCCATTGTCAAAGCCAGCATTGCATCGCCAAACACGCACAGTACATCACAGACACGTACAAACCCGAGGTGCGCTCCCTTTTTTTCCCGTTCCCGTCCGCAGCTCGCTCATGCGTGGTGTCTGATGTTGGTTAATTGTGGTATAGGTATCCCCGGTCCTATATGCGTCGTCGGAATCGGGATCTTCGGGCGAGAGCGTGTCTATATGTGGATCGACGCGTCCTTCCTCTAGGACAGACTCTACCTGCTCCTCGCTGTCAGGAAATGGTGTTGGAACTTTCGTTGAGTTCTCGTCGCCTGGGATAAACAGTGTCTCTCTCGCGGATATCCTAGGATTTAAGCCTGGATGCATACATAGGGGAGATGAACAAGTTTTGCGGGACCTTGTCATTGACGGAAAGGAATGCTGGATCAAAGTAATAGTAAGGGTGCGTATCATCCCATGAAAGTGTGTTCTTAATTATAACATTTTTCTAATAACGCGTTCGTCCGTTCAGGGAGTCCCGTATTTCAAGGACCCATTCTACCTTCCAATAAACTGTGAATGCGCCGTCGTGACGCGTGCAAAACTCGCATGGGACATCGCGATGGTTATCCAAATATTTCTCGACGTCAGTTTTTCCCTGCTTACCAACCCCCCCTGATCCATCATGCCCATCAGCCAAGACTTATACCCTGTTTTCTGTTTTTGTTTTTCCAGGCAGAGAAGATTTTGCAGCAACCAGAGACCCTCATTTGCCCCATCCCGCTTGCGAACCTCCGATTGAGGTCGATTCAGAAACTTTCCAATGATGTTTGGGGGGTTTATTTGGTTGAGCGTCGAGGTTCCGATTTGCGTGGTCCTTCTCGTCAATTTAGAGGACGAAGAGGGTGTTGGCGGGGGCGGGGGCGGGGGCGGGGGCGGGGGAGGGCCTGAGGAATGATGGTCAGAATACGATTTATGTTTATTTTTTGTATGATGTTTATGTTTATGATTATGATTGTGATTGTGATTTATTAAGCCTAATCATTATCGTTTGAGGTTTCATGAAAAAGAAAATTTCATCTACTTTGGCTTGAATCACTCCGTGATGGATAGTGCACGAGATTTCGCCAACCACAAACTCGAGGCTCGGATCTCAGATACCAGCTGACTGCCTTCTAGTGTCTATTTCATAACGATGGCGCCGGAATCCAGATATCAAAATTACTACTTATAAGTAAATAACAACCCACGGTTCTGTCGGGAGAAGCGAGAAGGTTCCAAGGGCAGGACGCAACGTGCATCACTCACAGGAGATGAGAGGCTCAAAAAAAAAAAAGAAAGACCTTCTAGTCATCAGGATTCAGGCTTCAATTTTCTCCTCCGGCATTGCCTTCTCTTCTGATCTATGACTTGGAGTACCATTCACCAAGTATTGTGTCGTTGTGTTGGAGCTGTTCATGCTGTGGACTCCTGACTTTAGCTGGACAGATGTGTTGAGTTTTTCTCCGCATGCGCGATCGCCAGCTCCGGTAGTCTCTATATGAGAGTGCTCGGTCATTGTCGTAAAGTGGCTTCGTGAGATGCCCCCAAATCGCAGGTGACTAGCAGGTCCAGAGGCAGTTGAATCTGGGCTTATTCCAGACCCAACACGTACTATGATTAGAGAGAACTGTTGTATTTGATGAGATCAGCATTATCATAAATAATTCTGCAACACATACTGCTAATCCCTGATCATGATGGGAAGATGAGGGTCGCAATTAGAAACAACCGATCTTCTGGAATAGTGGAGAAACCTACCACGATACCTGGCATCTGGTGCAAGAATGCTATCGATCAGTGATATATGATGACGCGACCCGATTTCGTGCTTACCATACTTAGAAAACAATACTGAACGTTGGAGGAGATTGCCGTAGTGGCGAGCATTAGGATTGTGAAAACCGAGTAAATAGAGGCTGGGAATAAAGATTTTTTTTTGTGAATTCGATGTGGTAGAGATGTTGGTTGGGACGGAAGTACCTGATTCAATAACAATTATCATTGTATTTTGCAGATTCACTGAGGAAATATTGGCGTCGGCTGTCTGCCTTTGTTGAATAAAGAGACGGAGGGAGATAAGGACTGAGGGTTGGGAGGTTTTAACTGACAGTTTTTTTTTTTGATGAGGTAAAGATAAGGGATGCTCACTTGTGCAAATGACATTAAGGCCGAGGGTGAAGCCGTAAAAAAGCAGTGCGCGTGTAGCAATGGGGTTTCCATCCGGGCTTGCTCCTACCTCCAGATGTCTGATGACTTGAAGGAAGAGAGCTCCCGTAACTAATAGCCATAATATCTTTTTTTAAGGACAAATGTGAATATATAGGCTACGCACTTATGTCAGCAACAGCGAGAAGGAAAGGGCCCAGAGTAGCGAGAATGCTCCGAGACCAGATCGCAAACACTCGGTATACCTGTATAAAGATATTTTATGGAGTGAAGTACTCGGAGTGAACTGGAGGAACTCACGATGAATAGATCTGCAATGATTGTAAGAGCGATGTAGGTTCCGGTCCGGAACATGGCCCCCTCTCCAAAGTTAGTGTAGTATTTTTCTGCAGCGTTAGGTGTGAAGGGATCGTCTGCAAAGGCTTCTACTGCGGCCTTGTTATCCAGGACCAACCTCTGCAAGGGTAGGTAAGATCAGCGTTCACACAGCACTGAATTCACGGCATTATCACATACCAGAGTGATTAAAAAGAAGAGGATGAGTGATGTCGCAGTTAGATAGATAGATACGACTCCAGGAATGAGCTTCCGTCGCAAAATCAAAAGGGTTTGCGAAAAGACAGTAAAGTACAGTCCTAAGAGTAGGATGATCAGAATTTCTGGTGTTGGTTCCAAGGACTCATTCGGAGAAACTTGTATGCTTACCATAGACTATACATTCCAGTAGCGCGCCTATGAGACAGGATTTCGCATATCCGAGGGCCATGGAGGGAGTAATACAGGAACAGTGTTTTTTCCGCAAAACAATTATCACTGCTTTATATTTTTTTGCAGATATAATAACACATTTTTTATGATGATCAGCGAGGCTTTTCTGTTTTTGGAAAGGAAACAAGGACTCCACATCGAAATCACAAGTGCCAAAACGGCCAGGAGTTGTCCATAGATAGATTTTGATTGATCCAAGTTATACGAAGGCTAGTCGGAAAGTGGTTTAGTGATGAGGCCTGGGGGCCAAAATTTGAAGTTTGAGCCCTAAGCCCTAAGCCCCACACGGAAAACGAGGCAGCTATCCCCCCAAAAAGAGTACATGACCCATCAAACATGCACTCTACAGTTTTCCAGCGCCAATCCAGTGTTCGCAATGCAGGGATAACTATATGATGTATGATGATTGATGATTGATTTGCACTCTTGAAACGGGAGGTAGGGTATAGACATCAGATAAAGGACTTGGAAACTGTCCACACAAAACGGTTGTCATAAAACAAAGTCACAGTAAAGAAAAATTTGGATATGGCGCGAGTTTCGGTAAAATCGGATCAAAAGCCCGGAACTCAGGGTTTTACAAACTCCGCCCGGCAAACTCACAGCTGCTCACCCCCTCGCCCACTGTCTTTTGGTGCCTGCGGCGCGCAGTGGCCTGATGCCTGTATATATACGGTGTCTGGCCTGATATCTCGCTACTTCAATCTATGTTGCATATGGAACAAGTAATAATTGGCGGCTTCACGGTCTCTCAGAGCGAATTCAAGGCCTTCGTTTCGAGGGGTGACCATGCCTCATACGTGACCAACATGGGGAATGGGAAAGGTTTGAGGATAATTTCGGACAGACTTTCTGTTCCACCTGTTAGGTGGAGTACAAGGTTGATATTTAACTTTGTTGGGGGCTGGGTGACTTTGAAGCGCACCCTATGAAGGAAGAAGGGTTTAGAGCAGGGCATGATCATTGTGAACTCATGGATGAACGGTACTAGTGGGAAGATGGCTATTAAGGCCAATATTTCCACAAATGGAAACCGACGTCATCAATCACACAGATCCAACCCCAATCTCTAACAATCCAAGCAAGCCCTGATTGTTACGCTTTTTCATCCTTTATCATATGACACTCCTTTTCTTGTTATCAACTGACTATTTACATATGACACATCCTTCTATTTACATCCATATGTTCACACGCGTAGTCATCATCTTAGTCATATACCCAGTAGCGTAATTCCCTCATCATACGCTTACTCATCGCTGACTCACTTGATTACTCATTTACGCTTACCTACTTCATTCATACTTCGTATATATAGCCGTCGTTTAGCTTAGATAGTCTTTAGCTTGACCTAGCTAATTCAACGCTCTTAACCTCATCAATCTTGACGCGAACTCGATCTCACTCGCCTAAGAAGGGGGTGACGTATCTTTGACTCGAACGACTTAGACTCTACCTTAACATCAGGGAGTCTACCGACTTGCGTCTTAACTGAAGAGCTGACGTAAGACTGAAGCTGACTTAGTGTTTGAACGCGCGACGAGCGTTCTAGCTTAACAAAAGGTCAAGCTGACGAATCCACCAACTCAAAGAAGTTTAGGTGCACCAATCAATTTCACAGACTACAGATCAGACACAGAATCAGAAGACACTACACCGACACAGACCTATTACTCAGACACAGAAACAGAAGGAGAATTATACGATATGGGCACAACAGCAACAGCAGTACCGGCCCCAGCCCCAGTTCCCATTACACAGAGCGCACGCGGAGAAATCAAAATCCGCGCCCCAAATGATTTTGATGGAAGCCGAAACACGACGAAAGCATTTCTACTCGATTGCCGAATGTACATGAAGATGAACCAGGACATATATAACACCCATGCGAAACAGATTATATTCATTCTATCCTATATGAGAGGAGGAACCGCAGGACCTTGGAAAGAACAGTGGTGGGCACTGAATGGAGATCAAGTTGATCAGAAGAACGTCAATACATTCATCACAGACATCCAACAATCTTTCTCTCCCTCAGACGAAGAAGGAGACGCGAGGGCAAATTTGAGAACCCTACAGATGAAGGGGGGCATGACAGCCGACAAATACAATACGGAATTCAACACCCAAGCAGCCAGAAGTGGCATTACCGAAGACAAAGCCCTGATTGAATATTATATGACAGGATTACCCAATCCTCTACGAGAAAAGATCTTAACAGCAGACAACCCGCCGTCCACCATAAAGGAATGGTGTGACAAAGCATCTAAATACAACAACAATTACCGACGAGCTAAAGCAATTGCAGCTCATCTCAGAGGAAACAGCGGCAATAGCAATACCGCTAAGAAATATAACTTCAGAAGGAACACTCCCGCAGGTCCACGACAACTCCCAAACTACAATCCTAACGCCATGGACGTAGATCGCCTTGAAATCAACAAACTTTCCATACAGGAAAAAGATGACCACTTCAAGAGAGGATTATGCTTCGAATGTCACCAACCGGGACATCGAGCCGCTGCTCATAGAGCCGGAACAGTCGCCTATCAGCCGAAGAAAGAAGAAGCAAAGAAAACTCCATATCAGAACATACGAGCCATCTTGGCGG
>MU150260.1:0-72053 GCA_015584075.1 Collybia nuda
CCCCGCCACTAACTCCAAACACAGCGCCCCAATCCCACCATGTCCCACTGCCCCGCCAGGCATTCGATAAATGAGGCCACACACTGCGCCCATCCCATCACCACCCACTCCCCAGCAGCTAGCAAAAGGCTAGTGTTGGGGGCCTCTGGGTGGCGTAGTCAACAATGCCCCCGCCCTTGCCCAATGTATGTTAGCAAACACCAATGCCAGCCAAACAAAGGAGGGGAGTAGAGTAGGGTATGGGAGAGTTCGGGGAGGGCTTGTGCCCACTGTGCGAGCCCTCCTATGTTCTGTAATTACCTTTGTACAGGGCTCGCGCACCAGTGCACAAGCCCTATTATTTATTTTTAATAAATGATCTTTATTGATTTTTTATATGTGTAATAAACTTCTTATGGTATTGAACACAAAATGTAAGTGAGTCCAAGCCTAGTCCGCACGGACATGTGGCTCAGTGTAAAGTACAGACTTGTTTTGCCATGCACAGCAGTGGCCCACAACCAAGTCATACCATTATATCAACTGAAACCCATGATGCATGGTTTACTAACCACACCACTCAATATATACAGGTGGTCGGAAATTCTGATTTCCAACTGATTTCTGTGATGAGGTCTATCTCCTTCTTACAGTCATCAAATTATATGACGCACAACAGTTACAAATAATGCCGACTAATCGGCTTGTTTTGCTGACTCATTATGCCCATTCCGTGTCGTTATCATGCACCATGTTCAATATCCCTCATTTGCAATAGTAACAAATACTGGGCTCCACAATTCTTGCGAAGAGCGGGCTCGGAGGCGAACAGAATAAGCAACATGGCTATAATCTCGGCCATTCATCGACACGAGGACCGTTGTGGACGACTACGTGGCAAACACGCTTTGACCAAGTTAGCTAACTCTGGAGCACGTTATGGTATTTTTTTGAACTCATGTTGTACCATTCCGATGCTCATGTCATTCATAAATCATAGATCAGCCGCTTGAGAAGCACAGTAACTACCTAAAGCTACTTCGATGTCTGATCGCAAATGTTTTGGGTTTGGGGCCTTGCCGACAGCTAGGCTTTGCCGACAGAATCACTCATCTAATAGAGTCAAGTCTACGCCGATCTGCCGTGTGTCGTATTTCTGTCGCGAAAATGACACTGTCAGAAAAAAGATTTTGGTTGCCGCCATCTTCTCGAACCCCGTATGTTTTCTCCGTGCCGTTATTTACCGATAGCGCGAATTAGACAGGCGCCTTTCCGGGATTTATCCAACGAGTTCGCTGTTTCGTAAATTCCTGTTTATTCGGGCACCTCGTTACCGTACGCACTAGTATACCGGCACCGCAGCATCAACTCGGTCAATGCAGGGCAAGCCCAGGTACGTGGCCTTCATCTTGGGAGGTCATACAATGTATAGTAACGGGTTTAGGAGCAGATCCCGGCAAGTCCTCGTTATCTCCCTCTTCTCAAGTGGCTTTTTGCGCGGTGGCAGCTGGGCAGGTGTGCCGATCACCCTGAACGACCCGGCGGCACTTGAGGCCATCCAGAAAGTTCATTTCCCATCAGGGTTCTGCGCGCGGCACTGGTGTGGCTGATAGCGCCGGGAATTGAATGAAATGGACATGGGCACGAGAGCGAGAGGCATATTACCTAGTGACGGCACCGCTGGGCCCCGTTATCCAATCGGGGGTGCGAAGGGTGGGAAACCCACACGAACGGGTGTAGTCCCAGCAGGTCTATTGAATGCGACCGTCGGAAATCAAACGATGCCCTGTTTTTCACTCGTCATACCAATCTAAGCAGAAACCCCTTCCAACGACGTCGAGTCTCATTTTGGGACGGGTCCGAACTTCAAGGAAACAAAAGTGCCTGCAGGAATTAGTATTGGCACGTCTGCCCCTCCTCCAGAGACCCGTTTCACATGGACTCTGTTTTCCATCAGCAGCTCTAACGCGAGACACTGAAATGACTAGAACCTACAGAACACACGGGATCGAAGTTGAGACGCCTCGTAGGCTTCGAAACCCCCCTCCGCTTCATACCCACACTCTCTCACACAACTTCTTCCCAATCCCTTTTTTTCATTAAGCACCGAGCTCTGATGGATCAGGGTACGGCGATCAAAAAAGGGCTGTGAGTGGGGATGCGGTGCGAGGAGG
Source organism: Collybia nuda (assembly GCA_015584075.1). Taxonomy (NCBI): domain Eukaryota; kingdom Fungi; phylum Basidiomycota; class Agaricomycetes; order Agaricales; family Clitocybaceae; genus Collybia; species Collybia nuda. The sequence continues at coordinate 2,154 of MU150260.1, forward strand.
GGGGGGGGGGAACCAACAACTAAACATCTCATCTTTGCCCATCAACCCAACTCCCTCCACACCTAACCCTGGATGATAAGATCAAACGTACCGTCGGCTTGCGGGGTTTCTTTTTATGTTTTGTTGGGCACAGGTGCTACCCTGCAAGTGATGGTTTTGATCTCGATTAACACAGCCACCTCCAAGGTTCAGCGTTCCTGAAGCCTGAGTTGGTCGAGAGAGGGAGAGTGGTGGCCTCGCGAGGGGGGGAGGTACAGGGTCCCGCAGGGTGCGACTCGTGTAGTGATCTGTGCAGTTTGTGGGTTCCTGTGTATCACAAGCCCTTACGCATTCTCTTCATTATCCGTGTCAGTGGTTATATATTGGAGGGGGGGCCTCGAGACCAGGAATCGCCTATCGCAGCGGAGGCGGAAATAAACCATTCAGAAACTCAATATTTCGCCATGATCCCCGTTGCGAGGGCTATCCCGCGCGCGCCCACTGCCCAACAAAAAAAAAATGACACCACAATATTCTCATCTATGTAATTTCCACTATCCTCTCCGTCGCCTCTTCTTTATATATTTATCTTTTCCTTTTTCACAGGCTGTCATCGAATCCGTACCAACCAACACACCACCACCCAATTATGCCACGACTACACGGAATAACACCTACGAAGGCCCTAGTCTCGATCAAACGCATATGATCAGCAAGTCTAAAATGTATTGAACTCGGGGGGTTTTAAATCTACGTTACGGTTTTACGACATTGGGACGACATGTACATTGAACTAAAGTTAATCATAGGTCCGGGACCTCGCACCGGTAGGACCTAAAGTCCCCATCTGTCCAGTAACTAGGCGCTCCGCTGCCGGGGAATTCTCTGAATACATACAGTGATTGGAAGGCGTCCGCTGTCGCTTGAAGCGGCGTCTCGCTTATGTATGCGCGAGAGGGGGGGTGTAGGCTGGTGTAGGGCCAGCTGCTGGTTACTAGTTACTCGGTATCCTCGCTTCGCTGGGACGGCACCAGCCTTGTGTTTTCAGATGCGGCTCGTCTTTTACTCTACATGTACGGTTGCCCCGGATCGTTGGGTACTCAGAAGGGCCCATAACTATACCACACACATAGCACACCACACCCCGCCGACCCCCCTCCAACTTCAACTTGCAGAATGCCCGATCCAGCCACCAGCGACTGGGCCCTGTTCGAGGCCAGATATCGTCAACGGCCAGACAGGTTGGCGCTTTAGCTCCCACCCGTGCGCGCACGATGCATGATGCATGACCAGCTGACCTGGACAGAGAGAGACGTTGACAACCGAAGATCTCTCTCCCCCACCTTCCCTAGACCCTAGATCCCAGGGACCCTTAGTTGGCAACCTGCATCAAAAGGGAGGGGCGGTCACGCGATGGGATCGAGATCGTTTCTTGAGACGCTCGTGGGGTGGGAGTCCGGCGAATATGTTGTATATTGATCGGCGTCTTCCGTGTGCGAATGAGTGGTGAGGGGGGTGTTGGCACTCGGGACTGGTGCTTTGGAGGTTTTGGGAGGCTGAGTGTGTTGTGTATGTGTTGAGGTGTTGAGAAGGCGGCGTGGTGGGTGTAGTGGTTTGAACGCCTTGCTGAACCCGCGACGCGTGATTCGCCGGATCCTGAGTTTTGATCTCACTTTCCCAAGAAAGAGGTAAGAGGTACACCCCCGCACTTTGGGGCCGTGTGGCACGGGGGCAGATACTGTACCCGACACTGCTCCTGGCACTGGAAACTGGAAACTGGAAACTGTAACGGGACTGGAACCTAGAAACTGGAAACGGAACTAGAAACGTAGGTGGGAACTGGAACTGGAACTGGAACTATAAATTGACACTTCGCGCTTGTCCGTTGAGGATGGTGAGCGGAGGGCGGGAATTGCCACTACTCCTGGCGACTATACAAATCAGCGACCCGCGATTCGCCATTCCTGCCTAGTACTAGTAACTATATTGGTTGTGGTTGTTTTTGGAATGGGATGCGTTTATTTCGCTCCGTACGCGTCCGAGTCGGATTTTGTTGGGGTTGCCATTTTTTGATTTTCTTGTGATTTTTAAATTTCTGACGCGTCTGACGATGGGGGGGTGGTGCGATGCGACGTTGTCAGTATGACGGTAATGCTAGTGCGGTGTGATATTTGATATCGTACCGGGACACGATGCAATATGTCGGACTTTATGTGTTAGGGCCAGATACACGACACGAGGTGCAAGACACCTAATAAATACGCATACATCTATTCAACTCACGATGCACAATCTGGAATCTGGTGCATTTGCTTTATAGCTATTAGTATATACCACGTCATCATCAGACTCATAAAGGTCGCGACAGGGGGCATGGGGCGTCCACGATACACGACATGATTATGACGGGTGTCGTTGATGGATATTGATATTGATGTCGATCGGGTGCGGTGCACAGGGGGGTGGGGGGGGGGTACGATAAGCTGCGTTCCCAAACACATCCAAGTCGTCGCTTACTGATCATTGTACATGTCAATCGTCCAGCTAGCCTGTAGCTACTACGCTCATTAGAGGCCCCGATCAATAACTCAGACTCAGACTCGGACTCGGATAGAGTACGACACAAGGCCAGTTGAGGTACTACCAATTTGCAAGCCCAACTGGAAAGTTGTATACACTTATGTCCAAGTTGCAATTGGCGCTGACAGCTCACGCCGACGGTGCGATCGAGATCTGATGCCACGATGTTGATGATAGATGGGAGATAATTGTAAAGCAATTGATGGCCCCAGTTGAGCGGTCTATTTTTTTTTCTATTTTCGAATCCACACACCCTCGGGAAGTCCAGGGAGAGTTTGACGTTTATTGGGACCCTTTTGTGAGAGTGTGAGAAAAATGAAAACGAGAGGCGAGTTGCGAGTTGCGATCAAATCTTCGATTCTCGGGTTGTTGGGGACGAGGCGGGCGTCATTGACATTGTCAATTGAATGATCTCCTCGTTGGTCGTCGTCTGACGCCGAGTTAGAGAACCGTGTCGAATGTGTCGGGGCCTGGAGACGGTATGGTATGGTATGTTACTACATATCACAGTACTAGTACTAGTAGAGCGTAATCTCACGGACAGCGAGCGTGCGTTGTCAACAGATGGTGTTTCTTCGTTATCGGTTCCGTGACCGGAAAAGTACTAGTCTACCTCGCTGATCAATTGCATCAGATTCAGAAATGGGGGGGATGGAGCGCCCATGGGCACGAGTTACAGACTAGGACTTGTAGAATACGGGATGGATCACACAGGATTCAGTCGATTGATCGGAGTTGGAGGGCCATTATCCGCCGCAACCCAACCCAACAACGCTACGTTATACAGCAACAGAATTCAACGGCGCACATTCCGATCCTGATGGGGATGTTTCAACATACAGCGAAAACAGACATATATAAATTTGGGTCACGCCATCCGGTTGGGGATCGCAAGATTTCGGTTTTGGGACGTTTCCTAAAGCGGAAAAGGAAAGGTTTTGGTTGTTGTTGTTATCATGCAAACTAATCGCATCGCTGCTGGCAACCTTTTTTCGGCAAGGTGGGACAGGGGGAGTGATGTCTTTTTTTTTTTTTTTTTTTGATGTGTGTAGAGGCGAAATGAAGTGGTTTACGTGTTGGTGTTTCCACGTTCATGTGCCTTGCGATTTGAGGGTCTGACTGTTTGGGAAAGCGAGCAAGCAAGGGGGACTGAGGCTGTATGTGTAATGTATGTGTGAATGAGGGGTGGACGGAGAAGGGGGTGTTTTAATGAGATTTGAAATAAGGAGAAGAGCGATGAGGAAGGAGAAGAAGAAGAAGACACGGCGACTTAGAGGACAGAGCACGTGTCTAAAATGGGGGACACTTCGAATAGGACGGATTGTCGCCGAAAAAGGGAAAAGGAAGAAAAGGACGCAGATTGCAGATCGCACAAGGCGGGTTATCGAAAGAAGGACGCAGCAAGAGGGCAACAAGTGCCGAACCCAAGGAACCGGGTCCCACAAAGAAGAAACACAGAGAACGAGCGAGGGAAAAGAAAAAAAGAACAAAAAGTCTAAACTCAGCGCATTTCGGGGGTTTGGCTGGGTTTGGCACTGATTCACATGGGGTATTAGTTCTTTTTAGATTTATATATATGTATTTTTTCTTTTTCGCTGTTTTTTTTTTGTGTTACGTACATGTGGCTGAGCCAAGACAAACAAGAAGGGCCCCTCCCCTCATAACCACGCCTATTTTTCGCAAGCTTAAAAAAAATTGTGGCATTCCGTCCATCCCTAACTAACCCTTGCACTCCAACCTGACTTCCAACCCTTGTCTATTCTTAATTCTCCCTGTCCGCCAATGCCTCGAGCAGAGTCCAAGCACTCTACGTCCTCTGCCTTCTACTCATCGTCCTCGTCGTCGTCGACGGCGCAGTTTGGTAACCCACAGTATATGGACGACGATACCAGCCCCTCGCCCCAGCTCTCCCCGTCCTCCCATTCCTCTGCCGCCCCACCGCCCAAGAAAAAACATGTCTGCCCGACGTGCGAGCGCGCGTTCACGACGAGCGGCCACCTCGCAAGACACTCGAGGGTCCATACCGGCGAGCGGAACCACAAGTGTCCGTTCCCTGGATGCGAGACGCGGTGCTCGCGCCAAGATAACCTCCAACAGCAGTAAGTCACGTTCACCTCAGTTTCACCCCCTCTCCACGATACCCTCCTGCTGGTTTGGGTCCTATCGTCGCACTCGAGATGTCCATTTTTGAGTTCCTCATTCGAATTCTCACACAATCTATTCTGTTACAGCTACCGGATCCATCTATCTCCAGGCTCCCGGCGCAGCTCCACCCGATCAGCCATCGCACGCGCCATGAATACCTCCACAATCCCAGGGTCCGGATCCCACTCCTCCAACAACACCACCACCAACAAGCGCAGCAGCACCGCATCCTCCTCGACCGACCACTCCCACTCCCATTCCCCCTCCTCGCCTCCCCCACTCTCCGCCCCGCCCGCACTCGAGCCCGCGAGGGTGTACGGCCACCACTCGCCCCCGCCCGACTCCCCACCACCGCTGACGCAGGCGACGCTCCCCGCAACGGCGCACATGCCCTCCGCGAGCTCGAGCCGCAGCTCCGCATCGCCCGATGCGGCGTACTCCCCCGTCGGGGCGCACCACCTCGTCCCCATGTCCTCCTCGTCCTCGTCCTCTGGCCTCCAAGGGTCTGGGGGAGGCGGCGGTGGCGGGTACGCGCCGTATAGAAGCGGCACGGCGACGTACCAGGAGCAGTCGCAGCAGAGCAATGGGTTCACGTACGTCCATACGAACCCGGTCTCGCATTCGTCGACGAGCACGGGTGGGTTTGCGGGGTATGGGAATGGGAACGGACATGGGCATACGCATGGGGGGTTTAGCGGGCATGCGCTGCCGCATATCAATACCTCCTCGCCGGTGCTGCATTCACAGCATTTGGACGGGCACGGGCATAGTCCGAATACGGCGCCCATGTCCTCGAGGCATTCCATCTCGCACATCTCGCATCCGCAAAAATACCCCAACGGGGCTTCGAATGGGGTCAACGGGGGTAGCAACGGGAGCGGGGCGGCGGCGTCGTCGAGCGCGGGCCCCGCCTCGCCTGCCTCTTCGCATTCCGTCTCCTCGCATACGTCCGGCCCGCCAACGCCTTCGTATGTGTACCACGACGACCCGCACGCGTACCACCACTCCTCGGGGCTCATCCCCGACACGCTGCTCCCCTCGCACCCGCACCCACACCCCCAACACCAACACCAACAACACCAGGCCCAGCACCAGCATCCGCACCCGCATACTCAGCATCCTACCCAACACCAACAGCACCAGCAGTACCCGCCGCTTAGCAGGTATACGTCGCCGCCGCCTACGCTTGCGCCGATCCAGGTCCAGGGGGACCGGTACCTGCGCCGTGGGAATGGGGCGGGGGATGAGAGGCAGGGGCAGGGGCAGGGACAAGGTGGACAGGGACAGGGGGGGTACCTGCATCACCCGCAGCCGCAGGGGATGGGCGCGGAGTATGGGTACCATGCGCATGCGATGGGTGGGGGGTTGGGCCATGGGGCATGGAAGGCGGAGAGTGGGATGAGGAAGGGGATTGGGGCTGTTGTTCAGTGAAGCGGGCGTGGATGCGTGTGTGTATGTGCTGGTTTTTTTCATTTTCTTCTTCGTTTGGTCTACGTGGTTTTCGTTGCTGTCAAGTCTCATCAATCATCTCTCAAGTCTTATCCTCTCATCTCAATGTCTGAATTATCGTGTACTCTCCCATTCCAAAGTCGTCTGCTCCTCCATGGTTCACAGTCTATAATCAACAGCCCTCCACCCCCTATACAACCATACATTGCGCTATTATGTCTCATCTCTCATTGTTCTTATGTCCTGTAATCCCGTCCCTGAGTCTCGTTTTTTCCTCAAGTAATAAGCTTGAGATGGCTTGGGGGTGGGGTTTTGTATGTATTGTAATGTTACTTGATACCTGATACTTACGATCGCGACTTACTACCGCCACTAGCCTACTCTTACATTCTTTTTTGTAGATATTGTTGATTGTGTTTATATATCGGAATATACCCGTTTAAAACTCTTCTCTGTCCCTGTCTCTGTATTTCTCGACTCTGCATGTATATCTCTCTATTCCAATCACAAGCCCACATCAAGTCTGATGAGACGTTGTGAGGACGAGATGATACATGACTCGTCGCAATGATCGGTACATAACACCACTGACCCGATATGGAAATTTATCAAAGCGTAAGTGAGATGACACACGGACCCGTCAGCCACCTGAATCTGAATCTATCATCTCTTGAGGCGTACTTGATACCTCGACCCGCCGCCGCCACTAATTGCTTTTCGGTGATTGATTGCGGGACTGGTCCTTAGGTCTTTGTGGTGCTGTAGTGCTGTGTGATTTTTCTGTGATACCGTGATTTGGACGGGTTTGAACAGCGACTCTGGACTGTGATTTTTTTTAAATTTTTTTTTTGGACGGCACGGAGCGCGAACTTGGACTTGGAAGGAATGCCTAGTGATCTCGATAGGTGAGCAAGAACAGTGTCTTTTGATCGTAATGTTATCTCTTATGGATTTTCTCGTGTTTCGTGTTTCGTGTTTCGTGCTTTGTATCTTTCTCTTTTCGTTTCGTCAACTATCGATTTCTGATACCACTCCACCTCGGCCTCCACTCAACGATCCAACCGGTGATCACCTACCCCACCCACCCACCCTCGCCACCTTCACCACCGCCTAAACTAAAACCACAACCGCAACCCGACTCCACTTGTCACCCACCCCCCACACACTATACCAACCCACAGACAAATCGAGCAGCTAATCCAATGCGAGCCAATCTCGGAAGAACAAGTCAAACGCCTCTGCCTCAAAGCGCGCGAAATCCTGATCGAAGAAGGCAATGTCCAGATCGTAGATTCACCCGTTACGGTGCGTGTCCTGGGTTTCTTTTTCCTACTTTTCGTTGGCTTATTGGTCTTTGAATTCCTTTCCCTTTCAAATTTCTTCGATATCATGCCACTTTTCTCTTGGGGGCCTGTATGTGGTTTGGGGTTGGGTTTGGGTGGTTTTAGATATGTGGTGATATACACGGCCAGTTCTTTGATCTCATGGAACTCTTCAAAGTCGGCGGGTTCTGTCCAGAGACAAACTATCTCTTCATGGGTACGCCTCCCTTCTTTTCACACACCCCCAAACTCAAACTCAAACTCAAACTCAAACTCAAACACCTCCGTCTTCCCTCCCACACCACACAGGCGACTTTGTCGACCGCGGCTTCTACAGCGTAGAGACCTTCCTCCTGCTCCTCGCGCTCAAAGTCCGCTACCCGGAACGCATCACGCTCATCCGGGGGAACCACGAATCGCGCCAGATCACACAGGTATACGGCTTCTACGACGAGTGCCAGCGCAAGTACGGCTCCTCGAACGTGTGGCGCTGGTGCTGCGAGGTCTTTGATTACCTCGCGCTTGGCGCGATCGTGGATGGGAGCGTGTTCTGTGTGCATGGCGGGTTGAGTCCGAATTTGCAGAGTATTGATCAGGTGAGTGGGAGCTGGGGTGGTTTGAGTTGGGTGGATAAAATGCTCATGTTTTTTTTTTGTTTTTTTTTTTTTGTAATAGATACGTGCTATTGATAGAAAACAAGAGGTACCACACGATGGGCCGATGTGCGACCTTCTTTGGTCAGATCCAGACGGTACACCGCCCTTCCCCTCCCCCTCCCTACACACAAAGACTGACACCCAACCCAACCCCCGATATAGACATAGCAGGCTGGGGCCTCTCACCGCGGGGCGCGGGCTTCCTCTTCGGCGCAGACATCACCAAGGCGTTCGCGCACCACAACGGGATCGACCTCATCGCGCGCGCGCACCAGCTCGCGATGGAGGGCTACAAGCTCATGTTTGATCGGACGATCGTTACGGTGTGGAGTGCGCCGAATTACTGTTATCGGTGAGTCGTTTTTCTTTTTCTTTTTCTTCTTTGCTTTTGGTCCGTTGTTCGTTGGTATTGGCTGATGCTGTTTCTTGGTGTCGTGTTTGTTTGGGTTACGTTCCATCATCCCGTCTTGGCTGGATGCTTCCGGTTATTTCTGCCCATTTTTTCTTTTTCTTTTTCTTTTTCCAACTGATTTTTCTATCCTTTTTTTTTGTCTATTATTTCTGTTCGATTTCGGGTTCTCTTCTGCGTTCTATTCGGTTTCGGGTTTCGTATTCAGTTTCAGGCATAGGGGGCGTGCGTGCCTGTCGCCCGCATATTGGGTGCCTCGCACCGGTATCGGTATCACGTATCGATATCCGTATCCATATCACGTATCGCAATATCGCGTATCGGGTTACCACATATCAAACCTTAGCGGACCATCCCTCGAATCCCCCCTCCCATCACATGGCCGCCCTGGGGCTGGGGAAGCCTCCTGGGGCGTGCTGCCCCAATGGAGTCTGGTTTGATTGGTGGCTTGCGGGGATTGGCGGAGCCCTTCGCAGCCACTAAACCTCGCACCCCCTTCATCACATGTCCCGGATCGTTAGGGTCGGGTCGTGTTGACGCTTGACGGCCATCTCGTTGATTTATTGTTCGTTTCTGGGTTTCTGGTGTCTGGTTTCTGGTGTGTCTCGGTTACGGTTGATTGTTTCTAGTCCCTCATTCCTCGTTTCTTATTGATCGTTCATCGTTGGTCGCTTTTGGCATTCTTTTTTCGTTAATCGTTAATCGTTGATCATTTGATCGCGTCTCATTTTTTTTTTTTTGATTCGATTCATTCTCCTTCTCTTCGTTCCCGTTCCAATCTCATTATTTATTCCCATTTTCTCCATTTCCCAATCCTCAATTTCCCGTTTGCCATTTTTATATTTTCTCGATTTTTCTCGATTCCTCAATTGAATGGGAATGAAATGAATGGACGTCAACGATGTAATGAAATCATTCTCTGCTGATTCTTTGATTTTCTGATACCGATACTGATACCAAATACCAATTACTGACTCACACTTTCTCCCATTCCGCCCATCTTGTACATCTCGTATCCGAATCCGACAGGTGCGGGAACGTTGCCTCCATCCTCGAGCTAGACGAGCACCTGGGCCAAGAGTACAAGGTCTTCCAGCACGCGCCGTTGGTAAGTCTTATTTCCCGCTTCTGCCCATTTACCGTTTTCGCGAGTCCTCTTGTCTGTCTTGGGAAATTTCGGCCACTAAACTCACATCCGGGAGTCTACTTCGGTCCAAGTCGGTTCCTCCTCCCCCCGCCGCCGTACGTGATAATGATGGTGGCCTGCCTTGCATCGTCCTCGTTCCCTCGTTCCCTATTCTTCTATATTCCCCGTGATAAACGACACTAAATGACGCTGTCATTATATCCAGGACGTCCGATCGATACCCGCAAAACGGCCGCCCGCCGATTACTTTTTGTAATAATAAAACATACTTCATATCCTGCGCAGCGATGATCGAAAATGAAAAATTAGCCCTCCCCCTCAAACACCAAACCACCCCGGTCAAGCCTAACACCGCATCAACGGAACGGACCCACAGTAGAAGAGAAAAAAAGAAGACAAGCAAGAAGCAAGAGGCAGAAGGGTATGGGACACCGCACACTGGCCATGTTTTTCTAATATTACGGAAAAGCTTAACCCACGAACCCACGATTACTAGATTATTACGGTTCGCAGTCTACACACAACCACCCCTTATCACCACCACCACCTTTACCCTTACCATTTCCCAAACACGCAGGCAACCGTAGTGGTGGTACTCAGGCTGGCGTTGCGTGTCAAATTTAGCGAGAAACGCCACCGGTAGTATTATTCTTGTATCTCCATAAACAGTTCCCCTTACATAGTAATAGATTACGCTATATGGCCTTGGCCCATTCCATGTTCGCTGGCACCGTGGACGTGTATAGCATATGGCGTAGTCTCGGCGTTCCGTATATACCGGGCACAACTTTATTTTCCCCCGGTCATACCACCTCTGTAACTGGCAGTGGCACTTAATGCTATCAACAGTTGGTTCAAAGCTGTCTGTCTGGCCGTCTGTCTAGAATACGGTTTTTCTGATCTAGATATGTAATCGTACTCAAGAAGCATAACAGGAATAGGCAATGGACGAGATGCTAGAAACGTAAGGATAGAAAAAGATGGAGGAGAAAAGAATCCGGGCATTCGCATGACAATAGAGTATGGTGTATACTATGTAAGATGAAATCGTGATGACAAGTTGGGCTACAAGTTGCTGTGATAGGACGTATTTCCGATACAGAAAAGAGACAAGTCAGAGCTGTATACACATGCGCAAGGAGAAAGAAGAGGGGGGTGAAGAGGCGAAAAAGTTTATGTCCTGCCCTTGGGAGCCGTCTTGCTGAACAGCTTCGCCTTCTCGATGGCGGCGTTACCTGATGATAAAGATAGAAGCCAGTCAGTCAGTTAAGAGTCGAGGATGAGACTCTCTGAAACCCGGGTAAAGAAAGAAACGTACTCTGCTTGACAAGGTTCTTTTTGTAATCAACGATGGTGATATCCTTCTTTGTCAAGTTCTTGATCGTCTTGTCTGCCACCTCCCACAGCTCTTCCGCCACCTGGGAAATCAGCCCTAGACAAAGTAAAACAGCGCTCAGCAACGGCGGTGATAAACAGTGTTCAAAACAGCAGATGAGGGACGCACGGAAGTCGTGAGAGACAATGACGACACCGCCTTCAAACTCTTTGATGGCTTTCGCCAGTGCATCGATAGACTCCATGTCCAAATGATTGGTAGGTTCATCTACACATCTCGTCACCAATTAAATTGTCAAGATAAAGCATAAAAAGTTTACATACCGAGCAAAAGGATATGTGGATGCTCCATCGCTAGTTGCGCAAAGACGACACTGCATTAACGTTATGATTAGCGACCAGGGTGCCACTACATTGCTCGACAGATCCGCCTACCGGTTGCGAAGTCCGTCAGACAGTTGCTTGATCGGCGCTGTCTGATGCGCTCCAGACAACCCAAACCTTCCCAGTTGCGACCGCCATGCCTGGAAGGGGAGAGCAAATGTTTTAAGCGAGGGGTGAAAAAAAGGCTAAATGACGAGGACGGACCATGATATCTTTCTCAGGATACTTTTGGGAGAAGAGCGTCTGGAAGTACTCAATGGGGCTCGAGTCATAGGGGAGCTGGTCTGCGGAGTGTTGCGAATACTTGGCAAGTTTCAGGGCGGAATGTTTTTGGACGGTGCCTTCACAGGGCTGGAGCACCCCCGTGATCAGATGGAGTAGAGTAGACTTTCCTGTACCGTTCGCTCCAAGAATAGCGACGCGTGAGTCCATGCTACAAGATCAGGCAATTGAGCTGCGATAATCGGACCCCAATGGAGACGCCAACTTACTCGATACCGAAAGAGAGCTTCTTATACAGGTAATCCTCCTTTTTGCCAGAGTACGAGAATGCCACCTCGTCAAAGGCAATGATGGGAGGCGGAAGTCTTCTGATGTCCTCGAAATTGAATCTGTAAGGCACAGGGGGTGAGGTTCATTGTAGATGGGATAAGGCGGCCCAACACCTACCTGAGGGGTTTAGGCGTTTCCACTTTCTCGATGAGACCCGCGGCTTCCATCTTGTCGATGATCTTTTGTTTAGATTTGGCCTGGCGGACGAGATTGGCGTAGGTACCAGCGGATGCAATGAATCTAACCAAGTATACTCAGAGGGATCACTTTAAAGCCACAGGCAACTCCGTACGCACTTTTTGATATGTTGAATTTCCTCCTGCTGTTTATGGTACGCCTTCATTTGGTTGACCTCGTTTTCTTGTTTTGTCTTGACATATGTTGAGTAGTTACCGGTATAGTACACCATTTTTTTCTTGTGGGTAAGATCCATAATGTTTGTGCAGACAGAGTCCATGAAATCCTGCGAATGCGAGGTGATGACAAGGATATGATTGTAGGTCGACAGGTACGCCTCCAACCAGACGACAGCCCCGAGATCCAAGTGATTCGTAGGCTCATCGAGCAACAATAGATGGGGTTTGATAAAGAGTGCACGAGCGAGTGCGACACGCATACGCCAACCACCACTCATATCTTTTGTAGGCTTCTTCATCATCGTCTGCGTGAACCCGAGACCGTGGAGTATACTTCCCGCCTTCACCTCAAAGGTAGACGGATCCATCTCCTCCAGCTCCTCGTACGCAGCATCCAGCGCCAACTCATCCACATCATCCGCTATCGAGAGCTCCTCGATCCGGGCCTCCAACTTGGCGACCTTCTTCTTGGCGGATGCGACGATGAAATCGACGGCGTTAACGTCAGAGGGCTCAGCCTCGCCCCGCACGAGGTAGATGTCGATGTGATCGGGGATTTCGATATCGCGTTCAGCGATGGATTGCAGGAAAGTCGACTGGTAGTTAAGCGATCATGATTAGCCGCGCGGCAGGATGGGAGCTTTCGCTGACACAAAACTCACTTTTCCGGATCCGTTCTCGCCCAACAGCCCATACCGTTGCCCATAGTTCAAAGACACCTCTGCTCCTTCGATAAGAAGCCGTCCATGGAACGAGAGTGTGTAAGCATCGATTTTGACATCCCGACCCTTCACATCAGATACCAGCACGCCTGCAGCGCTCCTGCGCGATCGTCAAGGTGGGCTTTACTATGACTGGGCGATTACTCACCGGTCGGTGGCAAGAGACAGCTTTGCCATTGTCGTCAGGTCGTCCGTGCTGGTAGCAGCGCTCATGCTCGTCATCGGTGTGTTGATGGCACTGCCATTTGTGGATCCAGCTGGCGTCGTCGAGGACGACGCAGTCCCTCCAAGACCAGCATTCTTCTTCGCAGCCTTTTCTGCGAGTCGTTTTTGTTTCGATGCTGAAGGAGGCATTACAATGTAGGGGTAAGAAAGAGGAAAAACAGATGGGCGGATTGGCTGGAAAACCAAGAAATCGATTCTATCGCAAAATTTTGGCGTAGATCAGTCGGAGTTTGATTTCTGTGGCTGTGCCGGCCCCGAAAAATGACTTCAATGACCACGTTAGGCGCGGTCCTTATGTATTTGAGGGGACGAAATTTTTTCATTGTAATCGACATGAGGAGGCCATGCGTCCGTCCTACCCGCATCTCAACGAGTGATAGACAAGTCCGAAGGGCAGACAACCACGGAAACTTGGGGCACCTGAGCCGATGACATTCATACCTCATCGATGGGCTGCGAGGCGCCGAACAGCTTTTCCCTGTGAACCCCTGCAACGTTGTCAGGCGAGAAGTCGGCACTTTCGCAACGCTTATAAGCTTACCTGAGAGGATCAATGATTAAAGGGTGCAGCTTTAAGGAACGTTGCGTCATATCACCCTCGCCCCGCTAAAATTGTCTGCTCCACATTATTGTAAGAGTTGACGAGGAACACCCTGACCGAGACTTTTAATTCATCAGCCCATCAGTTCGGATTGATACTCTTTGTCAGGCATCACGGAAGTTCCTCATAAGCCAAGCGCTCGGGCTATACAAGCCAATAGTGTTACTAGGCTACATCCCTGTACATAGGGAAAAAGGTTAAATACAAATGAACATGAGTGATAGAAATACTAATACCCACCATCACCCTCGCAATGTACCCACACCCTGAGGCCTAGGGAATACGGCCCCGAAACGATGTCACAGAAGGGTCAGTCCTGTGCCCGAGTTCAGCCCGAGTTCCCTGGTGGGAGGCTAAAGTCTAGATTGATCGACGCCCTCCGATGACCGTCTGCCCTGCCAGGATCCAACCTCTTTCTACCTCTACATTGAACGATGGTCCAAGTACCATTCTCCCAGCTGAATCGTAACCAAGAAGCCCCAACGGTGACCACACGGTTTCGCATTAACCGGGTCCTGTCTCCACGACATGCTCTTCCAGCAATATGGGTACTAGATACCAGATCTAAAAAATTGAAGGCTCGCATTTGGGCGGCATGTAACAATGAACGGAACAGTGGTACTGGTATTCACCCTGTCGCATCCGACCCCGGGCAGCTTATCCGAAGCACTATGCTAAGCGCTCATCCCAACGAGGCACAGTGATTAGGCGGGGGGAGCCCTCACCCACACCCGCACCCTGAGAAGATCGCAGGATATAAACACGGTTGTTGCCCGAGGGCTGTTATCGATGCCGGCGGCGACCATAAAATTCGACTCACTACGAACCCCATACGAGCGGCTCGTGGGCGTCCGGGTGAGCGTTCATATCATGTATGCGGTAGACTTGGTTGACTGTGCATTATGGACAATTGTCGGCTCTTCATTTGTCCACGTTTCTTGCCCATTGACCAGATGTTCGAATCGCAGATAGCGATTTTCTGAGAAGGCGCACTTTAGGACGACATGAAACAGTGGGAGATAGAAGCACCGTACTATTTGTAATATGGGTTTTGGGAATTTGGACGGCGAAATCATCACAAATACTCCTTCCATCCAGAACATAAGAAGTCCCAGCATCGCGCCGAAAAAAAACCAAGTCCCACGCGATGAAAAACTTTAAGAAGCATCTTTCTCTCAAAACCAGATCAGCGAAGTCGAGGTCTCGATAAAAGGGTCCGGATTAAGCGCTTTCATCTCTGGCTCCTTTGGCGACCGCGCCTGTTCTGTCTTGTTCTTAGCGTCAACAACCGCATATCGACGAACGCCCGAGATTGCTGAAACTATCCCCGTGTCGTTGAATGGAACCGCACCACGGGAATGTGACGACATGGGATCGGCCGGCCGTTTAATCGAGGTGCCTGGTGATCTTCGACCTATCGAGTTTTTTTTTCGCGTGCGGAGGAGGGTCTGGCCGTTACACCGCGTGTGGGGCACACCCTCAACCAAGTCCGGCGCTGAGTCTGAACACACGACGTTTGTGTTGGTCAGTAGTTGATCCTATCAGGAGAGTAGGTCACTGACAGTTTCTATCTAGCTGTGAAAAAATACAATCTGGGCCGCTGGGGTACCGGTAAGCGAGACCTTGGCACCTTATAAGCTTGAGTAAGCTTGAGCCTATAGTCTTCGGTAAAACTGGCTCTAGAGCTTTTGACTTTCGACGGAACGAATGTTATGGGCCAGCCCTCCGCCTTGACACTGTTTGATGATCAGGAAGCATACAGTATATAGTAAATCAACATACAGATGGCTACCCTCTACGGTTGCAAATAGCTCATGCATGTATCATCCAAAATGGAGTCGAGGATGCAGCGAAGAGTTCCGCCCAAATCGCTCATTGATAGGATGAGCGGATCTCCTGTGGCTTTTCGTCCAGTCACAGCCAGAACTATGGCGAGGCTGAGAAAATGAAGGTCGGCATTTGTGGAGATCCTGGGAAATTGGTCGAGGCCAAAACCCAACAATTGAGGAACCCCAATTCGAGATCACCGTTCGAATAACCACCGACCTGTTACATTCGAATCAGCTTCTTTCACGAAAAACGACACATTCAGGCCCGAAAGGACAGAAATAGCTACCATCAAGTTCGAATTCGCAGTTGAACCAAAAAGCCAAGTATAACCACAAGGATCATTCCATCGCTTCCGAGTGAATAGGCGTGTCAGCGCAGACATTTAATGATAGATTGTCACCCATGTCGCATCCAGAGGGCTTAAATTGTCGATTTCATGAGCCGGGAAGCGAAGGAAGAAGAAAAGACCAGTCGGAAACTAGAGTGGGATCAATCAAGTCACTGGAATGAAGTCGGTTTTTCGCCTAGCGCTGGCAGCTCGCGCCAACGTGACCAACAATTCGGGGCTTGAATTCGACCCAAATACATGTTTTTCCCGCTCACTTCGGAACCTTTTACTGGAACGAGCTCTAAATGCTATTACATCCACTTTTACGAGGGCGAGTGATCATGAAAGTCTTATCCGCCGACTAAATGAATGGAAAGGGGGATCACATGGCTATAGTCATCGTTTCGCGTATGCACCCTAACAACCTTATCATCCTTTCGATTGTAGTGTGGCTGGAACTAGACTGATACCCCACAGTTTACTTGCCACATGACAAGAGAGGGTGGACTGTCGGGGCCTCACGCAGTATCATTTGATCCCTTCCGACAAGTCTCAAGATCTCAAAGATCAATCTCTGTTTTTTCATCAATGACCACCAAATACGAACCATTGACCAAACTTGGAGGATTTTGTTTACTTATTCCCATCTAGGATTGCCTCCTATCTTTTGAAGGAATGCCCAAAGTATGTATATACTATAAGATGCCATGTGAATATCCTGATTTCAATGTTACCCAGATCGGGCAATGGGATCGTCCATACATCTCAGACGACGTTTTCGGGATGCTTGAATCTATGCTGTAAGATATTATCATTTAACCCAATCAAAAACCGATAGGCCTCTTGTGAGTGGTGGGAACCTCGTTTCAGCATAACGTCACCTTCGCTGCTACCTAGGCAAGAGCACGAATATGATCTATCAAGTTATGTGCAATGAGAAAACTAAATTATACCCATTTTCTAGTCAAAAGTTTCTCTCAGATTCGCGGAATCAACGAACTTGAAGGCGACATTTTTAACCATGAGCACACACAATTGATTGGAGAGTCGAGATCTCAAAGATCAATCTCTGCCTTCTCATTAATGACCGGTGAAACGAATTGTTGACCAAACTTGAAGGTCATCTTTCCAGATAACTCATCCAGGAACAACGCAACCCCTATATTCGAAGGGAATTAGAAAGTGCGTAGACCACCACGTGAATACCCTGGTCTGAATATTACCTAGATCAAGTATTGAAATCGGGAATTCATCTATCTGAAAACTCTTTTCGAGTTACTAAAACCTACGATGCCAAAATACTCTCAATCAGATATCAACCCAAATCTAATAATCAGTATGCGAGTGGCGGTGACCCCTTTCCCCTTCCAAAATAACATTGCCTTTGCCACCTCCTAGGCTAGAGCACGGGTGTCGAGCGCAATTTATCAAGTCGCGTGCAACTAGAAGAAGTCTCCGCAGTTCACCGAACTGTGCTCCTCCCCTTTCTGAAAGCGTCACACTCGTTCGCGGGGTCAACAAAACTTTGAACGATATTCTCAACCGTTGATATACATTTGAAAACATCGAACTGTGCTGGAAGGTTTATCTTTTATCGCGTGAGTGAGACGTTCGATGCGTTTTAGATAGGTGAGATATATACCCTGTAAAGAAGCTTCTTGATCTTGACACTTGAACGCCAATGTTAGTGACGGCAACCGTATCCATTATTATCAACTACTACTTGTTATTCCTCTTCGCGAAGGTGTGATTATTCTAGTCTTTTCCCCAAAGCATTAACTCTGATTCGATCCAAAGCACTAAATACTGACCTGTAACCCCTATAACTTCATTGCGTGAGGGGCTTTTCGATGTGCTCTAGGTACATTAATCTGATAATATACCTAGAAACCTCCTGATTTAGATGCTAGTAATTACCAAACTAGAGCTAGGCTTACGCGAGTTCTTCCATGCCCGTCATTCATCAAATCATTTTCTCGCTGTTTTTGTTTTTGCGACGACGATGTT
This sequence comes from Collybia nuda, assembly GCA_015584075.1. Taxonomy (NCBI): domain Eukaryota; kingdom Fungi; phylum Basidiomycota; class Agaricomycetes; order Agaricales; family Clitocybaceae; genus Collybia; species Collybia nuda. The sequence continues at coordinate 20,181 of MU150260.1, forward strand.
GGCCCCTTTCTTGTGACCTTCTCTGCATTAACTGGACCAGCAATATTTAGGATGGCGTCAATTTAACCATGGTTCTGTAATAATAACACATGTCCTACAACGCTCGTGGCTTTATTCGGTAAGTGAAACTATTATTACGTTGTAAATTTGTGAATTCGACGTATTCTATAGGAAAGCCCTTATGGTTTGGGTGTTTTAGACTTCTTCCGTGTTCATCATGATCGCCTCCTCGCTCCCCATTTCCTAGCGTTCGCAATGTCTTACGTCTCTTCTTTAGCATGAAATTCAGCCATGCAATTCAGGTCGACGAACATACGTCGCAAATCCCCACAAGACATTTATAAACTCAACATCAAATCCGTCGAGGAGTGCTTCCCGTTTTTCGAGGAAATATCACAGAAAGTAAAGATCGCTCTCCTATGTTGGCATTCTGCGTGCTGAGGGGCCGGCTCGTCGGTGCAAGTATCTATCTCAGATGACTTCTCCGCAGGCGCAAGAGCGTATCTCTTCACACGATGCTTATTAACACCAGTACAGGAATCCCAACTACTCCAAAAAGGTTGGATTCGCTTCTGACTAATGGCTCTCCAGCTCACCATGAGTCAAAGTACATTCCTTCTGATGAATCGCGTGTACTAAAGAAAAGACAGGGCGCGTCAATTCAAATCCTTCTTCCCCTCAGCGCTTCTATTTCCTGTGGTGATAAGTCCATTTAAATCGTGATAGAAGACACTGTAACATCCAGGAATACTGAAGATTACTCAAGAATGGTCCCCGGTAACCTCGAATGAGTGTATGAATGTTATATACTTGCATTGCAAGTCTGGTAGAGACCCGATGATCCACGACGCACTCGCGATAATCCTGGATTCCTGGATATCATGGGAGTTTGAACCGTCGAGAACCGTTATGGGTGGATTTAGTGGTAGGTGAAACAGAAAACTTGTGAGATTGAAGGATACTGAAATGTTAAATCGTAGTCGCTGTGTCTGGTTGGACCTAAATGGGATAAGTTGAGTCATTGATGCATGCTATACCTCCGAAACACCAAGATACACGGTGTTATCAACGCTTTCTTAAACACTGGGAAATCGAGCACAAAATTACCATGTGTTGCTTGCAAATTCGTCCTATGGCGGGGCTCGTCGAGTGTTAGTAATGTACACGGCACATGAAACATCATATTCCTCCCGATTGACCGTGTACCTTCGGTTTTAGGTGATCTGTTTTTGGACAGTCTGTTCCGACAAAGTCATACGACTAACGTACTACGGGAAAATTGCAATTACCACCATATCCTACGGACCGACTTACAGTGGCACTTATCATTCCCTGCGATGTTGAATGTAATGGAAACTAGAATGGGCCACCTCATGCAACCCTCTTTGGCAAGGCGTGGTTGAGCATTCTTTTTTCTCTCAGGGAGACCAAACCCTCCAGAAGCTAGAACGCAAGAACACTATCTGGACATTCTACGACACCAGTTTATTTGTTATATGTTCCATTGGACAATTATACAAGGGCCTTGAACCAAAGTATTACCACACCGACGAAGGGAGAAAAAAAGTTAGTATGCTTATGTCAAAGGATGGGATCATCACTCAACTCGACGAGGGTAGGTGGAACTAAATTCCAAATCGTATCTCCTGTATCTTTACTTTTCTCCTAGCATATAGGAGTTTACCATCATGGAGAAAACTTCGCCAGAGGAGCTCCAATTCGTCGAGGATTATGTAGCGATAAACGCGCTGGATCAACCTCTTGCTCACTAATAGGGAATGCGACCTCCCATTTACCTCACACAGATTCGAGTCCCGCCAAATAGGTAATGTCCGCACTACGCATCCATTGTCTGCCATGATATTGAATGTAATAGAAACCCGATTGAACCACCATAACCTCCGCCTCTACGCAACTGTCATTGATGAGGCATGATTAAATGTATTTTTTTGCCTTTACGGAAGAGCAAACTTCCCAAAGCCATAATCCATTTATAGTGTGAGAATACATACCACTTAGGCACTATTGGAAGCTATGCACTGTCTTCCACTGCCTGCTCCTATCAACATACCCCAGCAAGAGTTGTTAAGGTAAGTCCTACACGAGCGAGTGGAATCACCAACGATACTACCTATTACCTATGTAGCTCGAACAATCTTCGAGGTCAATTTCATTGTTTCAAGCTAAGTTCCTGTACTACAGGGCCTGCCCCGTAGTTTTATGTTTATGCTAATAAATTTGTTAAAAAAAAGTCGGAACACCAATTTACGACTATTCATTCCATACTTTACTTTACCTAGTTTCGGATATAAGTATTACCTGTGAGGGATAGGAAAATAATTTGTATGCCTACGTCGAAGGATAGGATAACAGCGTACTCCATTATCGTAGGTATAATACCACCTCAGACTTTATCTCATAAGCATTCACATTTATGTTGATAGACAAGGGTGTATCGTCGTTGTTGCATACAAATAAACTTGCACTGAGGAATGGTTGATGCCCCGACGTCTAGGTTCACTGTTTCCTTTCTGTTTTGATCTCATGAATCATCATATAGCTTACCGAACTCCTTGAAACTAATTGTGAAAAATCCAGCGGTCTAGAGGAAAAAATCCCAAGGAGAACAGACTTAATTGTGGATCGTTCTAGGTATTTCTGTAAAGATTAAACGATTTCCTGCGACCCCAACTATATATTTTAACTAATAACCACCCATGAATCACGACGCGGTGATAGCCCGATTTGTATCTAGGAGGGCGCAAAAAAATCTATGTTCAAGGCTCATCAAACCCCACCGAAAGATCATATCAGTAATTACATTCACTCGAGCATTTTTTACTAATACCAATTCACTCACCCGTTAGATTGATCATCCATATCGACGAAGTTAAGAAATGCTCATTTAGTAACGACGAGAAGAAATGATAGGTAACGACGTGGAGAAAGTATCCTAGGTCCATCTTTAAGCTTCTTCCGAGTCGGAGGGACTAACGTGTACTGTGTTATCTAACCTCGGACATAGGTTCGAGGTATTCCCGTTATCTTTGTATTAAATACACCCATCTGAATATCTTGTTGTCTAGGTTTTACGCTTCCCTCTCCTTGCCGGAAGGGCGAGCCATATTTCCTTCGTTGGAGTTCGTGTAAATTTTAAAGAAGAGCCATTAATCTTCTCTTAAATATATTTGCACAGCGTAAGGACCCGGGATCGAAATACGGTGTAGTCCGGGCCTTCTAGGGACCTTCGCCGACGTGGAGCCCAGTTATTATTGAGTAAATGGGAGTAGACGGCCTTCAATTGAGTGTATCTTGTCTGAAGTCCCCTGTCAAAAGCCATCAGATAATCTAAAACCCCTGCTAGATAAGCGAAATGTCGGTCACCGGTATATTTTCAGATTCAACGGCTGGGCGGCCGACGAGATTTTCAGGGGTCGCAAATCAAAAATCGTAACTATCTCTTGTACCGAAAAATATGTTCAGCTGAACGTAGTTGGCATGCGCACAGAAAAAGGACCGACAGCACAGGCATTATATGACGTTGAGTCAGGACAATATAATACTTTGTTGTCAGTGCACCCGTTGGCGTCTGGGAAACAAAATTTTGATGCTACTCATTCCAATCCCGCATTATCATCGACCAGTGGCAGTATATTCGCCCATTTGAGCCTTACAAAGTACAAAGAATTAGAGCAGGCTGGAAGTAACGAAAGTGGTGCCTGCTCACAAAGCCAGTCCGACGGGCACAATATCATGTGGTGATATCTGTCAAAACCGGGCTGGGCTAGTGACCCAACAAACTCGCCCGTGTAAGCAGAACGCTATTCACCCGCGGACCGCCCTACGGGATGGGTTGTCAAAGGGATGTCGCTACTAGATGTTAAAATTTTACGGACTCAGAAGGTTTACTTCGCCCGGTCGCTAAAAACGATATTACACCTTTTATTTGGTGAGTTGCTAACTCTCCCCTCGGGCTGTCATCATATCATGTATTTTTATCTTGGTGTTCTATATTCATGTCTACTCACTTCGTCTCGCTACTCATGTATTTCGTTACGTAGAATTGATGCCGGTGATGGTGAGAAGCACTCGGCCATGGTTGGTGCTATCGATACTCATACAGTTCCCTAGGTGTTCCGCTAGTGACAAGATTCTTGAGTATTGAATCCGTTATATGTACATCGTGACCTTGGATTTGGCGAGAATGTATATGTTCCTTAGAAGGCACCTCGAGTGCTGACATAGGTTGAAAAGCCCGAGGAATGGTGCTACCAAGAGAACTATAATGATGTCGAATATGGGTGGACAGTATTTTTGCTTTTCGAGTCTTGGGCTTATATCCGACCCCGAGGGCTGTTGTACCAGGTGACCATGTCAGCGAAAGGCACATTGGTGGTTAGCCGGTCGTCCTCGACCAAGCCCGAAAAAAGCGCAGAAGGACAAATCCGATTGCTTGCTGACCTATGTTGAGCATGTCAAAGTCAGTTCATTTCCCCCGCCTTTTCGCATAGGCGGTTCGCGGGCGTCCGTATGGACCTCCGTGCGTCCTGAGATTAATGCCGCGTTATGGAGCAGCTGATCGTGGGTTCGACAACGTTGAAAATATTCAGATATCACAGGAAGGAGAGATACTATGTAAAAATAATTTTCATTAAAATAGAAGAGGGGGAATAGAAGAACCGTTACCAGGGATTATCTCTCCCAAATGTTTCCGACGAAGATCAGACCTTTTTAGGGCATCTGGAGTACTAGCGTGTGTATCGACCAAGGTCACGAGTTATGAGAACATTTTCCACATCGCGAAGGCGGCACAAAGTCGAGGCCCCGATGAAGGATCTGATTAAGCGCCTTGACGTTTTTGACCACCGTGCGCCTTTTTATGTACCGAAGGATTTCCGAGAGAATTGAACCATCTATCTGCCCTCTGGGGTAAAGCCATATGACGACATTAGATCGAGAGCTTATCGATATGGATCGGCTGTCTTCGAGTACCACATTTGATGTTGTGGATGAAAATTGCTCTAGAGCGTGGGCGGAACATTCGTCAAACAACGTCCGACGCTGGCTTTGAAATATGACAGTCAGTACTTGAATGATGCTATCAAAGAACTTTCACTGACAGTTTCCATCCAGTAGTGGGTATACGATCTGACCTGTTTGGCCTCCAGCGGCAAGCGAGACTTGATGATCTCGGACACCGATCCGCTCAAACCCATGTTGGCAAAGTTTCGCTCTGGAGCTTCGATAGAAACGATATCAGGAGTTGACCTCTCCTCGACCTAGATTCTCCTGATGGATGGTAAACATACATGATGTAAATTGTGACGTGCAACGCGGACGATTCTCTCTGGTTATGAGTATTTCCCAGTGGCTCCCATTTTGATGTTTTGTTAAGCATTGAGAAAACAGTATGGCCAATGGAGGTGATGATTAGCTCAGTGAAGAGCCGCTGAGGGAGAATATATGTCGGCTTTCGAATTTTGCGGAGGTTTTCTGGAGTTAGCGCCGATACTAGGACGCCGCTAATAAAACAGCGTCAAGTCCGTATCGTAGTCAGGTTTCTCGTACAGCACATCTATTCTCAGAAGTGTTGCGTTGGGTTGGTATTTACTGAAGGACTTTGATGAGAAAGTCGAACCGTGAAAAAGATCATGAGTATAGCAGCCAACTGCCGCAGCCAGCAGTGATGGCCTGATCAACATTTTTTCAGAGTCCCTGTGGCGAAAGTCAAGATGTCGAAATGACAGGAATGTGGAAACGGACCAGAGTTGAAAAAACCTGAAGCCTGGCTTACCAACGTGACCAAACTTCTGCCGCGTGATCATTGATCAAGACCCAAAGATAACATGCCCAAATAGTCAAACCTCTTCCCTGAACCTGGACTATCCCTCTTACCATCAACTTCAAATCTCATAGCTAATCTCTGTGTAATATCCACCTCAGTTCATGCCAAGAAACTCCCAGAATTACCGTGAACTCAGCTCACACACCGGACGAACTCACGGCACATTCGTTGATATCAGAACTTTATCTCCCATGTCCGACAAAAACGTCAGCGCCTTGGGATATGTACATAAAAGTTGACGACCCATAAGCCAATGGCCTGCAAGTTTAGGCGGAAAGAAGGCTAGTATTGCCTCCGTGGGGAGGCTTCGACTTCCAAGTCGCCTTTCAGTGCGATCAACCGAACTATGATAGCTCCATCAAGTACCTAGAAAGGGACATGTTGAATTGTCCAAAATACCATTAGCCACGCCCCCAAGACCTTGTACTCATCCTTCAACGAGCATCCTGTTCACCTCGACAGAGAGTCCAGACCATACCCTCCCCGTGAAAGCGAACCACGAGGACTGTACAACAGCCGACTGAATGGAGCGGTAACCCTACTGTCTGTTTAAAAGAAGTTAGTCTACTTGCGCGCACCGCCTTCGTACCGCTCTCCTCTGCGAAGATCTGCCAACTAATTTATATATCATAACAGTGTTTGGACGTGAACTTGTGGACGTTGAAATCACCCCTGCAGTTCAATGGTAACCTGCCTTCCAGATTCCCAAGTCTACGCGAAACAGCTCCTGTTAAAACGCCATGGCTATCCGTTATGGGTTCCGGAGCCTTATGGGAACTCTGTAGCGTACCGAACAAAAGGCGTCAGGATAGGCGATGTGGGCTATGTTACACCCGATGGTGCATTCGAAACTCTATTCAATCTTCGTGCAGCACGGACAGATCCCATCAATTCTCGTGGTGTGCCAGAAGGTTTTGAGCAGTTTATGGTACCGGAGGATGATATTGTCCATATTCCGAATTACCATCAATCAAACAGTTCCATTACAAGTGCCTCTGCCAAAAAACGAACTATCAGCTGTGAAGGGACGACGCCAGGCATATCGTTGAGTCACCATCCTAACTCCTATCACAATACAGTTTAGTAAACCTAGGTACACCCTCACAGAACCGGTGGTGTAGGAGTAGGGGCGGGCGCCCAGTTCACTTGGGATTCATCTGAAGGCGCAATACTCCACTTGCCGGACGGAGCATCGCGCATAATATCCCCCGCTGAACTTTTCAGAGACACCGCTCTCCACAGCGCGAAAAACTGGTACAAATTCGCTAACGTCACTCTCCGTAGGGGCGTCCATAACGGAGCACTTTACCTCGTCACCGGCTTCGACAAAAGCCGGTCTTGGATGGTCGGTTCATTTTCCGACGCGTCGTCAGATTCCCGGGCATCGCTAACCTTGGACGTTGCGTGCTTTGGGGGTGCCAGAGTTTCTTACTCGTATGCCTGGGAAACTTCTAGTCCTGCCGTTTTTCGGACAGGGCCCACCCAGTCAGTCGTCGATTCTTGTGACGCACTATCCCCCCATAGGACGGCTATATTAAGAGATGATGAGATATTTCACGCCGATGCTCCGGGTGGCCAGAACCAATGTGTCTTTCTTCGTGGATATCGCATCATGCTTCGCACGAACCCCGTATCGTCGATGCTCGGTATTTCGACTAAAGTTTCTGTGGACTCCATCTTGAACACGAGTCCTAAAAATATATTCCAGCCCACCGCGAAGTCTCCTTTTACTTTGTCCGGCAGTATGCCAAGTGCTTACAATGATAACGTCTCTTCCGGGGGATCAAAGACTATAGACTCCCCAGAACCTCGTGATGAAGTAATACTGGAACAATATCCCGACATCTCAGTAGTGAGTTCGATCCTCAAAGCGAACAGATGACCCACTAAGCCAAATTCGGTCTTTTGAAGCCATACCATCCATCAAACGCAATAAATGCTTACTTGTTGAACACCGTGAGCGATAAACCTGAGGGTATATCATGGAGCATGTACTGATCAGAGAGGTCAGGCGCCCCATGCTACGGCGGCCGTCACCCACGATGACGAGTGGTGTTCGGTTATTCATGATGTAGGTCTAGAAATTCTCGACCCAAAGCTTCTTTTTTACCCAAACCTCCGATAGGACGAACCCCACTTTCCAGATGATGAAGCACTGATTACACGGATATCGAACCGATTCGATATCGCAAACTCAAACAGTACGTTTTGGTTTTTTTGTTTTGTTCTTGGATGGCACTTTTCCTCATATTCCCGTTCAGCCTCGGCCTTTCTCTGCCTTAAAGGTCCTAACAGCGGAGAATCAGCGTCCATCGAGAACGCATGTGGTCCATGTGATTAGGTTTTCCATAGCCCTTTAGTTTGGCTTACTTACATTATCGCTTTTTTTTTTTTTGTCAGTCAGACCACCTTCGGAGGCATCAAATCGCCCTGGCTCGAATGAATCGCGTACCTCTCCGTGTTCGGAGGCGCGTCGAGAATCCTATCTAACATCGCTCGCCTCGAGAGTATTCGCACTGCGGAAACGGACGGACCGAACGAACGACACGACCAAACGAAAAGATGCACCAGGAACCTCGAGGTCGGGTACTGGGGAGTGGCCGTATCTCGCGGATTTAACCAACTCGTCGCGTACCTTTGTTGTGGAGAATCGCGAAGATCGAAGGACGACGCTCGCGGGAGCCCCATGGGATCATCGCCGTGGTGTTTCGGAGATGGTCGATTCGGACTCGGACAGCAGGACTGAAAATACTCTCACGTGTGCTCGTGGCCTCCCACGCAAGAGGCTCAAGCGTAATGGGAGACCCAGTACGGCACCGAGCCCCTCCTCGTCCACTTGCTGCAAATGGGAGGGATTAAAGGCAATCAGGCGGCAACGATCTTTCGAAGTATGACCTGACCCACTTTGCGTTCCATTTGATGAGAGGTGAATATATATATATATTAGACTATGCAACCTTTATATCCCACATAATCTCCGAAGAAAAAAAGGGAAAAAAAAAAAAAGAATTAGCTCCATGTATGATTTGTAGAAATGGATCCCATGATTAAGGTCGCAACAGTATTGTCCAAGCCACACATATACAGTACATAATAATATCGGAACGACTTGAGGGGGGGGGGAGATAACACGATATATACTTGTATCTAACAAATAATTTATAGAGAATAATAATGGATAACGGGGGAGGGGGGTTGATAGAATTCCGGAACTACTCAGCTCGGGGTGTATGTTTCGAACGCGGCTTGATTTTGTTACGTTTGAGCGAGAGCGGCCTGTCCCTACCGCGAAGCCGCAAGTAAACACCACACGCATTACACAACTGCGCCCCCGTTTTACTTCGTCGCCAGACCGACGTATGGTGTGTCCGGCAGTGGCTGCACTCCGGGCCCCCCGCCTCCCCGTCCGAGTTTTCCGAAGACGAATCGGCGGCGTCGGCGTCGATGAGTTCCTGCGGACGGTGCTTGTTCCTCTGTTGGAGGTATAGCCCGCATGCGTTGCACAGGGGTTTGAGGGTCGTGGGCTCGCGTCTCCACAGGGGAGTCGACGTGGCGTGACAGTGCGAACAGCTCTTCCCGCCCGACGAGCTGTCGAGACTCCCCCTGCGGGACGAGCTGCTCGACGCCGGGGACACGTGACGCCCCACAGCCGGCGGGGACTGCGAGTGCGAGTGCGAGTGCGAGTGCGAGTGCGAATGGGAGTGGGAGTGGGAGTGGTGCGGGGGTGGTGAAAACTCGGGTGGGAAAGTGTACGCATGAGACGCGATAAAGGCGGATGCGTCAGATGGTGATGCCATGGACTCGCTCCACGATCCCGTGTCAAAGCTCAGGAACTGGCTGTCGGAATGGGGAGGCCACTGGAAATGCTCGCCCGCGCCGACACCGTGCAATGAGCCCCCACTAGCGAGCCCGGTGCCCTGCTGTGGGCCAGACCGCTCCCAGCTGACCCGCTCCATGGAGTGCGCACCCCCGGCGCTGGCGGCGTTCGGGATGATGCTACGTGGCATCTCGGCGGAGATGGGGGTGAGCATGGAGTGGGCGATGTCGGCGTCGGTGCGGATTCGAGGGTTTGGTGGGACGCGACCGTGGGCATTGGGGTATGTCGAGGTCGACCTGTGTAGTTGTTCGTTTGGCGTGTAGGGAGGCGAAGGGTAGGAGCGATAGGCTTCTCGGATATGTGATGGGTCGGATATCGGAGTGGGTTGATGGTAAAAGTTGGTGGTGGTGGCGGTGGCAGTGGCGGGTCGTGCACGGTGTATCGCGCCGGTCGCGCTTGGTGGAGCTGGAAGCCAGAGAGTTAGTGGTTGGAGCGCGCTTAATGTGTCGATCGCTCACTTGAATAGTCCCATGCACCGTTCATTGAAGCAGGCGATAGACTCGAGTAATGAGGGCCAGGGGTGGGGTACGCGTCGTAGGGTACGATGTTGTTAAGCGCGTAATGAGACGAGTGGGCTCTGTCGATATCGAGGAAGGAGTCAAAGAGAAGGTTCTGGTGAGCCATTTATTTAAGAGCAGTTAGCTGTATGGGAGCCGAAGATGATGGGATGTTAGGAAAATAAAGGAGGCTCTTTGTACTAGAACAGAAAGCCTGAGTTGAGAACCCCGGGGCGAAAAACCTGTGTAAGTCGGTTATCTCCAAGAAATGCATCTGGCAGTCATGTAGGTAAGATCGGCAAACATCAACTCACATCCACCCTTGACCAGATGCGATCGGCCACCTCGAAGGGGGAATATCCGAGTACAGAGCGAAAGCGTCATGATTTGTGGTTCGTTTCAACCGTCTATGAGGGTTACAACCTGTCAACAAACAATCGACGCACCAACACGCAAGACACCGGGCCACACCAGATTGATCCCCAATCGAGCGGTTCACTCGTCCGTTCGCTGGTTCGGTTCTCTCCCTTGTGACGTAAACAATATCCCTTTTTCTTCCGTTTTCGCCGTCGGTCTCGGATAATTTTCAACACCAACAACAGAACACCAAGGAAGAAGCACCACTCCCATCAGATCACCCGACCCCCGTGTTCAGGGGGATTAGCGTCCAGATGTCCCCGCGACGCGCCCAACCAGCATCTTCACAAAAACAAAAAAAAACAAAAACGACCCAACGAATCCCAATAAATCCTGCCAACTGCATACAGCCCCATCGTCATTTATTACTCTCCAGCGGGGCTCCACTGCGCGACGTTGCATATCGTTTCAGCTAGTAGATACCATAAAAAACCAAAAAACGAGGGTCGCAAACTTATACCTACTTTTGTCATGACAGGTTCGACTCGGCTTCCAGTGGGACCCGGCCCGGCTATGAAAGACCACCTGATTGGCACTGAACCGATTAAACACAGGTCATCTTATGGCTCCCAACGTTATCATTCATTCCCAGCGATTCGTCGTAGGATCCAGTTTCGTGATGGACATACAATACACAAAAGGGCCTCGTGTACGGGCGCTACACGAGAGGCGGGGGATGCTGTCCCTGCAGCACCAAGCCAAGAGTAACATAGCTCTGGAGGAGTGAGCCCTATATTACCAACCATCGGCAATGTTCTGCCGGCTTTGGGAAAATCTAATTGGCTCCGGAAAACCCTGAAAGTCAGTAGAGTCAGAGGTGAAAATTAAAGTAAAGGGTATAGACTTCAGAATGCGCGCTGATCATGTCAAACAAAATGCCAAGATACCAACAGACGCATATCACCAATAATACATATCGTTGCGGGGCCACAGGTTACGACACAAACGCCTTCAGATCCCGACGAAATAATGCAGTAGACCCGACTTTTTTTTTGAGTTTGTCGTTATGCAAGTGTTCCACATGGACAGGCACCACTAAACGCTTTATGACCTGCCCAAACGGAGGATGGGAGGGGGGCGGTTCCTAAAAGCGATGATCCGTTGGGAAACTCTCTCGCCAGCTCCAATAAACGGCCCTTTTCCGAGTAGGCTCCCAAACCTTCGTTCATTCGTGCCTGACATAGATTAGTGCCCAACTCTCAAATCACAGATATGACAGTTGCGCTTCGTAGCAACGACGCATTTAACACACGCGCGTCCATGATGTCTCTTTTGAGGCTGTCGAGGTCTTGGGATATCAGTGGCTTGTTTTCATCAAAACACGAACCCGGCCCGAGGTTCGTCACTTCCCAGGATCTTTTATGTTTGAGTCTGGATGGCAAAGGCCCCTAAACGTAACCCATTACAACATACTTTTGTATTGAACGGACCCACATACTTCAAAAAAAGAAGTCAGGCTTCTTTCCTTGGCACGGTCAGAAGTCCAGGATTAGCGCCAACTACAGTACTTGTTGTAAAGTGTCTTCGCTAAACCCTTCGTTTGAATCTAAAGGATCAGTGGTTTCGACAAAAGATGGGCATGGGCACGATCGTGAGTCATCTGATATCCGAGGCGCTGGTCGTCGTAATTTGTTACCATAGACAAGGTGGCATTCGTATACGCGCGGAAGCGGCAGCGGCGGCCTATAGTCTAGTGTTTCCTCGAGAGTCGTCCCTCCGTAACGAACGGCGGTAACGTCAGCGGGTCCGCCTAACTAGGTAGTTTTCCCCCCCCTCCCCATCCATCCATCTCGACGTCGAAATCGAAATCGAAATCGCAAGAAATGAGATTAGCACGCGCCCGTGGATCTCGCGTAATTCCTTATATCGGAAAAAAAAGGTCCTCGAGTTCAGATGAGCCAGGCCGCCTCCTCCCTCTTCGTAATCGTTTTGTTTACCCAGGTGATGCCGCGCAGTTATAACGTTCTGTTTTTTTTGATGGGAGTGCGTGCAATGGACGGAAAGGTGTAAATGAATCCACCAATAAATGCTGATGCGTGATGGGTCCTGAAGATATGGAGTGGATCGTCGTATCGAGGATGAGTCGAGCGAGCAAACTCAATCTCCAAAAAAACCACGGTAGATGAAAGGCGGGGCCCGGGCGAGCCGATCCGGCTTTCAGCATAGCAATTAGCAATTATACCTTAATGATCTATAGAATGCAGAAATGCAGATGTGCCTGGGTTGGAAAAAAAAAATGGCGCTCTTGCTGTAATATTGGGGGTATAATGTAGTAAGTAATCTTAAGAATCATCCAAGATAATATGAAACCGCGCCCCCTTCTCCCCCACCCACTTCCGCAAATCGCAATCAAAACGAGTCATCGGAAAACGGGGGCGGAAGCCCATGCAGCGTGAGTTCGGGTTCGAAAGCCTATTGGGAGAGTGGCGTGGCGCGTAATGCTGTAAGGTCTGAATGGACCAATAGGTCAAAGAGTGGGTCCTCTTTTGTGATTTGAGGAGAAACATATATCCTATACGCGCCAGCGAAGGAACCTCGAGTAAATTTAGGCAAAAGGCAAAGTCTAGAATGGAGGTAACATGTTTCGCGGAGGTTGCGAACACGAACCTATCGAAATTCGAAGTTCGAGATTCGTTGAAGGTTCCGAAAGAAGGCGTCGATCCGGGATCCCATGTCTTTTCCTAAACATCATCCCCTGGGCCGTAACACAACACACACCGTCTCTTGTGATTCCACGACTCGAGGGATCTGTCATCGGAGACCAAATAGCGTTGATCAAAGGAAAGATGGTAACAGATATGCGTTGATGTTCAGCACATCGTGTGTGTTGTGCCAAGAGCAATTAGTGCAGCGTGTTCGTGTCGGCCTCCCGCCCGTTCTCCCTTTGTTCATTGCCTATCCCAAAGCAAAAACCCCCCTCTCGCAAGGGGTGGGCGGTGCGCGAATCGGACCGGCGGACATAAAAGCTGCGGGTGGGGGATGACTGAGCTGAAAGCTTACTGAGCTGAGTTTCCCGGGAGCTCTATACGAGAACGAGTTTTTTGTTTTTGATCCCCGTTCAATAAATCAACGATCAAATCGTAGCAAAGGCGAGCGCTTCTTCGGGTGGTAGCGCCATTGTGTTCGAGTCATATTTTTTTAAATAAGTAAGCAAGATGATTAACAAAGAAGTCTTGCCCAGTGTTTTTTTTTTCCTTTGAAAAAAGTTGGGACCCGTGGAGGTGGTGGTGAGAGGGAGGCGAACGAACAGCTTGCATGGAATGATTTCTTACTCAGCCACCTGCGGATCACGTGTGGGTCGCCTGTTGTGACCTCTTTGTGACGTTGAGACTCTACAGCTCATTCATGAGCATCGTGCTGCCAGCGTCAAGTGTGGCCAATCCCTAACTTTTTTTTTCCTGTTCTAATACCCGTAACACTCCTTAAACATGGGTTTCTTCGATCTCTTTTTCAAGGTCAGACTACTAGCTTTTTATGCTAGGAGATTTATCACGTACAAACTTTGGAACAGAAGAAAGATGAAGATTTTGAAACAGTTCTTTCTTCGATGGCGCTTGACATCGAAAAACGCAAGGTGAAGCTCTCAGAACTTCGTCTGCGTGAGCGCCGAGCGACATTACTCGTCACTTTGTATACGTTGGCCGGATGGGCGGTATACGTCACGCTGTGGTACATGCGGTTGTTGCCAAATTTTAGCGCACATGGTAGTAGGAGTGGCTTTGAAAGAACTGTGAAAGGATTGCCAGTTGTTGTGGGCCCAGTTATGTGCGTGGACCTTCCTCTTCTCGTTCAATCAACAACCCGGCTGATGACCCAGTTCAGCATCCTTTTCGTGAGGAGGATCGTGCAGATTTGGTACAAGCGGAAAGGGGACGCCGAAGGTGCGATTGAACGCCACTTATCCGAATTAGGCGGGGCTGACGCTCCATTTGCAGAGAAAGCCTTGCAAAGCCTGCTCAAGCAACAGCGGAATAAGCTGGAAGAGATCAAGAAGAAGACCAACTATTATTCGATGCGGGACTTGGTCCAGCGGTATGACGAACCCGTCTCTTCCAGCCCCGGTCTCCGCCAACGCATCGTGTCGGCGCCTACACAACCGAGCACACCCCAACGGCCCATGCCTCAGCCGCCTAATGGCCGCACGCAGACGCCGCACCATTTGGGAAACCCTTTAATCGCGGTCTCGCCACCATCAGCACCTGTTCCACATGCCCCACCCCGCAAACAGTGGTATGACAAGCTCGCTGACGCTCTACTCGGCGACGACGATCACACTCCCAATGCCTCCGTATCACGTTATGCCCTGATCTGTGAGAAATGTTTCGCGCACAATGGGTTGGTGAAGGAGAGTATGTGGGAAGATGCACGTACGTTGCTGTTTCAGCCATTTTTCAATATATCAAAATTTTGGGGAGGCTTACGGACCATAACCTAGAATATATCTGCCCGAAATGCAATCATTTTAACCCTTCTGTTCGAGCGAAAAAACTGAGGAGCGCCAGCCCGTCTGTCTCTCCCTCTACAACGCCATCACCTTCCCCAAAGACCACCACCCTCCCCCGTCAGCCCTCGCCCACCGCCTCGCGAGGCGGTTCTCCGCCCACGGTCGACAAAGATACGAGTTTGATGGAGGTGGACGATTCGTAGCACTAGGCGTTAAGACTCGATCGATTATCGTGCCTGTGATGTAGTTCTTCTTGGCTTGGCTTTCATTAACACCCGAGATTTCACAATCTACCCCGAAATTGAAAAAAAAAAAAAAAAGTTACGGAATTGACGGTCGTTTTTCGGACCGTTTCTAAAAATCGATTGGCATCCTCCCACATATGTCCACCTTTCATTCCAACTTGATCCACTCAAGCAGTTTCGCTCCCATGTGCCATGAAAGGCCTACTGACCAACCAGTGCACCCGTCTATTGAATTGTGTTCGTGTGTGGAGTGGGTCGACTGGTCACAAGGCTCGCGGTAACGAGCATCTGTCAGTTAATATTGATCTGACAAGACAAGTGGCTCAGGCGAGTCATCTGCGTTCGATCCCCACCCCTATAAATAGACGTCAAGTTACCGGCGATTAGGGCACAAATATATTTAGTAAGGCCCCCCCTCCCCCGTCAGACTTATCCCAACAAAGTAATAGCGCGCATAAGGGCGATCACTCGCATGCTCCGTTAATTAACTTCCAACATATCAATCGTTTCAGAACGATAGGACTATTATACGTACAAAATAACATACTTTGCCCAGCCCATCACCTTCACCATTTACGCCACTCGACTCGAAGCGCCAAGATTACCTGTCCAAACTCTTCTTCGTGCTTCCGAGACAGTCGGCGACGTCGCCTATGAATAATCGAGGTAAACTAATCAAATCAGGCTCCAAATGTCAATCCGTGGTATATTGGCGTAAGGAGCGTTAAAACATATACGTCCCCGGAATCCATCGAATCCTACCAGCGCCAATGCGTCCTTCTCGCCGGGTAGCGTAAGGCGCTTGGTGGCGATAGTGCCTTCATCCGTGCTGGTACCCGGCATTACGACGTGCATCGTGATGATCTGCCCGTCAATCGGATTTACTGCTGATTGCGAGTAGGAAAGTGCAAATGTTATGGAAGAACATGAAGTGGTGAGAACTTTTTCCATTGTTCCCGGCCTCACGCCTCGTAACAATGCGGACGAGTGTTTTAAGAATTTGACAGTGCCCACCGATGGGATGATGATGTCGAGATACTCTAAGAAAATCGGGATGTGGCACTCGTACCCTTCGTGGCAGATTGCAAGTATCCTGACTCGTACTTCGAATATCCCTGAGTCGTTTGAAGAAGTGGTTTCATGTACGCACTCGGCTCCCCAAATAGAGCAAGGGTAAACCGCAGTATGTGTGACCGCAAGCTGAGGCACTGACGAGGAGTCGATAGATGATCCAGTAGGAAGATTGAAAATCACCACATCCGTTTCATGCCTGTGAGGTTGAGGAAATAACATAATCAAATGTGTTGTGGTGATCATGCAATTCCAATAACTTGCGTGGGATAGAACGTTTTCCTGAAACCAATCAAATTCAGCTCTCAGACACCCGTGGGATCATTTTCTTCACATACATCCAATACAAACCCATATTCTCGTCTTGTTGGGATATGAAAAAGCCGCAATATGAAAGAGTCTTCCTCAATCTCAGGCACTAACGATAAACCTGACCTAACCAGCAAATAGTCATTCTGAAGCCGGTCCCAAGAAGGCATAAGAATGAGTGGCCCAAACTCCGCGACAGTTTCAACAGACGTGTCGGGGGGTAAAAGCTTGACCTTTAGCACTTTCCTGTGCAAAAAGGGGGTCTCGGTCAGATACAGGCTCAAAGCAGGCCGTGGAACGTAGACGAACATACAGTGATCCACAAAAAACGATACATAAGCCACGTCTGGTCCCTCGCCATCCGGGTTGGCTTGTGCTGATAGGAATTGCATAGCAATGGGCCCAGCCCCGGGGGTGCTCACATCGTATTTCGCAACCGGCACATCTAACCATTCCCCTTCACTATCCTGGTCGAGGTCATACCAAGATATCTCGTTTCCCGCTCCTACTATCAGGTATCGTCCAGAAACCATGGCCACGCCATATATATAGGGAAGTGCACATTTGATAGATTTGCGAGATACAGGTTGGACTTCCGAATGTTCGGACCATTTACGTTGGATTTTCGTGAAGTGTACAAGGAGGTTTTCCAGATCCTGGGCAGTTTGAGTCGGTGTAGGGCCTTCCGGCCTCAGAAGATTAGACTTTTCATAGACACTCGACCAGACTGCTCGTTGGCGAGTCACTTCTTGAAGCCACTTACAAACCTGGGCCAGTCAAAGGAGATATCAGTAATACATACTTGCATTAGGCCCGCCACAAGATCCGAACCTGTCTTAAGCGTACGATGTCTTCTACAGGGAGGTGGGAGAGTATTTCGTAGAAGATATCATTTGTAAGTTGTTCGAGCTGAATCTTTGGCTGAGAACTGGGGACGCGCCATGCTTTAGTGCGGGGTTGGTGTGTCATTTTAATCCAAGTGTATCCGACAGAGTTGGTGGTGCTTGTTTGGACCGGCTTCGAATTTCTTCCACGCCCACGCCATGATTGATCTCGTCGACGGTCGAAACCCAGAATGCCACTCCCAGAATTACGATCCATTTTAGAACCTACTATCCCTCTACCTGGTTTCTCGTAGCCCAATTCAAAGGGTCAGTGGACCTAAATCATCAAACCATGACTCGAATGGATCCTGGCCTGGACAGTTGATGGCATTATGTTGTTGGCATGAACATATGAATTTCAATTCTAGAATTTGAATATAGGCTCGGATCCGATAGGACAAAGGACACTGAAGCTTGACGATTTGTTTTGTTCCCAGAGCTCAGAATTAGAGCACCACCCCAGATAGAAGAATGCCAAGACTCGCTTCCGATTCGTAATGGATTTGTGTTCCGACACTCATTTAGATACTTGGGCTAACGTATATGGCTTTCGTAGACACTATTTTCAGGATACCGCAAAAGGGCTTGCAAGGTGAAGTGGATGACAAGGAGCACGCGGATCGGGACTCGGCTAAACGGAACTTTTTGATCCTGTTTTTTGACAACGACATCTGTGCAAAATTATCTAGACAAGCAACATAAACCATCTTGGCCTTTCATGTTTTTCAAAAGTTTTGCGTCAATGTGAGGTCATGAGGACCTTGGATTTCAACCCATCTGTATTTCATCAGGATTCGCATACAAAACCTATCTATAAACGAAAACGTTGGGAGGAGGGAGGAATGTTATGATTTTCAACAAATCTGGTATCTAGATAAGCAGACAAAAATTCCTGTCGAGTTCCGTCACGAGATTACCAGGAATGTGGTAAAGTACTTGCAGGGATATTACGGTATGGTGGATGTGGATAATTTCGAGCAAGTCCGCTCAGTTCGGAAAGCTTGGGTGATGTTTATTTACAGAGTTGGAGCTCATCCGGGAGTCGTTCTAACCCAAGTGCCGTAGCTATAGCCGCAAAAGACGATATTATTTCGGAGTCCATATATAGTATGGCCTGTTCAATGTAACATCCAGCGCATCATTCTTCCATGGCGCCACCCGACGGACCAGAAACGTTATAAGCCCTACTCCCTATGCTCCTTGAGGATATCCGAGAAAGCCGGCGGTACTACCCCATAAGACTCGATTATCAAATCATGCTCCAGACGTCTATCCGTGGTTGTGCAGAGCCTTGAACGTCAAATAATATACGCCCGCGAAATCCATCGAAGGATATAAGTGTCATCCCATCTCTCCTCCTGGTCCTGGAGGGTAGTCTGGGTAAAGTAAAATGGTTTGAGACTATATTTCCCTCGGCCGCTCCGATGCCTGGTGTTATAGTGTGCATCATGAGAATTTGTCCGTGAGATGTATATGTTTGGGTGATCGCCAAACACGCGGTTGAACATGAAGTTGCATAAACGTTGGTGGTCTGTGGTTCTATACTATGTACCCCTGAAGTCGAGTGCCCCAAGAATTCGACAGAGCCTATTGGCGAAACGATGATATCGAAATACCGCAAACTTGTTTTTCCTCCTACGCCTCGGTGATTATATTCCTCATAGCAGCTTGCCAGTATCCCAATTCGTACCTCGGGTGATTGTAGACTATCTGGAGTGCGAGATTCAAAGATACTGGTAGCTTTCCAAATTACACCGGGATATACAGCCTTATGAGAGATCGCCACCCGGGAAACTGAGGAGGATGCGGTATGTGAAATAGGAAGTTTAAAAAGTTCTACCTCGCTTTTCCCTTCATGAGTTATAGGGAACGTCATAATAAGGTGGGTGGATGTGATCATATAATTCACATAATTCAAGTCGGATAGGTTATGAACTCTTCCCTAGAGTCATTTCTCAGTATCTGGACTTTCATTTATAAAAATTGACCCGCTCACATGCATCGGAACGAGATATTTCCGTTTTGTTGGGATATGAAAGAGATCTATAGGGTCTTCATCCGACTGGAACTCTTTTATCACAAGTAGGAAATCGTTTTCCAGGACGAACCTAACAGGGAAATAATTGAGTTGTGGGAACTCTGCGGCGTTTTCAATTGAGGCTGTGGAAGGTGGAAGCCGAACTTTCAAAACTTTGCTAGGTGATACATAAGCCTCAGAAAAAAATGAATCCTCGTTGGGTTTTGACGTACATGCATCGGTTCGAAGCAAATGCAACATATGCGATGTCTTTCCCTTCACGATTTGCATTGACTTGGACTGATAGAAGCTGCATCCCAGCAGATATGAGGTTTTCCTTTTGATATATCGCGATTGGCGCGCCCAACTGCTCCTTTCCATCCTTATTGAGATCGTACCAAGATATCTCGGTCTGTGTCGCGACTACAAGGTAATGTCCGGATATCATGGCAACATCATATATGTAACTCGATGGGACTTCAAGGGATTTGCGAGAGACCGCCTGCGCTTCTGAGACTGTGGACCATTTGCGTCGGATTTTTGCTGCCTCCACTAGTATATCTTCTAGATCCTTCGCGGTTTGCGTTGATGTAGGACCTTCTGGTATTAAGAGCTTAGAATTCTGATAGGCACCCGACCAGACAACTCGCTGATGCGTGGCTTCTTGAAGCCTCTTACAAACCTAAAGCGATCAAGAGAAATATCAGAAGGGCGCATGGTTATAGTAGCCATATAACAGTTAGTTGATCATTGGTTAGACACGAACCCGTCTTGAGCGAATAATATCTTCGATCCGGAGATGGGATAGTACTTCGTATAGAAGTTCATTTGCAAATTGTTCAAATTCGAGGGTTAACGGTCGAGGAGATGTCATCGATAAGGAATGGTGATAGTCAGGGTACTAGTAATAATAGCCTAGGCTTGTAGTCATGGGCCGGTACTCAATTCGGGTTTCGGATCATTGTTTGGTTTGCTTCTTGCCTAAATAGGGGCATTGAAGATTCTTCAATGAAACCTACTCATCTCGTCGCGTTATGGTATTAGCTGTAAAACCGTCATCTGCATTGGTTTCCCTAAAGGCGTATATCTGCCATGGCTCGGTACCCCTTCGTTTGGCAATGTCATGTGGCAAGGTGGCTGTCAGTTTCCTCATGGCTCATTGTTAAAGAAAGCGTTTCAGGTTTTCAACAGCTGATGAGGGGGTAGCCTAAAAAGCTTTCTCGTAAGTTCCATTTCTCGAACCATAATTTATTGACATACTGATATAAGGAATGCACAAATACTGTTAGGCTGTGCAAAGTTAGGGGGGAGGTGTGCTTTAGGTTGTGATTTTTAGGTTTGGCGTATCTTGCGCAAATATTATGAGGGCACACTCCCACTAGTGTTGGCGCCATCCAAGATATTCTTCGCGTCACGTCCAGGTTCTAGTTGCGTTAGTTGCGTTAGTTGCCTCCGTGACCATGCGATTCACTGCCATGATGCGGAGAATCTAGGGCCCCATGACCCTGGTTCATCCACCCGCCACACCTCTTCCAGGTGAGTGTTCAAACGTTCAAGAAGCAATGGCTCCACACCTGCAGTTCGTCAATTCAATTGTTGAAGATCAGATCAGAATGTCTTCAAGGCTGGCACCCTGTTACCTAATCCATCAATTCCTACATCCACCCGAGATCCAAAAGCCTCCTCTCCTCCTCACATGGCGATCGCCCATATCAATCTCAATGTTTTCGTCCAACCGTGTTAGTCTTTTGGTTGGTTTTAGGCAGCCACATCCAAAGCATCTGTCCATGTTGCTAAGGTTGCCATCCGTAACGATCAACATACATGTCAGACTATATTCTCAGAATGATTCAAAGGGCTCAGCTGGTGGTGAGTCTGTTATCATCAGCACAGGCTTTGAACCTGAACTGCGCCCCGCTCGACCCTAGAAGGGTGATATGAAGGATCAAAGGGCGGCGACCGTTAAATGTCCGGTCACAATCTCGGGAGTGTGATTCCCGACAATAAGTGGGTCTTCTCTACAACAGTGGCGATCCCAACTTAGCTCCCAACATTTACCCACAAAATTGCTGATGCGATATTAACGCAGATCGTGAGGACTGACTGGGAGCCTCGTGGTCGGCACCGCGTCTCTTCATGCTTGACGTTCCCCGACAGTGAACAGACACTCACAGAAACCGTCACTGCATGTCAGTCTGTCAAACTAGGATTTCAGACAGCGCCGCGATATCCATATTCACAATCTCCTCCAAGCTTCAACTCGAGATCAAATCACGGACGTGAATTTGGGGTCAATGAAACAGTGGGACGATCGACATATGAGTGGATAAATGGGGATGGTTCGGACGAGCGGGGGTCGCGCGAAGTTCACAAGACCAGACATGCCATTTTTAGTACGTTCGGCTTGATCCGTGCAGTTATGAACTCACTAGTATGGAATTGAACCAGTTCATACCGAACGTTGGACGCGATAACTTGGGATAAGATTGGAACCATATTATCGGTACATGTTAGATGGAGGAAAAATTAATTCGCGCAGGCTCACAAGGGTTAGATTCGGGAGATCGTTCGAATTTTGAAATTTTAGGTTGGTCACCGAAGAATCTCAAGTCGGCCCTAATGACAAGTGTCGTCACAGATTTGCACCGCTCATCTATAACCTGACCGCACAGCACTCAATGAGACTAACGTCGAGCCCAAGTGTCATTCGTCTGTCGTCGAAGGCGGTGAGCAGGAACTAGGACATGTGCAAATGTTAATGCAAAAGAGACCGAGCCAATCCCATTTCAAAGCAAGCGCGTTGCTTGATGCGGCACCAAAAGCGATGAACGAGGCCTGCCCTGTGTCCGTTCTCAGCACCACCTAGTACAGACCCATGGGGATCTTTTCCCTGAAATATGTTGTCTAAACCAATTGATAAGAATAGTTTATTTACGTTACAAGCGACATTAGATCCCTGGATACACCCGCTATTTTCACAGCTCGTCGTGGGCACAATGTTTGCCAAGGTTGATATTCCCGACAGTTGAGCTCTTAAGCGATGTGAGCCGGGCAGCACCAGCGACGGCGGGTTTGGCATCCTTGATGGGTTTGGCATTTTGAACAAGGTTTCCAACGACCTTAGCCACAGCCTGTGCATTCCATAGGAATGCATCATGAGATAAATTGTCTAGAGGAATAATTAACGAGCATCAAACAAGATATAATAGCGAAAAGTACCGATAGTATCACAGAATCGATGGTAACATTCGTCACTTAACATTATTATTGGGACCGGTTGTGGTGGATAGTAATGTTCTTCACTTACTACGCGATACCAGCCCTTCCACCAAAGGCCTTCGCCTCGGCCTCCGTCTTCAGACCCCCAGCGCCGGTCGCGAGGCCACCGGCGGCAATTCCAGCTGACAAAAATGCATTATAATCACTTGATGAGGTGAAGGCGTAGCTATGTGCAAATGTTGAGTTGTGTCGTGACGGGCTGCCAAAATAATGTTTTACCTTCCATGAGGGAGCTTTCTGTCGTCGAAAGATTTTTGGTATAGGGCCTCCAACTCTGCGCTGCCAACAGGCGATTCGATGTTGTCTATAGCACCCGTCAGGAGACACCGAGAAGAAATATCTCCGACATTTACGTACTTTGACCTTCAGAGTTGTCACCATCATGAATTCCTAGAACTAGACGTCGAAATAAATGTCAGTGTGAAACACTATAGGACACAGATTGGCATAATCACTGTAGTTAGCTAGCGGAATTATCAGTAAGGAGATAAAAATATACGGAGTATAACCTACGACTGGCGGTCATGTCCAAGTTAGTGTAAGCAACAATCTTTTTGCGTTCGGCAGCGGATAGGCCTAGTAGGAGGATGTTAGTGGTGTCGACAGCAACAGAATCAGTGTGACTTACTGTCGACATAATACTGAGATCCGATTAACCCAATCTGTTGATCAGGGGTCAAAAATGGACCAAGTTCAATAGTCAATAAGTTTTATTACCTCTTCGTTGGCCTAAGACAACGAGACATCAGCCAGGTACCATGCCAGTAAAAAGAAACAACTTGCCCACCACGCGAAACGGACAGCATTTTTTCCAGGGAGGAAACCTTTCGCCAATGTACGTGCAAGCTCTGCTACAGTGGCGGTGCCGCTACCGTCATCATTGATACCTGAAAAAAGAACATTTAGTAAGTCGTATGTCAATCTATTTTGAAGTTTAGGAGACGAACCGGGACCAGCAGGAACTGAGTCCAAATGTGCCCCAACGAAACTGTTTAGAGTAACGTAAGTATAGATAAACAAATGGGCGAAAGGGTTACCAACAGGACATTATTCTTGTCACCCCATCGTGTTTGGGCGATAACATTTTCTGACCAAGAGGGCCTCACGCTTGCATCGACGCTAAGAGTGGCAGAAATAGTTTCGGGGTTTGTGCCGTTAAGACGGGCTACAAATGGTGTAGCATCCTCCAAACTAATCATAACTGTGGGCGAATTTTTCGAGACGTCGTAGTTTAGCCTAACTGGACGTGAGATGATTGTGTCAACTGAATATAAAACTGATATACCTTGATGAGATTGGGCCACCAGGAGCGTTGTTAAACAATACCAAGCCTGCAAGAGAGAGTTTTAAGTATTTTATTTAGGCCTATATGAATAATGTGTATATTTACCAGCAGCGCCGGCATTGAGGGCTAGCTCTGTCTTGAGCGCAAAAGTGCATGTCCCTCGTTGAACCAATGCAAGTTTGCCTTTGATGTCGATGCTCTGGTAGTCCGCAGGGTCACATCCATGGCCCTCCTCGCCGCCAGGCAGATCAGGAACATAAATAATCGGAGCTGTCACAGGACCACCCGTTCCAGGGGTATACTAAGCGGCGGGGAGGTTAAATTCCAAAGAACTACGTCACGAAAACTCAACTCACACTGAAAGCAAGGACAGCACCAGGAGCGAAAACTTTTTTCTCAATCGTTAACTGAACATCCTTAACAATCGACTTTGGGAAAGGAACCGACTGTCGTGTAGTCTGGTATCCAAGGCTTTTCGCAAGGTTGTAGACATACTCGACACTGGCATTATAACCAGGTGTACCGAAGTCTCGGGCTCCTACGTTGATCCGAAATCGTCAACCCTCAAGCAGGGGGACACCGAAGCACTGAACCCACCACCATTCGCATCGGCAATCGCCTGGAGCTTGCGAGAATGCTGCAATAGACCCTGATGTACACAAGTGTGAAGGTCAGCGTACTTCGGACGTTGTATCATGAAGCTGAAGAACGCACCTCCAGGGTAATCGTCTTCTCCCATCTTTCACCTGTCAGACGCTTCGGGATCAAGTTCCATATATCCTCGATAAGACCAGCCTGAACTGAAGTCGTTACGGCAACAAGCACTAGAGCGGATAGAGATGCTGAACGCATGGCGAGGTCTGACACGTTTCTTGGACGTTGAACATGCCCTTATATACGATAGTGGCTGGTTGAGAGCCGGCGCCATAATATGCCAAGGGTTGTTGAATGGGGCCCAAGAGAGGGTCCAAAGTGTTGCGCGCAATATGAACGTCGAATCAGCAAATGTAGCATGTGCTCTCATCATGTGCACCAAATTTCGTGAGGACACAACTCGGGTGGCCCGAAGAGCTAGGTCTTGGCAGCGGTTTAAACCCAACTGGATTTAGAGCGAGTAGTGTGAAGACTATAGACGAGTCAGCGCCCATAAACGAACTAATGAGATATTTAGGCGAAAACTTGAATGCCTGTTGATGTGTATACCACTAGTAAAAGGGTTGCGCTGCAAGCACGGTGGTTTGGAAATTGGAATTGCATTTTGCATCAGTGGGTCTACCGGTCACATGGCATCAGGTTCCGGACTTTTAGCACAGCCACTAAATGACCCCATTTCTCGACATAACCTCCTCACCTCTCGGGATAACCATTTGAAACTCGCTGATTGAGAGGACTTGGCAATGATAAATGGCGAGTAAGATTAAACATCTATCTCTAATCACTCACTCAAGCCCCCTCTATGCCCATACAACTTCAGTATTGCCGTGTAAAACCCTGGAACACCATCCCAACCCTGATAACCAAAGGGTTTCAACTTAATACATTGGCAGGCTACCTAGTTGAAGAATACCCGATAATATTAGACAGTTTCGGATCATCACATATCTACGCTTGCATCGCACCATTCGTATCTAACAGTGGCGCGCGATACCACAAGGTTGACGTTGGTAAGCGATGCTTGACTCAAACTTGGCTACGAGCTCCAACTCACAAGTGATTTCCAAAGCGCTCCCGATACACACATGACCAAGTGCTGCATAATTGATTTCAAGGTCCTGTGCCTTGAAGGCGGGCGCGCGTTTACTTCATGACTGGGGCTGACACGCTCCATCCAAATCACATTCTCCACACCGGTCCACATGCGCATACCGTTACCGCTTATACAATCAGTGGCACTGTGTTTAGCAATCAAAATAAGTCAATTCTGTTATCTTCATCATGACCAATACACTAATAATTGGAAAAGCGAAAACGTGCCTCTAGCCTTGAGGCCTCATACTAGTTATGTCGAAGTTACCAGGGCATTGATAATGCGAAATTCCAAAACTTTCTGGGAGAGCTTCAGTCTCCTCTCGAACGTCCAGGGTATCGGTTTCTCTCATCCGTGTATGGGAAAATACAGTGGTCAAAGCTCATTATGTCATGCATTGGTGTAGTCATTGTTCTACTCGGTATTGATTTACCAGATTCACAATGCGCTTTAGAGAGCAATCCTCAACGGGTATATTTATATCACAGTAATGAGTTCAATTTTTTGATAGGCTGTGCGATCTTAAGAATTCTCTGTACTTGCCCTCGTATTTGGTCTAACATTTATTCGCAATTCGAGAGAGAATCGCTGGGTAAAAGGAACGACCCTTTTGTCCGATGATATGCATGAACCCTCAATATCTCAGTCAGGGGTTCTAATCGAAATCGCACAAAATTAAGCACGTTGTGTATTCAACCTTCAATTCGCCCCACACCCCGGGATCACATGCCTAACTTTATTTTTGAATGGAACGTTGATTCGCGCTTGCAGTAAGGTCCCAAGTTACTGATATTTCGGATACCGTCGCTAACCATGTTCGCATTCGTAGCTCGAAGTTGTGGTAACAGGACCTGGCCTATACAAAGCATCACCTGCGTAATACGCACGGGGTCAAGTTCGAATGTCTGGAGTGGAGATTATACGAGGACTGCCTTTGTCCTGATACTTGATGCGGAATTACATAAATGAATTAGGGAGGCCCTGAACTCAATATAGCACACAGGGCTAGAAAGTTTATTGTAACACTTCCGAAACTTAGCTAAGCCGACGAATTCCATTTTCCTTTTGCCACACCCTCGACATGGAGAACCCCACCGAAAATGAAGGCCTCACCTCAGAAATGGTTGCATTGCTAGGGCGAGAACTTAAGCGGATCAAGGCTATGAACGATTCACTAGAAAAGGAGGTTACTCACTTGGTGTGTGCTGGCCGTTTTCCACCTTAGTAGTGTATTTACGAAATCATTTCAGCATCAAGAGAAGGACGCTATTGAGATGTCTGCTAAGTCTGACGTTGCGCGCGCTGAAGCAGCGGAACATACCGTCAGGTTCCTTGAGCAACAAATAGAGGAGCTTAATAGTCGAAACAAAAAGCTGGATGCGCAGTTGAACGAAATATGGAACCCAGGACCATGGCAAACTGCCAAGAAAGTTAGTAATTTCAGTTGCTGTGCTCTCACATGGTCTTAACTCTCTCGTGTAGGAAGAAGATAAGGATATCCTTTACCCATTGATCACTGGGAAACGGGATGAAGAACCTGTACCCAATCGGCTACTGGATGAAACGCGAACTTCTTTTGAAAAACCATGTCTAGTGAGTTTCCAGGGGAGGATTTTAACACCATCTCACCATTTAATCCAAGAGTTGTCATGATTTGCAAAAAGCTGCTGAGGAATCTGTGCGTCAAAGTCAGCCTTCCAGTTCACAATATTGACCCGGATATGGGATATTGGGGAAAAGGCAAACGAATACGAATTGCTGAAAGCCCGCCTAGCTAAGTCTAAAGGGACGGCTCAAAGATTACGAGACGAGAGATGTGCTCTGCGTCGCGTGAGTGTCCCATCACCTTTTTCATGCGAAGTAACCACCATTTTGCAGACCTGTGAGGATATGCAATCCAATAAAACAGCAACAGTACGACATTTGTTTGGGTGACTTCCAATTCTCATAGTGCGTGCTACAGGACGAGAAGGCTGAGATAGTGGGCATTTTATGATTATGGGTACATCGTTGATAAACTAGTACACCTCAGGCCACCGAGATAGAAGCCCTTAACGAATCGCTCGAAAAGGTCAAGGGACAACTAGAGAAGCAACGAGAAGCAAAACGAAGTCTTCGTCTCGTGAGGGCCGTTTCTCAATGCTGTGTTAGCATATCCTAACATCATCTTCCAGAGGTGTGACGGACTTGAGGAGGTTCGGGACGTCTTGTTGGAAACAAATGAAGGTCTTAAAAATCGACTGGAAGAACTTGAGGGTACCTTGACTGTGAGTAGTACTCCTTCCCACCCTGGTGCTGTTAAGGACTGGTAATACCAATAGGCTTATAAAGGGTCTGAAAAGTCGAAGACACTTCCGTGCAACAAAGTATGGAGCAACCTACCTTACACCATCATATACCCAAAACCTATTAAGCTCGATGATTTATCTAGGAAAACTATTCAAATAACAGAGCAGAAGAGGTAGATATTTTGGTAGCAATTGTGGAACACCTAATTATGTTAAATTTACCAGGGTATTGATAATGCGGAATTCCAAAGTTTTCTGGGAGAGCTTCAGTCTCCTCTTGAACGCCCTGGGTATCGGTTTCTCTCACCCGTGTATGGGAAAACACAGTTGTCAAAGCTCAAATTATGTCATGCATTGGTATGGTCGTTTTTCTATTCGGGGTTGATTTACCAGATTTACAATGTGCTTTAGAAAGTAACCCTCAATGGGTATATTTACATCACAATAACGAGTCCCAATAAGCCCTCAATTTTTTGATAGGCTGTGTGATCTCAAGAATCCTCTGTACTTCCCTGGTCGAACCCGCTGGCTTACCCCAAACCTTCATGCCCTTGTATTTGGTCCAACATTTATTCGCAATTCGAAAGAAAATCGCTGGGTAAAAGGAACAACCCTTTCGTCAGATCATGGGACAATCGGCGAGCTTTTCTTCGAAAAGGATTCCAAAATATGTTATGCGGGGACATATAAATGCCATTACTCTACCAAATGGTTCCCTGAAGGTATCGCGGTGTCAAAGGATATGGTAAGATAACAATGAGATTATATTCAAGATCTTATCTTGTTTCTTCCTAGTGGCCGGAGCTTCCAGGGGTCGTTGAGGCGGCGCGATCTGGACTAACCAGCCTTTCGAAAAATAAAGGTTTCGATGCGTCCACCCTGTTGAAGTTATATGAGGTTGGCGCAATTAAGCTAGACTTCTTAGTCCTCGAGTGCGTTGGATTCAATCATGTTCTCTACAATAAATTGTTACAGGAATATATACCCGAAACCGGGTCCAAACGCAAACCCCATCGTGAGGACAATGGGAAAATGGATAAAAAAGCAAAACTTACTAGTACAAGTCAGTTTCCCCCTACTGCTTCGTTTCGAACCCTTGGCCCAAAAAAATAACGTTCTCTTTACTAGTTTTGGAAGATTGAATAATTTAACATATCGTGTTCTCAGCTTGAAGTGGTGGAATCTCGTGGAATCTCGTCCAGATATACGTATTGTAAGCCATGAATGTACCTTGATGGCACAATGATATACAGTGAATATGGATACTAAGGGTCCTTACACGGGAACCGAGAGCGCATTTCGTCCATCCAGAACTTGGTGACTTGGATTGACACCTGTCGAGCTCCGATATCGGCGATTATTTGCTGATTCAGGGTCGACTTGGGATTTGGGAGGTCATCGAAGGTTTGAACTCCGCGATTTCTCTTGCGACTATAATATTATAATCTAACCGTGAACTGAACATAAACCGCCAACACTGGGACTCCCACAAGCCATGATGGAGTCTCTTTTGAATGAAATCCTAGATATCATGGCGAGTCAACTGAAGACCGAAAGAGAAAATGCCCGGCTGGTGCATGAAATTGCAGAAGAGGTTCGAAAAAATTTCCGTTCTCTTCATCATGATATCATAACACTAATAATTGAAAAAGCGAAAACGTGCCTCTAACCTTGAGGCCTCGTACAAATTTGAGAAAGACCGGGCGGAGGCAGCAGAATACGGAAGAGGTGTATTCAGGTCCACTGCGAAATGGTTTGCTGAAGAGGCGAAGCGGATACAAAATACGTTGGATAACATTCAGAAGGTAAGACCTTTGGAGACGAGAACATTTTGATCACAATCATTATGGGCTCCTACAACTAATGTGCGCGATTAGCAGGAGGCTGATAAATCAACTGAAGGAACCGTTGGAGAACGAATAGTAAGTTGACGGGTGACTTGTACTTGCTGCTGCGTGTCGACAAGATTCTTTTTAAGACTGCAGACCCAAAATCTTTTGAAAACAAGTTTAATGAACTCCGGTCTAAATATGATACACAGCTTGGAGAGAACCAAACGTTACGGCGGGTTAGTCGGGATCATGATCTACGGTTGCTGTACTCATCCTTCCTAGGTTTGTAGGGAATTTGAAACTCTCGTAAAGGAACTCGAAACTGAGAATAAAGCCACGGGTCGGGGGATTTTAAAAAAGCGAGCAGCTAATCGACGGGTAGTTCTACATTTTTAAGACTTAGGGTCGAAGTTCACATATATGCATTTGTTTGACTTAGAGATTCCTGAAAATGCAAACAACACACGAAGGTGCCCGAAGATCTCAGCTGGTCCTGGTAAGTGCTTCAAATATATTAATGAAGCAAGTTCATGTAAATCTAGAGTAGCCCAAGGCGGAATTGAGTGTTAACATTGTAGGATTGTTTTAGAAAAAATCTCTTATTATCCCTCATGGTCCATGTTAGTATCTTGAAAAACCCGACTTCCAAGAGTTCCTATCAAAAATCTCAATACCACCACACCACCCCCAATTCCATAGGCTTCTCCCAATTCAAGATGGTGGCGTGGCCTTAAATGAATATCTTCCTCCGGTAAGTCATCGAGTAATTCGGAATTTACTTACGGCGGACTAACGGACACGTAGATCCTGATTGACTCTCGGCAAGTTTTACATCGATTCTGGAAGGATATACAGTACTAATGTGAGTATAGATGCTCAGCCAACTTTATGTACTTTCGGGACCGCTTGATATGGCCAAGGTCCATGAACTATGCGTTAGTTTTCAGTCCTTACGGTACGATTGGTACAAGCTCCAGTGTCTGGGAAAGGTCTACAGAGGCATCTTCGATGCATGGAGTTGTCCGTGAATTATTCTATTCCAAGGATGGTTTGGTTTATTACGCGGGATCGTTCAAGTGCATCAAGACGTCCAAATGGTTTCCCGAAGGTATAAGTTTACCCCGCAACGTGGTAAGTCAATTTTCGATTTTGATCATGTTCAATATAATGCTCACCTGTCTGTATATCAAGTCTGCGGAACGAATTGCTGAATTAGCCCTCATGCACCATCGTTCCCCCGATTTGTATAAAGAAAGAGTAACGAGGGCCTTTGCTGACGGTACGATGAAGGCGGAATGCATGGTTTTGGAGTGTATGGGGTTCAATCGGTATCTGTATAGCGCATTACTGGAAGAATATTCGTCGGACCGAGGATTGAAACGCAAGAGAGGATATGAAGATAAAGAGAGTCACAAAAAACAAAGAAACGACAATGTGGTCAGCAGAAAAGGACATTAAATCGGTAATATGGGCTTAGGGACTTTGTTGTTGTACTATTAATGTATAAGAATAGTGATTTTTTTCTTTTGGATGGTGATATGGGCTACGGCAGCTATGGTTCAAACATCAGAACCAGCTTGAAATTTATATCAATCACCGAGATCTCCGAAACTCTCAGGGCCCTGTTGTCGTGTTCGTACCGCGGCGTTAAGCTTTCTCCTTTTCTCTCTATAGGACTACGTTCTCACTATACAAGCTGGACGACAATCCGCTTTTCCAATGGAATCTCTTCGAGAAGATCCAGAGTTAGCTGCAGAGATGGTAGGGCTCATGGGACGCGAGCTGAGAATCGCAAGGAAGAAAACAGAGGAGCTTGAACGGGAACTCACAGCAGAGGTTCGTACACAGCGCCCCCGCATTCTTATCATACCCAATCCTGCCATTCTGATTTTTTCAGATTAGCGAAAACGCGTCTCCACTCTCGAAGCCTCATACACGACCGAGAAAGAACGGGCAGAGGCGGCGGAATACACGAGGGATATTTTCAAGTTGAACATGGAAAAGTTCGGTAAGCAAAGTAAGCGATTGCTTCGAGAATTGGAGCATAACAAGAAAGAAATAAAGAAGGTCTGCTTGAGGTGTGATTATGGAGTTTTGTGGCTGATTTGAGGTTGTGGGTAGGAAAGAGAAGAATTTGTCCTTGGAAGTTCGAGTGATGGAGGATTGGATCGTAAAATAGTGCGTTTTCACCTCTGTTTTTGTTTTATCTGATGAACTTTATGCCTTGTAGAAAGTTGACAAAATCGAGTTGACAACAACACTCTGGGACGACCATGCTGATATCCAGTCGAAATACGACATACAATTTTCCGAAAATCAAACTCTCCGGCAGGTAATCATGTTCTGGTGAACTGTCAATGTATTTCTTCATGGTATTTGTTAGACCTGTGAAGCATCAGAATCCCGAATCAAAGCGCTAGAGGCGGAGAATGCAGAGCTGGACAAAAAGCTAGAAGAAACACGTGTATCAGGGCAGCAGGTACGCATACGTTCCACCGAAACAACGAAGCCAAGATATTCATACACATCACCCCACACTAACAGAAGGTTTTGGAGTTGGAAACCCAGATCAAAAGGATGGAAGTCCAGATGACCCTCCTTCCTTGGGTACATATCCAAGCTCCAGAACTTAGACCAACGGTATTGATTAGATTTCACAGCGAGAACACGGAAACAAAATTGATCCAGACTCTCGAATGGTACGATGATTTCTGGCTGCAAACCGGAATGATCATCATTCTTCTTCAGTCTCTCGAGCGGCCTGACTTTCAAGAGTTCTTGTCAAAACTCACGATACCGCCTTTCCATCCTCAATTCCATCGGCTCTATCCGGTACAAAATAATCAAATAGATTTGAGTCAGTATCTACCACAGGTAAGGCGACATATTACCCGCATTACTGGTGACGCCATAGACTGACTAGGCCGGATAGATTCTTAGCGCAGCTTAGTAAGTCACTATTTTTCCAAGGAGCTATTGCATACTGATACCATGTCAGTTGTTCGACCAATTTCTTGCATTTTCCAGGACGTTTGACATGGTCGAAATCCATGACCTACGCGCTTGTGTTCAGTCCATTCAGTATGATTGGTGCACAATTAGGTCCTTGGGAAAGATCGCACGAATTATCTTCACTGCAAGGTTACAAGCGGGAATTATTTTATTCAAACGATACTTCTATATACTATGCCGGAACGTTCAGATGCATTGAGACTTCGAAATGGTTCCCTGAAGGAATTAATCTGCCAAGGAATGTAGTGAGTTACCCTTCTACCATGTTGTCCCTGACGCACAGTTAATCACTACGCTCCAAGTCCGCGGAAGCCATTGCTGAAGTCGCGCTTGGCAAAAACAGTAGCTGCTCGGCTCCTTATAAAGCAACGATATCCAAATCATTTACTGACGGCATAATGAAGGTCGAATGTATAGTCTTAGAATGCATAGGGTTCAGCCGTTTCTTGTATAACGCGTTACTGGAAGAGTATTCTCCAGATACAAGTTTGAAACGTAGCAGTGCATATAGCGATGAAGACAGTAATAAAAAACCGAGATGGAAAATGGGGTGAGCAGGCCCTGAGCCTCGCAAGACTTTTTATTACCGCACCAATATTTAATAATCGTATGCAAGCTAGATTTATCTCTTGTCAGTTCAATATGTCTAATAAGCAAATTTGTTTAGCTCACGAACTCACAAACTTCCCTCTGGTTTTCTTTCCTTGCTCGCCTTCCTCTCCAGGCTTACTCGTCTCAGTACTCTTCTCCTTCCCACACTCTTCTCAGTACCCTTCTCCTTCCCATACTCCTCTCTCCCGCCGTACCTTCTGTCCTGCACTAGGGCCACATACGACTGCGCTTACTAATACTCTCATACTCCTTCGCCTTGGCCCCAGCTCTATCCCAACCCGACGGCAGTTCATTTGGATTTCATATGCTGTCTAATGATGAATGCTAGAATTTGACAGCGGACTCGTATCTTCTATTGTACGAGTCCCGGCTGCGGGTGGGAGAATTCCCTTTTGACAGTATTGATATTGAATGGAGATAGCGAGAATGAAAGGCAGTTATTGAGCGTATGTTTCGGAAAACATGTTGTTGCAATATAGGGGCTTGGCACCTGACGTTAGCACAGTGATACATCAAATTCCTACAATGGTAGTAAAGGGCATTATACATTATTCACTACAAGTGTAGGGGCCACAAAATATATCACTCCGTCCAGAGTTATAAGCACATCCCCCCCCCCACAGAATTACCTGGACCAGATGGGGGTATTTATTTAATTCATAACAATGATCGGGATACATCAAAAGCCTCGTGCCCCATTGCCCCCGTTGATTCACGTTCACAATTAATCCCGAGCGGGTCGTGCATTAAGCATGCCCCAACACTCAGCGCAGTTTTCCTTTTGCTTTTCACTAGATATTTCAGTTCAGGATAGGACGCCGTCACCAAATGTTCTCCGCAATCTCTGCTGTATTTCGATCAATTTTCTGCGTTCCAGAAATAGGACCAATCCACGATGAACTCAAACTGCAGGGGAATGTTGAGCTGTGGTATAAACATACTCTATTCCTTTGTATCTTAGACAACAGCGTTAGGGACCGCTTCAAAGACCCGAAATCATTCCCAGTGTACAGGATAAAGATGTACAAAAAGGAATCACTATCCCAACACAAGTACATCGTCGCAGAAGTATCCCCCAAGGGTTGCCCCAAAGTATATATAAAACTGAAAAAACTCAGATCAATGAAACCTGACAACCACGTCAGCACCGGTCAGAACTCTGGTAATCACTCTGGTTCCCCCGAATGCCCCCCCACCCCAAGCGTCACCTCTATCGACTCAGTATTAAATGCTAATAAGGATTTGGATTGGAAGAGTCGATCCGAGAAATAATCAAGTTAGCACACTCTGGGGCTGGCCTGTTGTAAAAACCACCCGAATAGGCAAAGGCAATGGCAACATCTTAATTGCGGAGATATCACTCAAAAGCACCACGCTGACAGCTGTACGATCTTATTGTCATCACCCATACCTTGCACAACTATAGCCCGGTCTACGAACTGCTCACCCAGCAGCGCTACTGGTTCGCCAATCTCACTCTACGGGTCCTTGAGCGTTGTGATGTTGGCTCAAAGCGAACTGTACATGTTCCTGAGGATGCTGAGGTTTTGATGCAGGGGCTCTCCGGGCGGTGGCGTGGTGTCGAGATCCGCGAAGTCCAGAAGAAAATGGTTGAGGAGCTGACACAACTGTTCGTGGAGGAAAAGGAAAAATTCAAAAGCTCGGTAGGTTTCAATATCTCACCTAGCCCTACTGGTCTGACCAAATTGGTAGGTTTTCGAAAGGGAGAGGAAGGCCGCAGAAGCTGAAGTGCAGAGGGTAGAAGCTCTATCAAGGACGGCAGATGCTATGTCAAGGAGGGCAGACATCGCCGAAGAAAGAGTTTCGCAATTAATGGCGCAAATAGAACTTGAACAGGCGCAGCGGGCAATGTAACTATTTGTGTCGGCCGAGTCCCTCGTCGGTATCTCGGACCTCACACCATTCCATACATACTTATATCCTTGCATTCGTTGTCATTGGTTTAGTTGAATGATTTACTGTACTTAGATAGTCAGTATTCTTCAAATTACAGAATTTATTTCAGTCATTGGGGCAAAGAGAAAATGACGCGGGACAGTGACGCGCAAAGGCAAAAAAGGTGCTTGAACAAGTTCAGAACTACTATACGAGATGTCTCTAACTATTCCACGTTGTTGCGGTCATATTCCACCACCGCAATTGATCAAAATAAGGTAAAGTATGAGAATTTGTAGCCGTTTTTGACTTGTACAATACAACTTGTTATACAAGCTATCCAGGAATTTCTTATATTGAGGTTTTCTCGACAGAGGCCGCCAATTGTTTTTGACTCAATCCAAGTGATAAGTTGGCCAAAGGTTTGTCTATGTCATCCGGCTACCCGGCCAATGCAAAATGCGACCTATTCAACCCGGTTACCCGCCTAGGACACACCTGAAATTCCTTAAAAAGAGCTGTGCATGTTGTTCGCTGGTTTCAGTTTGTAAAAAAACCAGACATGGGATAAATTTCAAGCCTTTGCGGATGTCAGAAGGAGATGCCCGCTTTCGAGCTATATTGGAGGAAGATGGGTTAAGAGGAGAGTTGGAATGGATCACGGTTCCCGACCCTTTCGAAGAAGATTGGCCATTTTATGAAAGATATCCCGACCCAATATTGCATTGAGCTGTGATTGTGTCGTAAATTTGAGTATGCCATTTCTTCTATTTATCTTCACTTAATCCCTCGAAATTCTCGCCCAAATCTCCCCGATCTCTAGACACAGTTTTTGAATCATAATAGCGCATATAGCAACGAAGACAGTCATTATAGCCTATGTAGAAAATGGGATGAGGCGGGTTGTCGGAATGTTTACTGCCCGTATTTGGACCCCGCAGAACTCTATCATCGTACTGTAATCGTATACCGCCTGGAGGTTTGTTTTATGTTAGTTCAGTATTTCCAATACACAAATTCGTGGGGCTCACGAACCTATCATCTTCCCTCAGGTTTCCTTCCCCTGCTCGCCTTTCCTTCAGGACCCTCTCCAGGCTTGCTCGTCTCAGGACCTTTCTCCTTCCCATACTCCTCTTTCCCACCGTATCTTCTGTCCTGCCCCGGGGCCGCATACGGCTTCGCCTTACTAACACTCTCGTATTCTTTCGTCTTGATCCCAGCTCTACTCCAACCCGAAGGCGGCTCATGCGGCTTTTGTACGTCGTCTGACGATGGATCGATGCGATGAATACTAGAGTCTGGTGGTGGTGTCGTATCTGCCTCTTTGTTGTACAAGTCCCGACTGTGGGTGGGTGAATCCCCTTTAGACAGCGTCGGCGTTGAATGGAGATAGCGGGAACGAAGGGTGGTCACTGAGCGTATGCCTTTGGAGAGCATTTTGTTGCAACGGGGAAAGTGATAAGTTTGGGTGTAAAACGCGTACTATTGGTGTGATATAGGTCAGCAGGTTGAGATTGAATTTGGTTGCTTCAGTTACTTATAAAGAACTTAGCTCTGACGTCATTATCAGTATACCAGGACTCCAACGCTAAACCGTGGTAATTAAATACTTTGTGCCGTTCCTATCAATTCAAAGTTGACTATCTGTAATGACCTTTTTACTCTTGACTGATTCACTGTTAAGCCACTCCCGTTCTATTTATCTCACCGTACCTGACTGACCATGATACGATTCGGGTCCGGGTTAGTATTGGCCAAATAAGTCTGGCCCAAATTCGTCGGCATTAACCATTGGGTGCTCTCAGACAACGAGAACTGGAAAAAAAAATTCAGGGAATCGGGACTCAAGGCCTTTACGAGAAGACAACGCTCTCACCTCAATCACGCGCCGCTGCAAACGTGATATCTGCTCAGGCTCAAGCCCAACACATTTCCTAAATTCCAGCACTTCTATCCTTGCACACCCCTTTCGCTCAGAACGCAGAAACGCTACCAACATATGATATAAAGGACTTTCATCCTGCTTGAAGACCGCATCCTGGAAAGAAATACTTCGAAGGGAGGGAAGCGCACCGTCTCCTGCGGAACTGTTCATATGTGCGAGCCATTCGTCCGCAGCTCGACCATGGAGGATGATCGAAGTCACTGAGGATAATCCAGCCACTCCGCTGCGGCACGCAGTGCAAGCGCCCCACCCCTTTAAAAGGAGACTGCGCAGCTGTCCCGCGGGGGATAAACAAGAAAGGAATGCAGAGGGGAGCTCGGAGATGAGCTGGTACATCGCTTGATAGAGGTCAGTCGATACTCGGAACGTGAAATGGGATTGTGGGGGCTCTTGTTGGTTATTATATTCTGTTAGGGAGCCCTCTAGTCTAAGAAAAGATTTCGAAATACCCTCGATAGATAGGTGTCGTAGGGGCCTTTCCATACCCGTAAGGTGCTGAGCAAAGGAGTCGGCGATGCTAATTGGAGTTTGTTCAATCTGTTCCCTCCGTAGGTTAAAGGCGAGGTATATCGTGGGATTTCTTGGCAAATCAAGGTACTTTAGGAAGAAGCGACAGGTGGAGGCCGAGCCTGAGAGAGTGAGGAAATTGAGGTTGCGGAGAACTAATCTTGACGAAGGGGGATTTACTATGTTACGAAAGTCGAACTCTACATCTATGATCCGCAGAGCACGAAGGTTCGGGATACGGCGAAAGACGTCGAGGAACTGAGACGGTGTGAGATCATGGTGCAGATTAAGGTCGGCCAGGCGCAAGACAGTCAAGCCATTGAACAGATGTGAGTCCCAGGGGATTTCACATTTCTCAAGAGACATGTGCCGCAGCTTCGGTGCGACACCCTGAAATAACGGCTGCGCAAGTTCCTGAGGGCGCAGTTCCCGGTATACCTTGATAGTAAAGGATTCCAAATTCGGCGCAGGCTGTACCAACTCTGCGTCCAGAACTCCAGGCTCCGGTATACAGAGCGACAGTTCTCGAATTCTGGACATCTGTCTTAGTAATTTCCGACTTACTTCCTGATTTCTTTGTGGTAAGTTGAAGTAATCCGCCGTGATCGAGAGGGGCACGTTCCCAGACCGTGCAAGCATCTCCAGTGCCCATTTCGGCTGATCAGGGGATATCTGGCTCCAGAGGACGGGATTACTGAGGGCTACTTTCCTCCATTTGCGACATACATGCGTCAATCTAACTCGCTCCAACAGATCTGGCGGGAGGGGAGCTTTGCTTATGAGTGATAGCCGGAATGGTTCTATGAATTGGCTTGCTTGAAATACTATGATGAGATGAAGAACTTCTATGGGTAAGCGGGATATGGGCGCCAGTTCGTTGAGCAGAGAGTTGAGGGTACATATTCTTGATGATATGGCCCTCATGTCTGTCTTGTGGCGAGCGCTAGTTGGGCGTAGACCGGCTGTGAAAGCCAACCCAAGTTTATGCTGGATTTTTTCAATGTAATCGGACTGGATTTCTTCCAAATTTTCAATATAGGTATCAATCTGACCTCTGCGCATCGACAGATCATCATTATCGCCGCGAAAGGAGTCGAAAGGCGTGTTGAGAAAACTATCGATTCGTGATAAGAGTAAGGTTATGTCCTGCGAGTCTGCACTGGTCTGTATAGATTTCATAACCTAGCGCTGAAGTATGATTAGCCGGAAGAACCTGAATAATTGTGTGTTTTGGGGTAATGAATATTGAGTGTGATGAATGGGAAATGGGAAACGGAAATAGGATCAAAATATGCATACCTTTAATACTCCGACAGCTCAGGACCGCTCGCCGTTTAAACTGCGGTATGGCACGTGCTTGGGGTGAAGCACCGCCACTGATGTACCTGGGCCCACAATCCAAAAACATGAGGGATTCAAAGGATAGGCGCTGAGAAATGTGGTGTAAAATGTGGCGTATGTTCTACATAACCATAACCGACTATGTTCCAGGCATGGTGTCAGAGAGGGTACACAATTTAAGCTTGGTTGATGCTCCCGACTCATTCCGACCTCCTACATATCTGGAAGGTCAAATGTCGATAATTCCCTCACCTCTAAGCACGAGTTTCAGCAGATGCTCTCTTACAGGTTCATTTAAGGTGCAACTTCTTGATACTGGCAAGTCTCTTTCGAACTCGCACTAGACCTAAAAAATACCAGCAAGAATGGTATACGCTATTGTCGTTATTTCTGCAGGCTGAGTCCTCAGACAGACAACGGTCTCTAGACTTATGAAAGTCATTTTATTCTCCATGTAAAATGATGATGAGTGGAATCACTGAGAACGACATGCTTTTATTTAACATAAAGTTGAGAACATACTAGATACGGTGAGGACTTATAGGTTTGACTTGTCCAGTCGAGACGACCAAAGCTCAGCGTTTTTCGAAACGCGGAGCAGAGGGGAGGGAGGGGGGTATTGAGTTAAAAGTTACGAATCCCTAGTCAACTCCGAAAGGTCAAGAAAATGAATGGAGGTCCCCAGAGAATTTCTTCAGCTATAAGCAATATTAACCTGGGCCCAACAGTCCATCTTGAAGTGCCTAAGCAACCCAGGTTCCGAGTAGAGTGGGGACATCTAGGTGTAGGGGACGATATCATTGAGAGACTTGCCTCAACCGTCAACATGCGAGTGTTACCACAGTCCGTGCCATCCGGTTTGTTTAAGCGAAAAAAACCTCTATAAATGATAATTGCAAGGATTTTCTGGGGTTGGATGCCGCTAAGAATATGACGTGATGGAGGATCGCTGTGGGTGGCTAAGATATTAGCGCGAGATTATTGAACAGACATTCGCGAGATTGTATCATCTCCCGGGTAAACTCTGCGTCCATCTGACATTGTCTGTTGCTCAGACATAGGCGCTCTGTAGCGTTTGATACCAGACTGGACCGTGTTACTGCGAAGAAATTGAATGAGACGGCTTCTAGTCTTGACATATGACTTGATCAATGTTCCGCGTACTGAACGGATGTGTCGGTTATTGTCATGAGAGTCATGTGTTGAGAGACCTCCTGATTCGTGACGATTGAAAGGTTACGCCTTAAGAGCTATCGACATATGATGTAATCATTATCTGTTGTAACGACTAGTCGAGATGTGTCGTACGTCGGGAGGCTTGGTTATTTTTCGAAGAAATGGGTTG
This sequence comes from Collybia nuda, assembly GCA_015584075.1. Lineage (NCBI taxonomy): Eukaryota > Fungi > Basidiomycota > Agaricomycetes > Agaricales > Clitocybaceae > Collybia > Collybia nuda. The sequence continues at coordinate 60,876 of MU150260.1, forward strand.
GGAGCCTTCTGCCAAACCGGGGTCTGCCGCAACGAGGCCGAGGCCTTTAGGAGAACATGTTCAATTCGTGTACGGGCCAGGAATACAGGAAAAGTGGGTTCGATGCCGGAATGCTGCACGCATGACAGGCACCTCGCAGATCCCGGTTAGACACAACCGAGGCAATCGTCGTTCGATCGACGTTTCAAAACACAGAATAGAGTTGCGGTTGACTCAAAAAGGAAAAGTGAACGAAAGTGATGATGGAAATTGGTTCGCCCGGGAACAGAGGGTCACGAAAAGAAGTCAGGATCGACGTTTCGAGCTGGGGCGCATCTGGGTCATTTCCCTTGAGAACGAGAGGAACTTTGCTGGGTGACGTCGGCTGGGAAATGATAGTTGGATACGAAACAAGGGAGAAATAATAGGAATTAAGGGATTCCTGCGTCCGAATTATTAATGGGTCCAAGGCTCTGCGCCTGAGTGCCGCGCGCCCTTGATCAACTGATGCGAAAGTCGGGACCGGGTACCTCGAGGCGGGGAAGATTATGATAAGCCTAACAGACGCGTCGTCCGGGCAGTCGCATGATAAACATCATCTAGAGAATTAGATAGGGGCGCAGCCTCTGGTTTGTGATATATTACTTTCGGGCCGTGCATCGTAGGCCGGAGAGGACCTTCATGGGGTAGACAAGTAGAGTAGTGTACCTGCAGAGATGACTATCAGGCTATGGCGATGATCATTAACTCGAAGTCCAATTTCATACTAAGGGTCGCCGAGTAGTCCCGTAAACACCGCGATCACGTGGTATTACTTTTAGTTGCCTAGGATCACGGAGGCCGGGAGCGATAAAATGATGTGGCAACGTGGTGACTCGTCTCTTGAGGCTTTAACAGCAACCTCGAGGAGCCTTCGTCCCATCCTTCCATGACACCTCTAATTGGCGACGGAAAGGGGCGATACAAGGTCCATGTCATTGGGAATAGCGGTGGGCTTTGCATTTTGAATACAATTTGTAGCGTCGCATTCATCCTCGAGTTTTGGGGCGAGGGTAGGCACGGGGAAGGTATTGAGATCTGCCCTCGTTGTCAAATGTCTGAAACTGAGCAAAGATTCCATGTTGGATAGAGCACTACCGGAACTGCACTTGCTGCCTTGCTTGGGGTCCCCTATGTTGCCCTTGACCGTTTGTATTGGGAGCCAGGGTGGAAAGAAACACCTTTTGACGAGTTCCAGGCCAAGATACGAAAAGCACTTGACCAGAGTGATAAAGGATGGGTCGTAGACGGCAGTTATTCGGAAAAAGGTGGGAATATGGTCCTAGAAGAGTGCACGGACATGATCTGTAAGCGCGCATTGTGAGAGTATCGGATAAACTCACCAGTTTCCCGTAGGGCTTGACCCACCTCTCCTGCTATATTTTCCTCGAATCTTCATCAGGACGATGAGCCGTTTATTCGGATCGACCGCTACATGTAGCCCAGACTGTCCAGAAACGTTCAGCGAGGTCTTCTTCTCCAAAAATAGCATTCTTTGGTGGTGCTTGTCACATCACTGGCGTTATCGTAAACGTGGAAAGGCGCGATTACGTGAATTCGGAATTGAGAACGGCACGAACGAACAGAGGCGGATCATGCGAAGATTCGGTGGCTGGGGTGGTAAGCTCAAAATTTGGTTGAATGATGTTGAGAGTATGGTTGCTGGGAGGCAGAAGGTCGCCTGAAACGACCACATGACCAAACCCTACCTATATGGGTCTGCTATGGGTCAAGATGTTAACATCCTGTCAATGTATATGTAAAAATTTGTTAATTTCAGAAAACATTCAAGAAAATACGGTTAATGAGTGGGAAAAAAATACCAAGTAGGTTTGACGAAATCTTTAAAAGGACTTGCAGGTTTTCAGGGTCTTAAATGGCAAGAAATTGAGCAAATATAATAAAATTACCATTCATATGGCACAACATAACATAGCAAGATCATAGCAATGTGGACATTCTACATTTTGAGTTCTGTTAGTTCGGTGTGTACGCTGGTGGATAGCGTGTCATCGGCTTCTCCGATGGTCTAGCCAGCTCTCCACTCGCATTGGCGTAAGGCGAGCCACTGGGCAACGACGAGGCTGCTGAATGGTAAATCTCCGTCCCGGGAGACGACGGAGAATGGGCCAAAGGCGTCCCGCCTCCCACTGGTGGTGTTGAATTTTCTGTTATGGTTGATAACGTATTGGGCTGGTACCGATTAGGCGCCCGGAGTTGTTGCTGAGGCACATTCGGCATCGGGGCTGGCCAGGGGTTGTAGCCCTGTTGAGGGCCTTGGTCGTACATGACCCCGGTAGCGTTGGCGTACGGGTGCGGGATTGGTGCCATTCCAGGAACGGGAACCGCAGTGGGGCCACCAGGTCCGTATCCGTACGGATTATATGGCTGGTTGTAGTAGTTGGCTGCGCCGTTTAGTCCGGTCATAGGAGCAGCGGTCATCTCTGAGTTGCTGGGGTATGGGTGGCCAGGGACTGTCCAAGCCTCGGACACGGGTCTTCTTCTCCTCCTGGCACAGAACCAGAACCCTGCTGCAATAATCAATAGGGCGAGCACACCGAGTACTGTCCCGAGGGCTATTGATAATACACGTTTTGATGACGAAGAAGTCGCTGCACTCGACGTTGAGGCTGGAGGTGGTGATGATTCGGAAGTTGAGCTGCTGCTGGCACTGGTGGGTGGGAGTGTTGAACTTGTAGACGTTGTAGCAGTGTCCTCGGGATCGAGTTGCGTGTAGCTATACTGATGTCAGATATTCAACGAAAAAGACGAAAAAAGGCGATAACTACATCAACGTATCCACAATCGCAAACGGCTGCCCTGCCCCAACTGACACGACGAGTTTGTGTTGGGTGTTCGACAACCCACTTGCTCCCCACACGACCTCTGACTGCACAGTTTCCGGCCCTTCTCCGGTATTCGGCCGAGAGTGATCAACAAGATCGACAACAACGGGTGTTCCGGAGTCCAGAGAGATAGCTGTGTTGACCAGGTAAGGCCACTTCGGCGACATAAAATAAATGGCTACGCCTATAACCGTATTATAACCGTAAGTAGGGTCTACTATGAAATGTGGCAATAAAACGCACCAGTAAACGTAAGTGTTGCTGTCGCTGTCGGGTTTTGGGTTAACATGTGTGCCCCTCCTGCATTCAAACTATTGTTGGCAGACAAGGTCCAGGCACCCGGTGGTGCGTAGACGATTGCGGGGTCGCGATCATCAACGGTGACATTATGGCGGGCATAGACGCTGGAGAACCTTGCTAAGCTTGATAAAATGAGGAGATGGATGAACATGGCCAAGGGGGCTGCCAGATGCCATGAGCCATCATAAGCCCTTCCATATCAGACGTCTAAAAAGGAAAGGCAGCGTAATCAGGGACCAATCATAATCATGACTGATGGGGGATAATTCACCTTTTGCACGCTGCTGCTGGAGCTCGCAAAAGTGTTGGATCCTAGGTTTTCGATATTTCTACGCAGTAGTGCATCGAAGTCGAGATTTGAGCATGGACTGCGCCCATTGGCGAGTTGTCGCCGTTGTATCAAATTGTCCGCATTTTGGCGAAACATTGCCACGTTGTGTCGACCCTGGAACAACATATCAGTCCAGACCCATGTTAGTTCACAAGTTCAATTGTGGGGTATAGTTTATCGAATACTGCCATCTACCATTTGCTATGTGGGTCATTAAATAATGAAGTCTACCCCCGATAAAATTTGCCACTTTTACAAGGTCCCTAAAATCGACCAAAAACTTGGGTCGTTCTTCACGCTCGTTTGAGATCATCGCTTTTAAGTAAGATAGGACCATGTACCCGATAATGGTCCAAAAACAACCTTTCACGTAGGTGCACTGGTTTGTAAGATTCCGCGGAGCTCATAAGTACCAGGATAGACATGGTGAATAGGACGGTGACAGGTAGGGATGATTAAAGAAGATGACTAGTGTTTACTCAGACATCAAAGGTATCCCATCTTTCGTGCGCAAAACCATAACATTGGTGAAAACAGCCGACATGTATACGTCGAAGGAGGAATATCCTGCTGGAGGTCGGTAAATGTAGACGTTGCGTTATGAACGGCCGAACTTACTTTACAAAATCTTCGCGCCTCACGAGAGGGTCAATTCGATTTCTCCGGAATGAGTCTCTGATCTCCCGCAAAGTTTCGCTCCACTCGGAGACAATCGTCTAATACAATCTTTGCATAGGTCTTCGGACACTATAAAGAAAAGGTTAGATTGGGGGCATGGATGAACGCTGAAACCTACTTCCTAGGAATGTTAAAGGGTCTTTGGATACGACTGGTTCGTCGTTTTTGACCTCTACCAAGCAAGACCTATCAGGTATTCTAACGGGTCCATCTATGGACAAAGTGTTAATCATCAAATTTTTCCAAACGATATCAACCATCAAGCCAGGCAGGAAAGACTTGTTTAGGGGTGGGGGTGAGAGAGTTTGGTTTCCAGATATTCTTAAGGAAATCGACTACAGAGGTATTGCCAATCGATTTCCAAAATGGTCAAGCCTTGACGAATTTTCAAATTCAAAGGAGTAAGAAGGCATGCAGAACGTTGAACTAACCTGTGCTTTCACTCCCTGCGAATGTCTCCGTTTTTTTTTTCGGGATTACTGAAACAACAGGAATCAGGTACCCTTCCTCGCGCCCGTCCAACTTTGCTTGTTTGTGCGCTATTGCCTACGTTCGATTAGGATACCTATAAAATAAATAAGATTGAATTGGATAAAAAAAATGATGCACACCCTTGTTACAGTTTAAGAGGTCTCCTCTCCCGTGTATTCTAGCCAAGGCACCTCTTCCCTGGACGCTCACCTTAAACGCGCCATCTCCGTAAAGGGTTGAGTCTTATGGACTTCCGGCAGTAACATTACTCGCAGTAGCAGGAAAGGTGGACCTGTTCATGAATCAGTACAAAGTCGTGTAGTCTCTAGTATCCCGACGCCAAACTTTGCGGGTGTGGATCGAGAGTTGAAAAATTATTAAAAGTACCTCGTGTGATCTATGCACGTTTGCGACTTCACTCTGCCGTCACCACCACTTCTGGCCCTCCAGTAATGTATCCTTTTCCCACGATTCAGTCAAGATGGTGAGTGCCCCATCTTTTGTTCGTCTGTGGTTCAGTCTCCGGTATTGGTCATTACAAACGAGCAGCGCTATAAATTTTTATCCAAGCAATGTTGTAGTTCGCCGATAGAGAGAGGAATTAGTAGTACTTAGTGTCTTGTTGAAGGGTTGGGTGTGTATACATGTTGATGGTTCGAAGAGTTTCTTTTATGAATGCCATCAATTTTCAGCGCCAACGGCTTTTCGTGGACTCTGAATCATCGTCGTCAACGACCACCTACTTAAAGCTTTGTTCGGCTATCTAATGCATCTCCCGACCGAACTCGTACCCTCTCACATACTACCCTTCAACGAAGTTATGTATGCATGTTGGGGGTTCTCGTTATCGTTCATGGGGCCGACATCCAAGCATCGAGAAAACTGCCACGGAAGTGACTTGAGCGCCAAATTTGGGGACACGAATAAATACCTACTGTTCACTATTACCTCAACCATATGGTCCATCTTGTAAGCCCTTACTCGCTTAATTGGGCTTTATCCCTCAACTTCAGTAATCAAAATCAGTACCATAGGCGATTGCACAACCTCAATCTACGTAATCTTTGTACGAATGGATCCACATTTTTATCGTTACCCTTGAAGGGACTATTCGCACCATGCCGCTCGAGGTCCCCCGAAACCATCTAGTCCCGAAATAAAACGTCCTCTGCTTTCGACGAATTCAACCCAACAGGTTGAAGCCTTGTAGAATGCGCCCGAATATACTGCGTACACCAAAGTCACCCTTCTCTCGGGGCCCGGCAAGCGCGTCGACAAAGTACTTCCAGGCCTGAGGTGTATGTGTGTATGGGGCCAGGATTTCTGCGGGAAAGCTGGTGTATGCAATCATACACAATCAAATGACGAAAAGCCTAAAGGGACGAATGACAGTTTAAGTCCATAGTCTCGAATCTTCAACTCTGATGCCCCACGAGTAATATCTCCGCAAAACCAAGACCTAGGTTATATGTATCTCCGGAAATACGGCACCATCTGCCACACTTTTTCCCGACCTTACCCAACTAAATTCACTGGATACCTCCTTACTGGGAAACTCAAAAGGTCGGGATAACGTCCCGAATTTAAACCTCTTGATCTTGGTAAACTGTTCTCTTTGGGAGAAAAAACGGTTCACACTCGCCGCTCTGTTCTGGTATCTTCCAATCCACGAGCTCCATATCATCACCCCAAGTAATCACGAAACTGATGCTACCCGGGAACAAAACTGCACGCATGGAGGCCTTGAGATAGGAAATACGAAATCTGCGTGAACCATGTACCGTCTGCCTTTGGAGTGCCACATAGACCGTGACGCCCATGGGAACGCGCCTGGGGTCAGGGACTGTTTGGTCCATTTCCAACTACGATGCGATCGGATATGCTACATCGCCCAGTCAGCGAAGTTATTCATGGCGCCTTTAAAGACATCAAATCGTGCATGAATTTTACCTTAAACCCGGGCGATAATCCCTCAGCAACGGCAATCTCCTTTTGAAGGGCGTTTAATAGCGGACGACATGGCAATAATGAAGTTCGTCCGAGGTCGCAGAAGCGTCAGCCCGGAAAATTGGTATCGTTACAGGTCATGAACCAGGAACGGGCTAGTACAAGCAAACAGGTCAGCGAGCCATGTCTCTCACTTCAAACCGTATGCAAGTGACTCTGTACTCGGGAAGGCTGAACGTCATATGACTCCGAGTCATATCGAGCCTAAAATTGGACCACATGCAATCTTATCTGTTTGGGACGATACGGTCTACCTTCGACGAATCTTGTGTCATCATGTGTAAGGGGGCAGTTAGACGAACGGTGCTGCAAACGCTGGTGGACCATATTCACTAGGGGACTATACCCACTATTATATTTCATTCCGGTTCGCAAGCTCATACTGTTGTTCTCAGTGGCGGTTACATCGTGGAGCCCCGAAGGAATTGTTTCCTAGGAAGTGCCATCGAGTAGACGCACCTCACGCACTGCCTTTGCTTCATAGTGCCTTATAAATCCGGCCAAGGACGACATTCCTTAGGTCACCTCAATTGGAAATCCGCTTGCCTCTTCTCCATAATGGAGAAATCTCATGCTCCCTCGTCCTCGCGATATTCCCGCGGAGGGTGTCCAGGATGACAAACGTAAAACTTCAGGGAGGAATATTATGAACAGGCGATTTAGATGGATGGCACCGCTATGTATGGGTGATAACAAGGTCCGCTGCGCCTTCTGGGCATAGCGGATTCGGGCTAACTAGTGTGACTGTGAGAGGGGCCGAAAATATCATAGCTGCCATTCTATTCAGGAACGTTTAAATCCGTGAGCTCCATGTTGCGATCTCGACATAGACGTTGTGGAGAAATCCGTACGTGTCATTCGTCATTTTAAGTATTTCATGAAGATATACTAGAATGTCTATGTTTCGTGTGGCATTGCGACCATGTGCGCTAAGATCGGAGAGTGCGCATAGCCTTGGTGCAATCAATAACCCTAGCTGCTAGTGGTTCCACCGCTGATAATGGTAGCCGGATATAGGTCTGATACCAGGCCACAATTCCTCGGTGCGATGACGCCCTTCTGGATCTTCAGGATAAGGGCCACATGGTATCATTGGGTTCCTTTCGGGACTACCGAGGTGTGCATCACAGCCTTCTTTATAAACTTACCCGGTCACTAATCAAGATCTGTCTATCGAACCAGGTACATTGGATGGCGTGGAGCTGATGAACGACAACAACGTATACGAACATCATTTTTAGCCCCAAACTGGACCATGTCGACGATTCAGCCTGTCCCAGAATAACCTTCGATCTGATTTAACTGATTTATTGCGTATCTGTGGTGTATTAGCAGAGCCAATGTCTCGGTCACATTCTCCCCTACGATCCGGCACTCATGGAGTCCTCAATATGACGCCAAAGCATCACCCAGAGAACTGGGAAGCAGAAGGTCACAATTTTGGACTAATGGTCTTTCCCCACGATCGGATGGACCGCCAATGGTTTCGAACTGTCCATGGGGGGGATTCGGTACCTTGGCTAGAACAAAAAGGATAATGGCGTAGTTTTGAATTTAGGGGCGTGGAGTCATAAGCAAGTATAAAATAAAATTTCCAAACCTAATCGCCTACGTGTACGTACGCGTCGGAGCATGATAAAAGCCGTGCCTCAGTGGGCGCCGACGGGATTCTGGTGTGTACTTACGCTAGGCTCGAGTATAAGAGGTTTCCTAACAGGTGCAGGTCGGGGGATACGATTGAAGTGGAGATTAGGAGAACTTGGCTCGAGTCTCGGGTGACCCTGAGCAGATGCGTTAAAACTTAGTTAATACCGGCAAGCGAAAAAGATGAACTAAGCCACACTCGTAAACTGTGGCTAATGTGGAGTATTATCACGAGATGTGGATGGGTGGGTCGTGAGGTGAATTTGTCCTCGAAAAAACTATGTCTTGTTTCGAAAATCGTCACAAGCGGAAGACTGGATTATGAAAAACATCCGCCATATGCCCGCCGGGAGCTGGTTGAAGATTTAGTTCGAGTCATATTGAGTTCGTCCTGGATCTTCCTGATATCGGCTTTCAAGTCGGTCGATTATGAACGCCACAGGGCCTTGGCGGGAATCTTGGCGGTGTTATTTTTGGGGGTGTTCAATTTTAGGCGCCCACAGTCATCTTCTTTCCACTCTTGTCGGAGACCCCACAATCATTTTATACTGAAAAGGAGTACCCTAAACCAAGTGAATCATTATCCATCTTTCGCAGATTTCCATCCTTAAATCTACATCTGAAGCTCCCGGGACATGATGAGGACCGATTCCGAACTGAATTCTATCGAACCGCGCCTATTCGACCTACCAAATGTATTGGGCCACAACGACTGGTCGCTCTCGGACGCCGCAGAACTTGAAGCACAGCGCCTTTTGGCTGCGGCTCAGCACCGATTGGCTCTCTTCGAAGCCGAAACGCCTCCAAACCTGGCTGGGAATGCAGAAGTGAGGCGCGCAGCACTGACAGAAAAAGCACAGCTATATCGAACTGCGATCGCGCCTCATCGGAAACTTCCCAACGAGATTCTCACAGAGATATTCTTCGCTGCATCTGACAAAGTCACCGTGCCAGCCGCAAACATCGATTCGAAGCCACCATGGACTTTGTTCAGAGTGTGCAAACGATGGAGAGAAATAGCATTAACAACACCCAAGCTTTGGACTTATATTCGGTTATACTACCAAGACAAAGGAGAGGATGATCGGTGGTTAGATATGTCAAAGGCGGTTCTCGCTCGAAGTGAAGGGAAACTCATGACGTTGCGGATTACTGGGGAAAGGTCGCGTGGTTATACTGCGGGATGGACCCAACTTACCCCACTCGCAAAAGCTTTTCGCGAAATCGTAATCCCAAATGCTCATCGGCTTCAGAAATTCCGCATAGACGCCAGCAGTCAAGAATTGATTGAAATTTTCAACATTGCCTCGCCGGAATGGGCTTCACTACGGCACCTCATCCTAAGCTGTTCAGCAAAGAATATGGCGCCGAGGGGAATTGTCAAGGTGTTCGAAAACGCCCCACACCTTCGCACGCTGAAATCTTACCTTAAGATGTTCTCGGGTTCTGGGTACCATTTTCCGTGGGCCCACATCACGAAGTTGGACATGCCGTATTCCAAGCTTCATCCCTACGCAGCACTCGAGATCTTACGGAAATGCCCAAATATTGAAACATGTATATTGTCATTCAGTGATAACATGTTTGACTCATCTCATAAATATATTCCTTCCACAAACACCCCTCGGGAAGATCAATCTCCGGTAACACTTCCCGCCCTCAAATTGCTTGATGTCGATATCTATAAATGCAGCAGTTTCATCTTATTCCTAGGGCCACTTGTCCTTCCACAATTAACCACTCTCAGTATTGATGGAGAAACCGTGATGGTCCCGGACCCCTGGAATCCGGAATATATTCCTATCATCGCTCGTTTCGAGCGTCTCGAGAAAATCTCTTTAAACATATCAGTGCCTAGCATTGACATCGACGCGTTGATCAAACAGATAACACCGCTACTCACTGAATTCTCTATTCCACGAGGGGATGTCTTATCAATATCAACACTCAGCTCAATTACTAGCGGAGAGCTACTCCCCAACCTTAAGGAATTACATTGCAAGATCACGGACGATACACTTAGAGCTCATCTTGATATGGTCGAACGTCGAAAGGCTATTAAGGCCAATTTCCGTTGGGCTCATTCAGAAGCCACATTCCGTAAGGAAGGAGGAGAATACGGGGTGCGGTTCAAGGCGCTGGAGGAAAGCGGGAGGCTGAGTTGCGATTTTCGTGCATAGATACCATTGCACTTTGTAACTTGTAAAAAGCTAGAAGCCTTCACTGAAAGCAAAACTCAGGGCGGCTAACTTGGGTCACCTTTACGATAAGGGTAAAGTAGATATAGGTCGAGCGTAGGCAGGTAATTTTTAAATTACATATTCGAAATTGGGAGGGTAAATTGAAAAGATCCTGAAAAGGCTGGCATCGGAACCATTGCAGTCAATGTGCATCAGCAAAGTCTGGGTCGTCTACCACCAGCTGGGTAGTGCTGTATAGACCCCTAGCCAGCTACAGCGTCATAGCAAAGGTCCCAAGCTCCATAGCCTTGTATAGTCCTGTGTAGCGTTATAGGTTACTGTGGTAGGGTTGTACAGTACTACACAGAATACACCTTTCTACATAGGTGGAGTGTCCATTGTATACTAATGTGTGGTAAGCTCTGGTAGGGCAGTATTAATACTAGATTGTGTCCAGCAGGTTTCAGATTGGCTGAGATTACAAAAAAAAAATTCTATTAAAATGGTTGTCTAACTAACTACCTACTGACCAACTACCTTTTGTATTCATTTCGGGAATCGTGTGCAGGGCTGGAAAGGCAGGTCACTTGAGGACAACAGTAAGGTCTAAGTCCTCGGGATCAATTTTGTATGGTTTTGACAGCATCCTGACGGGAGGGTATATAAACTTATTGGAGCATCATGTGAATGTAATGCCCTTACC